>CM068743.1:2838160-3053534 GCA_035084275.1 Hydrolagus colliei | reverse complement strand
TGGGGGCCCTGATCCCCGGGGTTACCTGCTGTGTCTGTCCCTCTGTCCCCGGCGGCGGCCCCGACTCTGGGTTATTGTACACAGCAGTCAGTGTCTCTGTGTGTCAGTGTGTGTGTGTCTCTGTGTGTGTGTCTCTGTCTGTGTGTCAGTGTCTCTGTGTGTGTGTCAGTGTGTGTGTGTGTGTCAGTGTCTGTGTGTGTGTCTGTGTGTCAGTGTGTGTGTCAGTGTCTCTGTGTGTCAGTGTCTCTGTCTGTGTGTCAGTGTGTGTGTCTGTGTGTCAGTGTGTGTGTCAGTGTGTGTGTCTGTGTGTCAGTGTGTGTGTCAGTGTCTCTGTGTGTGTGTGTCTGTGTGTCAGTGTGTGTGTCAGTGTCTCTGTGTGAGTGTCAGTGTGTCTGTCAGGAGTTGGCAGTTTCCCTGTTGTCTCTCTCTGTCCCTCTGTCTGTCTGTGTCTGTGTGTGTACGTTGGGGGGGGCGGGGCGGGGCGGCCCCGCCTCTTCCTGTCTTCACTGACCATTCTCACTCTTTCTCTTCACTCCCTCCCCCCCCCCCACCGGAAACTCCCCCTCCCCACCACCGGAAACTCCCCTCCCCCCCACCGGAAACTCCCCCTCCCCACCACCGGAAACTCCCCCTCCCCCTCCCCCCCACCGGAAACTCCCCCTCACCCCCCACCGGAAACTCCCTCTCCCCCTCCACCGGAAACTCCCCCTCACCCCCCCACCGGAAACTCCCCCTCCCCACCACCGGAAACTCCCCCTCCCCCTCCCCCCCACCGGAAACTCCCCCTCACCCCCCACCGGAAACTCCCTCCCCCGCCCCACCGGAAACTACCCCTCCCCCCCCCAGAAACTCCCCCTCCCCCCCCACAGAAAATCCGCCTCCCCCCCCACAGAAACTCCCCCTCCCCCCCCACCAGAAACTCCCCCCCCACCCCCACCAGAAACTCCCCCCCACCAGAAACTCCCCCCCCACCCCCACCAGAAACTCCCCCCCACCAGAAACTCCCCCCCCCACCCCCACCAGAAACTCCCCCCCACCAGAAACTCCCCCCCACCCCCACCTACCAGAAACTCCCCCCCCCCACACCAGAAACTCCCCCCCCCCCCACCACCAGAAACTCTCCCCCACCAGAAACTCCCCCCCCACCAGAAACTCCCCCCCACCCCCCACCAGAAACTCCCCGCACCAGAAACTCTCTTCCCCCACACCAGAAAATCTCCCCCCCCCCCACCCCACCAGAAACTCTCTCTCCCCCCACACATGAAACTCCCCCCACACCAGAAACTACCCCCCACCAGAAACTCTCTCCCCCCACCAGAAAATCTCTCTCCCCCCCCCCCCCCCAAAACACTACACCATGCTACGGTCTCCTGTACCCCAATATCAGACCAAAAAGGCGCGACATGAAAGGTGCTGTACAGATGTAATGTTGTTGTTGTTTCACCATCTATATCAGTGGTTCCCAACCTCGGGTCCCGACCTAAATCAGGGTCGCGGGGGTCCTCAGTGGGGTCATGAAGGGTCATCAGAAAAACATTATTTCTCTTTTTGATGTTGAAAAGTGCCTGAGGCTCCACCGCCAACCAATGTTTATGAAAGTCCTCACTGGCGAGTAGCGCTGAGTCCACAAAAAAGGAGATATCGTCTCGGCTGAGCTTCGCTTCGCTTCGGTCGCGCAGTCAGGAGGGTCGGGTGAGGTTCGGGAGGACCTGTTGGTGGACGATTTAGGGTCGCAGCAAAAAAAGGTTGGGAACCGCTAATCTATATGATCTATATATCTACTGTATATCCATATATAAATATATTGTATCTATATATGATCTTAATGACAAATGGTGTCCACTTCCCCATGGATGCAGACGACACCCAACACGATCTCTCTGCCACAAAAACAGAAGTTGCTGGGAAAACTCAGCAGGTCAGGCAACATCCATGGAGAATAAAAAGTGAGTCAACGTTTCGGGTCCACAACCAGGGCCGGCGCAAGGTTATTTGGCGCCCTAGGCGAGCCTTCAGATGTGCTCCACCTCGTAACTTCTGATAAGCTAATGTTAATCACCTACACACATATATACTATATTATACAGTAATATATATACACACACACATATTACACAAACATATATACACACACAACACACATGTATACATAATGTACACAGAAACTCATAGGCAACACCCAAATTATGCACACAGACAGACAACTGCTTTGAAACAAGTTTTTTTTAATCTCCTTTTCCCCCAGTTTTCCACCCCCCCCACCAACGAATCATCTCAGTTCCCCCTCCCCACCACCCAAACAAAAGATGGTAAGATTAACTTTTTTTCCCCAAACAAGAAAAACAGAAGAGGAGATGGTAATGAAAGAGAGAGAGAGAGAGTGGTGGTGTGGGGTTGGTTGATGGTGGTGGAGTGGGGAAGGGGTGGGGGGGGGGAAGGTGAAGTTTGAGTCTGTGACTTCCCCCACTTTGCTACACAGTATATATACCATTACCTTGCTCTGTGCCCATCCCTGGAACAGCTCCTCGCCTGTGTCTGATATCCAGTACGTCGAAGAAGGACTGGCACCCCTCAAATTTTGGCGCCCTAGGCGACTGCCTAGTTTGCCTAATGGTGGCGCCGGCCCCGTCCACGACCCTTCGCCAGAACGTGGGCCCGAAATATTGACTCACTTTCCTTTCTCCATAGATGCTGCCTGACCTGCTGAGTTTTCCCAGCAACTTCTGTTTTTGTTTCAGATTTCCAGCAACTATAGTATTTTGTGCTTTGACTATCTCTCTGTGCCTCTTGGTCCTCGATTGTTCTGACAGAATGCCTATTAAGACATCAAGGTTTGGGAACCCCAGAGCCCCAAAATAAACAGTCAATTCACTTTACATTGTATTCTTTATAATAATAATCCTTGCATTTGGTACAGCGTTTTCACATCTTGTCAAAGTCTCAAAGCGCTTCACAGAATATACTGTAAAGTGAATTGACTGTATTTTTGTGGACGAAATGCGGCAGCCGATTGTGCACAGTAGTGTTCCACACAATCGTGGATTGAAATGACCAATTATCGTATGTTTTTTTTGGACAGATTATTATTAGGCGTGTGGAGTAAGGAAACTTGCCCAAGCTTTCACTCTGACCTGCCTGGATTCAAACACATGTCTCATGCTTGTAAGGCGAGTGCTCTAACCACTGAGCCACAGGAGCTCCAAGCTTTGGAATATAATTTGCTGTTCTCTCAAAGATGTGTTAAGATGCTATATCAAATGCAGTTATTATTATTAAGGCCTGGATGAATTTTCACTTTTTGCAGGTTTTAATTTTTTGGAGTGTTTATACAGTGTTTCGAGGCCACATTCATTATCATCAATTCACAAAAAAGAAAATAATGCCACACGTAATCATTCTCGTCCACACCTTCAAAGCCCTCCAAGTGTTAGAGTTGGTGAAGAACTGGTTAAAATTAGTATAGACTGTTAAAAACAGAGAGTGGGCTAGAATGATGCTATGTGATGTTTTTGTATAACTGCTGTATAAGATAAGGGAAGTTACTACACATAGTTTGATTCGTCAAGGTCACCATTAGAAACCGGTTGGAACAGACTGCGATAAGAAGAGCTCGTTTGCGAAGAAAGGCAGAGTTGGGTGTAAAAGAAAATGTGAATAAGCACGAGAGTGGCATGAGATGTTCACGTGAACACCATGTGTCCAAGAAAGGATAAAAGTGTTGAGACAAAGGAATAGAGAGCGGAGACGGAGGAGCAGAAGGAGAAGGACCTGATGGAAGATACTGTAATGTGACAGGAGCCAAGCCGCTCTCGAGAAGGAAGAACCACTGATGGAAGAAACTGTACCACGACAGTAAGGAAGCCGACTGGAAGGAAAAGACAAGAAAAGGACTATCCCTCTTAACCTCGAGTAATGTGTGCCGGGTATTGTTGTGTAGGAGGATTATGTGTGCCCTGTAATGTAATATTGCTTGCTTTAGTGTCAGCTCAATGAGTATACCTGAGTAAAAGAAACCTGGTGTAGAAGAAATGAATCAGTAGTACCTGGTCAATCGGAGGTTGGCTGTAACCTCATTTTTGACCGGAGAAATTGATATTTCACCCTGAGAAATTAATCTCTAACACAAGGCCTTCCTCCTTCCTACCTCTGTGACCCGCTAGCCCCATATCAACTTGTCCACTCCATCCGCTCAGCGGGATCCGTGTCCCACACCTGGCCCCTCCCACCATTCCTGGTTGGGTCTTCAGCCTCTTTGCTAAGAACTAAGAACACACTGAGTGGTTGACTGCACTCCATAGCGTCCTATTTCTAATAACTTAAAAATAAAGCATAAATTGATCACTGAATCCACAACTGTTGTGGGACACTGCTGTGCACATTTGGCTGCCGTGTTTTTCCCACAAAATACAGTCAATTGACTTTACAGTATATTCAGTGAAGCGCTTTGAGGCAGTCTCAACGAATGTCATAAAATGCTTTATCAAATGCAAGGATCATTATATTATTACTTGCAAGTAATACTATAACAATCCTCTCGGCGCTGTCTCCTCTAGCCCTCTCCATATCCCACTGATTGCTCGCTCCACGTCTCACCATTCGCATTTTAGTTGCCATCCTGCGCTGAGCAAACCTGCCTCAAAATGGCACCATTTCTAACGGCCCCACCCCGATGTGACATCTATCCTTCTCTCCCACTGCCCTCCTCAACTATCTCTCTTGGACTCTTCCACCGCATCTCTTTGCTGCAGCCTGGGCATCCTCCACTATGCGTCAGTTGTTGTCCCAGTTGTCCCAACTGCCCCACCATCCACTCTCTCCTCCGCAAGACCTTCCAGAAGGTAACCTCCCTTCCCTTCACAACCCTATATCAAATGCAAGGATTATCATTATTAATATATCAATTTGCATTTTATTGTGTACTTCATATTCTGGCACAGGTTGGTAAGAGTGAACGCTTGGGGACCCCCAGAGTGTGAAAAGGGGAGTTTAACATGCTGGAGTTTAACAAGCTAAAGCCATATAGCTTATCATTGAAAGCACTGACTGTGAAGCTCCTCAACAAGGTGTTGACCAACTGGGTGGAGATCCTATTCTATACTCTTAACCAAACTTCTACTTTACCAGGAGCAGAAGGTTGGGCAGTCTGATTTTTTTGTAACCCTGCACCATCCAGAGAGTGGACATTTTCTTGCCATCCAATCTCTCTGAAGGTAGATCAGAAATCTGCTTCATCTGACCATCCCTCCACATTAATAATAATAATAATGAAATAAACCTTGCATTTCATATGGTACTTTTTTATTTTATTAAAAAAATTAAGAAATTTCTGCTTTACAGAACATAATGTAAAGTGAATTGATTGTATATTTGGTGGACAAAATGCAGCAGCCAATTTTAAATTAAAAAGTCAATTTCAATTACATTTAAAACATTCATTTCCAATTCAAATTAAATGTTGAGCAGCAATACCCACACCTCCTAAACCAGGACCATTAAAAAGTGGCATCGATCCCCACCCACTCAGCCCACCACTGTTCAGTGCTCCGAGAAGCTATCCAGTGTGATGTGTGCTGTATAAAACACAAGCAATAACATTGTTCCAACAATATGCAGGTTTCAAAGTCAAAGGAACTGTAAAATACAAACTTCATTTCTAAACAGGAACAATTTGTTTCTATGTGTTTTATTCTACTTTTGTGGAAAAGTTGAATGAACTTTTTAAAAGTAGAATAACCGGCGTCTTGGGACATCCGCCTGACGTGAAAGGCACTATACAAGTGTAATCCTGTTTTTGAAATAATTTAACGCTGAGCATATAAACCAAGGCTTTTGGCAGCATTCGATTTCCTGGGGGTTTTCAGTTGAGGGAATGGGTAATAATCTAGTGGTGGTGGTGGTGCTCTGGTAACCAATCCATGTTTACAATTTACAGTCCATACGTGTGACCTCTCGCTTGGCAATGAATGTCTCTTGTTGATTTTGGGTACGCAGTGGTTATGCTTGTTGAACAAATGGTTTGACTTCTTCAATTCATCTGGCCTGCAAGTCATGTATGCTGTTGCTTCACGGTTTGCTATTTTATGGCTAGGCGAGCCGGGAAAAACTGTTTTGTCCGGCAGAAGGTTGCTGCCTGTCAGACCAATCTTATTATTTACATTGTCTTCCTTTTCTTCATTTACTTTTCCATTACTTTGGAACTTGTGACACTTGTAGTCTTGAGCTTGCACCACACGGTGAAGATCTAGGTGTGTGCGCCACGGTGTGTAATTATCCTGCGTACAATCCTTCTCTGGGAGTTCGAGTGTGACGTTCTTCACTGGAAGTTGTTCCACAAAAGCCTTTTGTTTCCTGATTGTGCAATTGACAATCACGGTCTTGATTTGTAGGTCTAGGAACTCTCCACTTGATGGTTTACTTTTAACTGAAATCAAACAACAAGGTTTTGAGTTACATTTTCCAGAATTCTCAGCTTGGATTGCATAATCTTAAGCATGGGTTTCCGAATGGGTAATGGGTTTCCACATGTGTCAGACATCCAGCTAATTAAAAAAAAACATTTCGAGCAAACGATTTGCATTTATTAAATGCAACAATCATTACATTTAATAATAAACAACAAAAATACCATATTGTCAAAATGTCTCTGAGCACTTGTCATGACTATGTGTTCATAGAAGATCTCATTTGATAATGAGATCTGACATTTTGTCATTTGACATTTTGACAATACACTATTTTTGTTGTTTATTATTAAATGTAATGATTTAATCATGACATTACAACTTGCACACAGCAATGTCCCAAACAGCAATGAAGTGAATGACAAATTTCATTTCTCTGTTCCAACAATCCGTCAAATAAAAATTGACGCAAAAACAGAAGTTGCTGGAAAACTCAGCAATAAAATTGACCATTCACTTCATGCCTGTTTTGGGGATACTACAGTGCACAAATAATCTGCTGCGTCGCCCACAAAATACACAGTCATTACACCTTTCAATATATCTTGCGAAGCACTTTGAGACTTTTGCCATCATTATAAGGCGCTAGATCAAATGCAACATAACACATATATCAAATGCAAGGATTATTAATATTGTTACATCCTGAAGTATTTTGAAATAACTTGGGAAGGTGGATCAAATACAAATATTAGTATTCACTCTATATCCTGCTTGGACTCCACTCAGTTTCTGTGAGGCACTTGACATAACATGCAAAGTGCACCATTTAACACCCTTCTCAAACATTCTCAAAAGTCTTAATTCCATCAGCTGTATGCACTGGATTGAAGCCCACTTTGGCAGGGCAGTTCCACCTAGTCCCTCTGGTTGCAATCTTTCCACGGTAATCCATTTCACAAGACAAATATTTACATAGATTTCCATCACTTGTATTGGCTGATGTAAACACTTGACTGTGGGTACAAACAGTTACCATTGTATATTATGTTCTATTGAGGTAGTGTAAAGCTTGCAGTGTTCCTTCATAATACAATTTATATAATGCCCTTCATGCAAGATAGCATCTCAGAGTGCTGCACAGTGGTGGGGTTGGACACTGAGCCAGTCAGAAGGGAAAGGTGACCATAGGAATGGTTGAAGAGGCAAATCTTCCAATGAGATTTTTAAGGATAGATAAAGAGAGAGTGAGATGGAGGGATTCAGACTGGTAGATTTGATGTAGGGGGACGCTCCTCTCAGCTTTAAAAATGTATATGGCCCACAAAACCTAGCCCAGCGCAGGGTTATGTTTCAGCTGCTCCCTCAACTGCTGGTCACGGTTACCGTCTGATAGTCCAAAGGTTCATTAGTCCGAAGGTTCAATAGTCCGAAGGTTCGTTAGTCTGAAGCTTCCACTAACCCTAACCCTAACTCCTGACCAGACTACAGGGCCTCTCCGGCAGTAACACATGATAAGGCGCTATATGAAGTACAAGGATTATTATTATCTTGCACCCTAACATAAGAAGATAAGAAATGCTAGACCCCAAAAAAACTGAGGTCCATCTAGGTTGCCCTCGACTTTCCTTGTTGTCGGAATGCACATACCAAACTACCTATGGACTATATCCCATAATGTTATTTCCTAAAAAAAAGATCTAATTTGTGTTTGAAGAGATCAACATTTTCTGCTTCAACCCCTTCAATCATAGGCCATGTCCTCTGGTTTTCACAATTCTGGACTACTTCAAACGGTCTGTCGTGATCTGTTCAGCTTTGCAATCTACCACCTTCATTAGCTTGGTTTGATCTGCAAACTTAGCCACTGTGCTTGTGGCTCCTAGTTCCAGATCGTTTATGATAGTACTGTATTAAACAAAAGAGATGCAAAAACAGACCCTTGCGGAATTCTACTGGTAACATTTTCCTAGTCTGATGACATTCCCTGCACCACCACCCTCTGGGTTGTTCCCGTCAACCAATTGCATATCCAGAGACTTCATGCGGGTTGGAGCATTTAACATTTGTGAAGTTTGACACTGAGCCAGGGAGAGAAGGGAGGTGGCCATACACATTGAAGAAGAAGGTCTTCAAATGTGATCTGAAGACTGGCAGATATGGGGCTTGGCAGATATGGGGCATGGCAGAGGGATTGAGACACCACGTTCTTGTGGGTCGTTGCATAGTGAATGAGAGCACGACCAACAATGGTGATTTGTAAGAATAAATATGTCATAAATAGCAATATCAAATGTAGCATAATAATAATAATTCTTGCATTTGATATAACATCTTATCTTATCACATCTTTGAGATGTCTCAAAGAGCTTCACAGAATATACTGTAAAGTTAATTGGCTATATATTTTTGCGGGCGAAATGCAGTAAGCAGATTGCCGAGGGTCCTCCATACAGTCGTGGATCAATTTATTATTTTTGATTTTGAAGCAATTGTTACCCCCGGAAATATGAACCGCCAATTGATTAACAATTAGGTTCCAACTTAATGCTTGGTAAAAATAGGCGTGTAAAAATAGGAAACTCAACAATTTGCAAACGTTTTGCCCTGCTGCGAATCGAACCTAGGTCTCTCACTTGCTCAAACCGCTGAGCTACTGGACTCATTGCATTTGATATATTTGATATATTTGACATCTCAAAGAGCTTCACAGAATATACTGTGAAGCGAATTGACTGGATATTTTGTGGATAAGATATGGCAGTCATTTTTATACAGCAGAAATAACACATGTAATAACATCTCAATCTCATTTTACCTAGAGAATCACCTTTTCCTGTGCATGCAAACTCAAAGTTCAATCGATGTCCAAAAAAAAACTCTGCATTTAATATAACCTGTTGGTGACTGTAACCAGCTTTTACTTGTTTACAGTAGTGTTGGCTTACCTGATGTAAAAACAATGCGATGCTGTTCTCTTTGCCTCTGTCGAATGGAGTCATAGTTCTCTTGAAGTACATTCATGTCCATGAGCGGAGATGTCTCGTGGGCGCAGCTTCTCTTCTGAAAATTCTCCGCTGCGTAATTCCGATTTATTGACTGAATCACATCCTCTTGCACCCCCGCCATCCGCCTCCCCACGCAGTTCAGCTTCAGGCAGCAGCTAGATAAGAACATCCTTGTGTGGTTATAGTGAACAAACAGGCTTTCAGGCAGAGCAGTCAGATGCGTGTGTGTGTAAAAAAAAGTTTACTTTAATAAAACAGTTACAATGGTGCTGCACCCAGGTACTTAAGTCACCCAGGCTCTCAGTGCGTGAGCTAATGTACTGAAGGAATCTATTTGTACTGTTAACATTTGTTTGGAAAGGCATCACTGAATCACTGCCAACCCGGAAAAATACATTTAAACACATTCACTTCAGTTTTTGAATTTTGCTTCGAAAGGATCCTCTTCACCCACCGTATAGTGTAACACGCAGGCCACACACACGTACACACACACA
The DNA here is from genome assembly GCA_035084275.1 of Hydrolagus colliei. Lineage (NCBI taxonomy): Eukaryota > Metazoa > Chordata > Chondrichthyes > Chimaeriformes > Chimaeridae > Hydrolagus > Hydrolagus colliei. The sequence continues at coordinate 3,043,628 of CM068743.1, read as the reverse complement.
CAGTGCATTGCAGGAACAGGAAATAATCATTAACTTTGCAGTTGATGTTATCTTGTCATGAATCATCACTCCCATCGTGGCTGTTTGTTGGGAGCAATTGCTAAGTGCAATTTGGCTGCTATCTGCAAATACGCAGTCATTCACAGTAAAATGCTATGAAGCGCTTCGAGTCATCTTGGCGACGTGACAATCGACAACAACAAAATTACATTTGTACAGCGCCTTTCATGTCGGGAGCACGTCCCAAAGCGCCGGACAGAGAGGATTCTGGACAATCAATATCAAAGATATCAAATGCAAAGACGATTATTATAGTTTGTCTCAAAGTGCTTGGCAGGGTTTTTACTGAGAGGTGCAGTGACTGTGTATTTTATGGGCAAATGTTGAAGTAGACCACTATTTGTGGAATCAAGTTACTTTAAGTCAAACACTTATTATTGAAAATAATTTTGGGAACTTTCAGAACTCTCTCTGCTTTAAAGAAGGGTTTCCACCAAACTGTTAAGGAGAGCAATGATTAAGTTTAAAGATCTATTTTTCATCCTGTTTTTGGATACCTTTATTCAAACAGCGAGAGCTGAAGGGCATTGTCAGAGACTTGTTATTGCGCTCAGTGGGGTGAGTAAACTGAATTAAAATCAAAGAGAGATCTGCTTACTAAACTAACTCAGCAACATTTTGTACGGTTTGGAAGCTAACTGGAATAATCCTTTCTGATGTGGCACTTTTCACTATGGGAGCACAGCTCACCTCTCCTCCCACTCCCTCTTCGAACCCCTCCAGTCTGGTTTCCGCCCTGCCCACAGTACAGACTGCCCGCTTGTGAAAGTCACAAACGACAACAACAACAACAATAACTTAAACTTATAGAGCGCCTTTCACATTGGGAGGACGTCCCAAGGCGCTGCACAGGAGGCGTGTGACCCAAGTTGGGAGGGGAGTGTTCGGGAAGGGGTGAAACACGTAGGGGAGGTCGAAAAATTTGGGGGGGATCAAAAGGCACGGTCGAAGAGGAAAGTCTTCAAACCGGCCTTGAAAGAGGAAAGGGAAGAAACAAGGCGGAGGGATTGGGGGATGGAATTCCACAGGGTGGGAGCGGAGAAACTGAAGGCTCGGCCTCCGATGGTGGGGCAGTTCGGGCGGGGGGCTTGGAGCAGGCCAAGTCCTGCTGAACGGAGGGTCCGGGTGGGCTTGTACGGGGAAAGTAGATTGGTTAAGTAGGGCGGGGCAAGGCCGTGTAAGGCCTTGAAGGTGAGGACGAGGATCTTGAACTCGATCCTCTGGAGGATGGGGAGCCAGTGGAGACGGGTGGGGGTGGGGGTTATGTGGTCGCGGAGGCGGGTGCGGGATAGTACACGGGTTGCAGAGTTTTGGATGACCTGCAGCCTGTGAATGGAGGAGCTGGGGAGGCCGACGTCCTCTCTATCTGTGACCAGGGCTCCCTCTGCCTCCTTATCCTCCTGGACCTGCCGCTGCGTTTGACATAATCGACCACGCCATCCTCCTCCACCCCCTGTCCTCCGTCATCCACCTCAGTGGGACCGCACTCGCTTGGTTTGAGTCCTACCTCACAAACCGCCAGCAGTACATCTCCACAAACAGCTTTTCCTCCCGATCTTACACGGTTACCTGTGGGGTACCCCAGGGATCCATCCTTGGTCCCCTCCTCTTCCTGATCTACACGCTCCCTCTTGGGGATGTGATCTGCAGACATGGGGTACACTTCTACATGTATGCAGATGACACCCAACTCTATTTCTCCACTTCACTTTGCGACTCCCAGTCCCCTGATGTTCTGTCAGCCTGCCTGTCAGGCATCAGGAGCTGGATGAGCGCAAACTTCCTGCAGCTGAATGTTGACAAGACGGAGGCCGTACTCTTTGGCTCTCGTCAACGTCTCCATTCACATGGCTCTCACCTCCTCCACCTTCCTGATCTCCCCCTGAAACTCTCCGAACCTGTGCGCAACCTAGGCGTCCGACGGATTGCCCGTCTCCCTCACCCCAAAAGCCGCTGAAACCCTGGTCCACGCCTTCGTCACCTCTCGGCTGGACTATTCCAATGCCCTCCTCGCCGGTCTCCCCTCCGCCAAAATCCATAATAACCAACTCATGCAAAACTGCCGCCCGCATACTCACCCACACCGAACTTCACTCCCCCATTACCACAGTCCTTGCCAGACTTCACTGGCTCCCTGTTCCGGAGAGGATCGACTTCAAGATCCTCACCCTTGTTTTCAAATCTCTCCACTCCTCTGCACCCCCCTACCTCTCTAACCTCCTCTCTCCTCAAACCAGCTCCTGTTGCCTTCACTCCACCGGGTCTGGCCTCCTCCATGTCCCCCGAATCCTCCGCTCCACCCTCGGCGGCTGTGCCTTCAGCCACTGTGCCCCGAGGATCTGGAATTCCCTTAGTCACTCGCTTCGCCTCGCCCCTTCTCTTCCCAGTTTCAGGTCCCAGTTGAAGACCTTTCTCTTCGACCGCGTCTTTGGTCACCTTTCTGCCCCTGCCCCTGGCTCGGTCCCGGGATCCGCTATTGTGAAGTGCTCTGAGACGCCGTCCGGCGTGGAGGGCGCTGTATAAATCAGAGTTGTTGTTGTTGTTATCTCAAAACACTCTATAGGATTTACTGTAAGGAAGGTGACCATATTTTTAGAAGAATCCTTACATTTAATTTAGCACCTTATCGTGTTTTCGAGACCACTTCTCAAACCACTTCACAGAATATGCGGCAAAGTGAATTGAGACTGTGCATTTTGTGGGTGAAACGTGGCAGCCAATTGAGCACAGCGGAATCCCCAAAACAGTTGTCGATTGATTGACGAAATCATTATTAATTTTTTGTGAATCAAATCTAGGGCACATTTTTTAAAATTGAAATTACCACAATTCCTGATGCTGTGGCTGTACCGGATTAATTGCTGTATTTCTCTGTCAAATGTATCTGATTTACAATGTTCTTACTCAGTAGGGCAAATTTCGCTAGAGACACAATATCTCATCTGGGAACTGTCCGCGGAAATAAGGGGCTTATGGACACCCATGGACACCTGAAGTGTAGTGGCTGCGTATTTTACAAGGCGAGTACGGCAGCCAAATTGGACACAGCAAATGTCCCACAAATATCATGAAACGAATGACCAACTTCATCTCGGGTGGCTGGGGGTGGAGGGGAAAGATTAGAATTGTGTTATTTTGGCTCCCTCATTCATCTGCAATGCCAGCATTCAAGGTTCAAACAAATATATTGAAATAACCCAGAAAGGATGGTAAAGGGTACATGTTTCTCCTCCCACTTACCCTGAAGATGGTGAATCAGGCTCTGAGATAATGGTTCCTCTCGTGCCAACAGCTCTCTGTTACTCAAGTCCCTGGGTCCATTGACCAAGTCTGCTGAATTTGATCCTGGCACTGGGCTATTTGATTATGATGTCCATCTCAATTTACAGGAGGCAGCTTGTCCTTATCCAATGTCCATTCACATCTACTGGAGACAGGAGAGACATCAACAACAACAAAATTACATTTATAGAACGCCTTTCGGGTCGGGAGGACTTCCCAAGGTATTGACAGTCAGATCGGGACCTGAGCAAGGGAGAGGTGCAGGGTAGAGGGGAGGGACGGGACAGAGTTTGGAGGGGAGGGAGAGAGTTGGGAGGGGAGCAGGAGGCACGCTCGAGGAGGAGGATCTTGAGACCGGCGTTGAAGAAGACGAGGAAGGGAGCGAGGTGAAGGGACGGCGTTCCAGAGTGTGGGGGCAGAGAGGCTGAAAGCCGTCCGCCGATGGTAGGGCGGGACAGGCAGGGGACATAGAGCGAAGGGGGTGGGGAGGTTCATAGGGGGACAACAGGTTGGAGAGTTTGGGGGGGGCAAGGCCGTGAATGGCCTTGAAGGTGAGGACGAGGATCTTGAATTCGATCCTCTGGGGAAGGGGAGCCAGTGGAGATGGGCAAAGGTGTGAGTGATGTGGTCGCGGAGCTTGGTGAGGGTGAGGACACGAGCTGTAGAGTTCTGGATGATCTGCAGCCTGTGAAGGGAAGAACCAGGAAGGCCGACGAGGAGGGAGTTTCCATAGTTGTGGGGACATCAGCGTGGAGTGAGCAGAGCCAGGGCAGGGGATAAAATGGAGAAGAAAGGGGATATCAGGATGAAGTAAATTGGGAGGGAGAAACAAAGAGAGATAGATGAGAGATAGAAAAAAGATCATGGAAGAGTGAGCAGAGTGGGTAGAGAGGATTGAGTGGAGCTGAACAGGAGTTGGTTGACTCTGAGCAATACAATACAATACTTCTCATCATTTTAAAGTCCTCTATCAGATCTCCTCTCAAATTTCTCTGTTGCAGGGAAAATATACACAGTTCCTTCAGACTCTGCTCCTTGACCACCGATTCCTGATATCATCCTAGTAAATCTCCTCTGCAGCCTCTCCATAATCCTTCCTAGTGTAGGATGCCCCAAACTGGACCAGTGATGTGTAAAGGTTAAGCATCACTTTCCTACCATCAAGTTGTTCTTTATATAATTCAAGACGCCCAGCCACAACCCTGACCCTCACCTCTTAAGGATGTCCAGATTCTGCCCTTTTTCCCTCGCTTCTGCTCCAACTCGTCCGACTGCCCCTTTGGTTCTCCTTCCTACACCCAATCCATCCAATGTGAACAACTACTTACTGACCTAAACGTGCCTTCGTAACCCTGAATGTATGCCCTCTTTCCTGTTGCCTCACCGGATGTGAAAGTTAAATATTCCCTAATGTTTAAGTGCAGTACTTTGTGCTCCCTTGGGGATGGAAGGAGGGGTCAGGTTTATGTCAAACTACATCACTGATCAGTTGAATTACTAGCATCCTGGGTTTTGCCAAAACACTTTGTCACAAAAGTGGCTCTTTCAAAGTACAGTACTTGTTCTTAACAACTGTGCCTTATGTTTCATTTGAAAACATACCGCTTTGATCTTGCTTTCTGTCATTTTTTGACTCCCACCCCTGCCCCTCGGTCCCCACCTCTAGCTCAAGTCCTCACCCCTAGCTCAGATACCCACTCCTAGCCCTGGCCCCACTCCTAGCTCAGGTCCCCACCAAGCATAGTCAGTGGGCATCCTGATGTGAACAACAGGGGAAAGTGTCCTTGTGCGATCTGAAGACGGCAAAGAGGGGGCAGTTTTCAGAGACGTAATAGCTGAAAGCACAGCCTCCGATAGCTGAGAGGAGGGGATGAGGGGCATGCAGAAGGAAAGTGTTAATACTCGGGTCCGGCAATATATCGATATATCGATAAAACCCGATATAATTTTCATATCGATACGCCGATATAGACATTTAAAAAATATCGATATATCGAAAAAACTATATATCGAGGTAAAAAATCGGGATGCGAGCACACTGAACTACAAGACCCAGAATGCTCATCTCTATACACAATGCACAGACCGAGGTGCAAAGCCGCCATATTGTATTCACAGTCCTCGAATACAATATACAGGTATGCAAGGGCTGGGGGGTGAGAGAGATGGCTGGGGCTGGGGGGGGGGTGAGGGGGAGAGAGACTGCTGGAGGGGGGATGAGGGAGAGAGAGACGGCGGGGGGAGGGGAGGGAGAAATAGACGGCTGGGGGGGTGGTGGGGGAGAGAGATGACGGGGGTGGGGGGTGCGAGAGAGGGACGGCGGGGGGGCAGGTGGGGGGGGGTGGGGGGAGAGAGACGTGAGAGAGGGGTCGATGTGATAATATACAGATAGATAGAGATGGGGGGGATGTGAGGGAGAGAGACACAGAGACACAGACAGAAAAACACAGTGATGGAGAGAGTGAGAGACACAGAGAGAGAAAGATATTTACCTCCTGAGAAGATAGGCCCCGAATGCACGCGCACCCGGGATGCGCGCGCACTCCGAATGCGCGCGCGCATGCGCAGTACGAAAAAACTGAAAATATCGATATTTTGGTATATCTCGATATGAGCCCATCGATATATCTAATCGGAAATTTTTCCATATCGACGGACCCTAGTTAATACCAATATAAATTGCGTTGTCTGATCCTAAATGTGAGTTAAAGAAAAAATAGCAAGGGTTGAGGGGGTAATTATGACAAACTCACTGATATAAAAGTCACAGAGCTACAGCTGGAGGAGAAATATTTATGAAGAAAAAAAACCCTGCAGCAACAAGACCAGGTGAATGGGGAGCCAGTGGTTTCCACACATACTTTTCCCAACTTCTCCCTCAAGGACTCAGTTGGTTGTACGCTTGATTTTGGGGCAGAATGTTGTGGGTTCAAGCCCCACATTTGCACCTGTGATCTCATAATTTAGGCTGAAATTCCACTGCAGTCCTGGTTACGGTTCATGGAGGAGTTACAGGGGAAGAAACAACAACGCACAATGTAATAATAATAATCCTTACATTTTTCTGGTGGGTAAGTCCAGGACATTGGACTTGTTTTAAAATCAAAACAGTTTGATGCTGAGGGGTGGATTGTAGGTTGCGCATTCCGGGAGGATGAGCTGGATCAAAAGACCTATGGAACTCCATCCCAGTTCCTTCACCTCGCTCCCTCACTTACCACCTTCACAAGACCTTACTCTACTACTACGCCTTTGGTCACCTTCCTACCCCTGCTCTCTCTGCCTTCCATCCCTCCTAAACCGAATCCCCAGCTCGGGTCCAAATCCCTGACTGTCCAGCGCCTGACTGGCTGGTCTCCTAACATGATTTGTTGTTGTTGCATCTGAACCTTGCATCTACAATGCAAGTTGGTTTTGAGGAATGGTAACAACCGCAGGAAGCTGCTGTTTTTCTGGGTGAGGAGCCTTTCAGTGGTGTAAGAGGTTTCCAATCATTATTAAAATTATTGTTTGATACCCCAAAGTGTATGTAGAAGAAATGGGACAATCTTGATTGATCTTAAGGAATGTGAGAGAGAATTTGAACCCAATGAAGTGAGGTCTGTGTTTTGGGGTTCTGTGATACATTTGATGAAGACTTGAAAACTTTCCTTATTTGGAAATTATGTGTAACTGTCTATCTCAAGTAAATGAAATGGACATTGTCTTGATACAAGAGATATTATGATCAACTAAGAAGACCCAAAAGTCAATATTCACGAGATCAGAAATGTGTGGTTTTGAGTTAACCTGGCATTGTAGAACTCTTATAGTCTGCTTGGATGAGATCTTGAAAGTATTTTACCACAAAGGTGTCAAGGAAGTATAACTAACTGTGGAATTGATCTCTTCACATTTGATATCAGGGGATCTTCCAAATTCCTGGGATTAAAACCTTGATGACCTTTGAGCCTCCCATATGGGGAAAGATGATTGGATGGATCACTTCAGGAACATGATTGGACAAATAAACTGTGAACTTTGACTACACCTTCTTATTTCATCATCATGTGTCCGAACTTTGGGGTATAAAAGAATTAAACAAATGTTAAGCGGTTGGACACTGTTGGAATATGGTGGGCACCGTGAGACATCATTGGAACATTGTTAGACCGAGTTGGACACTATGAGATACTAGATCTCATCGGCTGAGTGGGTTTGTGACGAAAGAATTAGCCAAAGGATTATTGGTGTCCCCAGGGAAGGTCAAGATCAGCCTGTCCCGAACCACCTTCTGCAGTTGTAAGCATGAAACTCGAAACTTTAACAACTGTCTCGCTGATTAATAAACTAACCTTTTAATTTATCCTCTACATCAGTGTTGTACTACATAAAACAGTGGGAAGTCCTGAGGGATACTCAACACAGTAATTCAACACAGCAACACCACCAGGAATCTGTTGCTTCTTTGCTTGCAGCTCCTTCTAGTGGCTACACTAGTGGCAAAACAAGTCCTGAAAATCCACCACCCCTTTGAGATAATTAATGGTTGGACCAAACACCCCTACAGCTGACTATGAAATGGTGGTTTCTGAGGGAGGATGTTGGAGACTAATTCAATAATATTCCTTACATTTGGTACAGCATCTTTCACTTTTGGAGGATGTCTCAAAGTGCTTCACATGACACATTATAAAGTGAAAAAAAAATACATTGTAAAATGCAGTGACTGTTTTGTGTGTGAATGAATCAAGCAATTTGCACATAGCAATGTCCCACAAACAAGCATTAAGTGAGGGACATGCTAGCGTTCATTTCAAAAGGTTTAGAGTATAAGAGTAGGGAAGTCTTGCTGCAACTGTATAGGGCCCTGGTGAGACTGCACCTAGAGTATTGTGTGCAGGTTTGATCTCCTTATTTAAAAAAGAATATACTTGCCTTAGAGGGGGTGCAGCATAGATTCACTAGGTTAGTTCCTGGGATGAGGGGACTGACCTATGAGGATAGGTTGAATAAACTAGGGCTGTATTCTCTAGAGTACAGAAGAATTAGGGGGGATTTTATTGAAACATATAAGATTCTTAAAGGGCTAGATAAAGTAGACACTGAGGGACTGTTTCCACTGGTAGGAGAATCTATAACCAGGGGTCACAGTCTTAAAATTAAGGGTCAGCCTTTTAGAACAGAGTTGAGGAAACATTTCTTCACTCAGAGGGTAGTGAATTCACTACCCCAGAAGGCTGTAGATGCTCAGTCCTTTAACAACAACAACAACAAATTAGACTTATAAAGCACCTTTCACGTCGGGAGGACGTCCCAAGGCGCTGCACAGGAGGCGTGTGACCCGAGCTGGGAGGGGAGTGTTCGGGAGGGGGTGAAAAACGTAGGGGAGGTTGAAAAATTAGGGGGGAACAAAAGGCACGGTCGAAAAGGAAAGTCTTCCAACCGGCCTTGAAAGAGGAAAGGGAAGAAACAAGGCGGAGGGATTGGGGGATGGAATTTTCAAGGCTGAGACTGATAGATTTTTGAAAAATGGAGGGATAAGGGGATATGGGGATAGGCAGGTAATTAGAGTTAGGTGAGAAGATCAGCCATGATCTTATTGAATAGCAGAACAGGCTTGAAGGGCCGAATGGCTTACTCCTGTTCCTAATTCTTATGTTCTTATAATTTGGTCATTCAATCCACGACTGTTTGTGCGCAATTGGCTGCCATGTTTTGCTCACAGAATATACAGTGAATTCACTTGGTGTATTGCTTGAAGCACTTTGAGACTTCTCAAAAAACTTAATAAGGCACTATATTCAAATGTAAGGATTATTATCAGTAATCTACCATAATACTGTGTGGTGGGGGGGGTGGTCATGGGTTGGGCCAATAGTAAAGTGCGGACATATTTGCCAAAAATTGCTGGACGGTTTGGTATTCCCACAGAAAATTACGTGGGAAATTTTGACAAATTTTGCAGAAAGGAAAATCTTCAAACCGGCCTTGAAAGAGGAAAGGGAAGAAATGAGACGGAGGGATTGGGGGATGGAATTCCATAGGGTTGGAGCAGAAAAACTGAAGGCCCGGCCTCCGATGGTGGGGCGGTTCGGGTGGGGGGCTTGGAGCAGGCTAAGTCCTGCTGAACGGAGGGTCCGGGTGGGCTTGTAGGGGGAGAGTAAATTGGTTAAACAGGGCGGGGCAAGGCCTTGTAAGGCCTTGAAGGTGAGGACGAGGATCTTTTTAGCTTGTTGGGAAAAAACGAACTGCTTCCTTAGCGTAAACTGTGTGGTCCTTTTATTTTGAAGGGGGAGGAGGACACATACGAGCAAGGCTACTGGAGCTCAACACCTCCTGCCTCTCAGGGCCAGCACCACGCACAGACCAAACAGAGACATTCTCACAGAGAGACACACACGCGCACAGAGAGGAAAGATACATATTCACACAGAGACACTCAGAAACACATACACATAGAAGAGACACATGCGGTCACACTGACAAACATAGAAACACTTTCCTTCTAACTTTCCTTCTCTAACTAACCCTTCCCTGCCTGTAAAACAAAACAATTGGAAGCACGCTACCCATTCCAGTAGTTCTGGACAACAGTGGCAGGCTGGAGATCTCGGTTTCCACCTTGAGACACTCCCCAACTGTTGTGATGAGCCACTCTTCTCTCCTATCTTTATACTTCTCCACCAGCCTCATCATAACTAACTCAGCCAGTTGATCACTTGGACATTGTCCAGAAGGGATGTCAAAACCAGACCATCTAAAGGCCAGGGTTGTAGGGAGTTGTTTGCCTCCCTTGTTTTCGCAGACCTTGAGATGGTTCTCCTGCTACTCAGTTGGCAATTTCCCAAAAGCTATGTCTCGTTATACCTTCTTTCTAGCCTGAAGCCCCCTCCACAATACTTGTTCTGCATGTATTCTGATGAATCATTGGCCTGGTGCCAGGCTGACTAGTATTGGTAAGGTCATCTTCTCTTATCCTGCCCCATGTATGAATTGAACCTTTACTCCCCAATATCCTCCTGAGTGAACCAGATCATTAGTACATTCCTTTGCGCCTTTGTTAATTGAGTCCTCTCAAGATCACTCCCCTTCAATTCTTTATTTATCCTAGAAGCTCTTGATGTTACTGCACTCCTTGGCTTATTGGAACGGACCAGTACCCAAGGTTGTCTCAGGCTACCAAATAAATCCTCCAGAAAGTGAATGCACATTCCAAACCAACAGTCTATTTCTATAATTTCCCTCCCTTTTCCCCTAATCCCACTTCCCTGACTGTTTGTGGGACGCTGCTGTGTGTAATTTGGCTGCCGCATTTCGCCCACAAATATACAGTAAATTCTCCTACTCTCCTTCATCCTGCCCCGACCCCTCCTCCACTGCTCTTGTACCTGACTGTACAGCGCCTTGGTACGTCCTCTCGACATGAAAGGCGCTGTATAAATGTAAGCTTTGATTGATATGAAATATGGAAAACTCAAGTTTGGTTTGGATACTCTGAAGCATGGTGATGGGGTTCGCATGTCAGGCAAGTGGCTGACTTCCCCACTCCGTCCACCCCAAAAAAAATGCTTAGCTCACCTGCTTGCTCCTAAAGTCATCAAATCCCATGCTTGGAACTCAATTCGTGTGGAGTGCTGCCCCAACTACATTGAATTCCTTGGGCAAGTTTCCTTACTCCACACCTCTGATAATAATCTCCCCCCAAAAATTATTAATTGAATTTGAATGCAGAGCCACCTTCTGCTTGCCTAATGCTCAGGAGATAGTTCTGCAAGCCATCCTCCACCTGCTCTGCAAACATAAGAATTGTTAGACGAAAGAAGACCAAGTTCCTTCCAATTTGCCTTCCAAACTGGAGCTCAGTGGTTGGAGCACTTGCCTTGCCCAAGTGAGACCTGGTTTCAATTCCAGGCAGCGCAAAACCGTGGGCAAGTTTCCTTACTCCACATGCCTGATAATAATCCCTCATAAAAATTGGTCATTTCAATCCATGATTTTTTGAGGGACACTGCTGTACGCAATTGCCCACAAAATATACAGTCGATTCATTTTACAGTATATTCCGTTAAGCGCTTTGTGACGTCTAGAAGACATGAACAGCGCAGTATCAAATGCAAGGATTATTTATTATTTATTTATTGCCTTTGCACTTGTATATTATTATATTATTATATATATATATATTATACATTGTAAGAAAGGATCTTCAATGGGGAGGGCGATATCTTTTTGTTAGAGGTGTCAATTTAAACAGATTTTTTTTTTTTTTAAATGAAGCGCCCGCATTGGCAGGCGGATGAGGTGCCATTTTGTTTCATGCACAGCTCATCAAAAACACGTGAACCAACACAATCTCAGCCTCGTAAATTGGTGAGTGAGTGTGAGACTGAGTGAGTGACAATGTGTGAGTGAATGTGTGACTTGAGTACTTACTCAAGTCACACATTCACTCACACAGTGAGTGTGTGAGTTATAGTGAGTGAGTGAGAGTGAGTGACTGTGTGTGAGTGACTGAGTGAGAGTGTGTGAGTGACTGAGTGAGAATGTATGACTGAGTAAGTGACAGTGAGTGAGAGTGGGTGACTGAGTGGGTGACAGTCAGTGAGTGAATGAGTGAGTGAGTGAGTGAGTGAGTGAGTGAGTGAGTGACTGACTGAGTGAGTGACTGAGTGAGAGTGTGTGAGTGAGTGAGTGAGAGTGACTGAATAAGTGACAGTGAGTGACTGAGTGAGTGACTGAGTGTGTGAGTGACTGAGAGTGAATGTGACTGAGTAAGTGGCAGAGTGTGACTGAGTGAGTGAGGGAGTGAGTAAGTGACAGTGAATGAGTGTGTGACTGAGTGAGTGACAGTGTGTGAGTGAGTGAGTGTGTGACTGAGTGAGTGAGTGAGTGTGTGACTGAGTGAGTGACAGTGAGTGAGTGAGAGTGAGTGAGTGAGTGAGTGAGTGAGTGAGTGAGTGAGTGGGTGAGTGAGAGTGAGTGACCGAGTGAGTGAGTGAGTAGTGACAGTGAGTGAGTGACAGTGAGTGAGTGTGTGACTGAGTGAGTGTGTGACTGAGTGAGTGACAGTGAGTGAGAGTGTGTGACTGAGTGAGTGAGTGAGTGAGAGTGAGTGACTGGGTGAGTGAGAGTGAGTGACTGAGTGAGTGACTGAGAGTGAGTGACAGTGAGAGTGAGTGTGTGATTGAGAGTGAGTGAGAGTGAGTGTGTGACTGAGAGTGAGTGACAGTGAGTGGGAGTGTGTGACTGAGAGTGAGTGACAGTGTGTGAGTGAGTGACAGTGAGAGAGAGTGTGTGACAGAGAGTGAGTGACAGTGAGTGAGAGTGTGACAGAGTGAGTGACAGTGAGTGAGAGTGTGTGACTGAGAGTGAGTGACAGTGAGAGTGTGTGACTGAGAGTGAGTGACAGTGAGTGAGAGTGTGTGACTGAGAGTGAGTGACAGTGAGTGAGAGTGTGTGACTGAGAGTGAGTGAGTGAGTGTGTGACTGAGAGTGAGTGACAGTGAGAGTGTGACTGAGAGTGAGTGACAGTGAGTGAGAGTGTGTGACTGAGAGTGAGTGACAGTGTGTAACTGAGAGTGAGTAACAGTGACAGTGAGTGTGTGACTGAGAGTGAGTGACAGTGAGAGTGTGTGACTGAGAGTGAGTGACAGTGTGTGAGAGTGTGTGACTGAGAGTGAGTGACAGTGAGTGGGAGTGACTGAGAGTGAGTGGCAGTGAGTGGGAGTGTGTGACTGAGAGTGAGTGACAGTGAGAGTGTGTGACTGAGAGTGAGTGACAGTGAGTGGGAGTGTGTGACTGAGAGTGAGTGACAGTGAGTGAGTGTGTGACTGAGAGTAAGTGACAGTCAGTGAGAGTGTGTGACTGAGAGTGAGTGACAGTGAGTGGGAGTGTGTGACTGAGAGTGAGTGACAGTGAGTGACTGAGAGTGAGTGACAGTGAGTGTGAGTGAGTGACTGAGAGTGAGTGACAGTGAGTGACTGAGAGTGAGTGAGAGTGAGTGTGTGTCTGAGAGTGAGTGAGTGAGTGTGTGACTGAGAGTTAGTGACAGTGAGTGAGTGTGTGACTGAGAGTTAGTGACAGTGAGTGAGTGTGTGACTGAGTGAGTGACAGTGAGTGAGAGTGTGTGACTGAGTGAGTGAGTGAGTGAGAGTGAGTGACTGAGTGAGTGACTGAGAGTGAGTGACAGTGAGAGTGAGTGTGTGACTGAGAGTGAGTGAGAGTGAGTGTGTGACTGAGAGTGGGTGACAGTGAGTGGGAGTGTGTGACAGTGTGTGAGTGAGTGACAGTGTGTGAGTGAGTGACAGTGAGCGAGAGTGTGTGACAGAGAGTGAGTGACAGTGAGTGAGAGTGTGACAGAGTGAGTGACAGTGAGTGAGAGTGTGTGACTGAGAGTGAGTGACAGTGAGAGTGTGTGACTGAGAGTGAGTGGCAGTGAGTGAGAGTGTGTGACTGAGAGTGAGTGACAGTGAGTGAGAGTGTGTGACTGAGAGTGAGTGACAGTGAGAGTGAGTGACTGAGTGAGTGACAGTGAGTGACTGAGAGTGAGTGACTGTGTTAGTGACAGTGAGAGTGAGTGTGTGTCTGAGTGACAGTGAGAGTGAGTGACTGAGAGTGAGTGACAGTGAGAGTGAGTGTGTGACTGAGAGTGAGTGACAGTGAGAGTGTGTGACTGAGAGTGAGTGACAGTGAGTGAGAGTGTGTGACTGAGAGTGAGTGACAGTGAGTGAGAGTGTGTGACTGAGAGTGAGTGAGTGTGTGACTGAGAGTGAGTGACAGTGAGAGTGTGACTGAGAGTGAGTGACAGTGAGTGAGAGTGTGTGACTGAGAGTGAGTGACAGTGTGTAACTGAGAGTGAGTAACAGTGACAGTGAGTGTGTGACTGAGAGTGAGTGACAGTGAGAGTGTGTGACTGAGAGTGTGTGACTGAGAGTGAGTGAGTGAGTGTGTGACTGAGAGTTAGTGACAGTGAGTGAGTGTGTGACTGAGAGTTAGTGACAGTGAGTGAGTGTGTGACTGAGTGAGTGACAGTGAGTGAGAGTGTGTGACTGAGTGAGTGAGTGAGTGAGAGTGAGTGACTGAGTGAGTGACTGAGAGTGAGTGACAGTGAGAGTGAGTGTGTGACTGAGAGTGAGTGAGAGTGAGTGTGTGACTGAGAGTGGGTGACAGTGAGTGGGAGTGTGTGACAGTGTGTGAGTGAGTGACAGTGTGTGAGTGAGTGACAGTGAGCGAGAGTGTGTGACAGAGAGTGAGTGACAGTGAGTGAGAGTGTGACAGAGTGAGTGACAGTGAGTGAGAGTGTGTGACTGAGAGTGAGTGACAGTGAGAGTGTGTGACTGAGAGTGAGTGGCAGTGAGTGAGAGTGTGTGACTGAGAGTGAGTGACAGTGAGTGAGAGTGTGTGACTGAGAGTGAGTGACAGTGAGAGTGAGTGACTGAGTGAGTGACAGTGAGTGACTGAGAGTGAGTGACTGTGTTAGTGACAGTGAGAGTGAGTGTGTGTCTGAGTGACAGTGAGAGTGAGTGACTGAGAGTGAGTGACAGTGAGAGTGAGTGTGTGACTGAGAGTGAGTGACAGTGAGAGTGTGTGACTGAGAGTGAGTGACAGTGAGTGAGAGTGTGTGACTGAGAGTGAGTGACAGTGAGTGAGAGTGTGTGACTGAGAGTGAGTGAGTGTGTGACTGAGAGTGAGTGACAGTGAGAGTGTGACTGAGAGTGAGTGACAGTGAGTGAGAGTGTGTGACTGAGAGTGAGTGACAGTGTGTAACTGAGAGTGAGTAACAGTGACAGTGAGTGTGTGACTGAGAGTGAGTGACAGTGAGAGTGTGTGACTGAGAGTGTGTGACTGAGAGTGAGTGACAGTGTGTGAGAGTGTGTGACTGAGAGTGAGTGACAGTGAGTGGGAGTGACTGAGAGTGAGTGACAGTGAGTGGGAGTGTGTGACTGAGAGTGAGTGACAGTGAGAGTGTGTGACTGAGAGTGAGTGACAGTGAGTGGGAGTGTGTGACTGAGAGTGAGTGACAGTGAGTGAGTGTGTGACTGAGAGTAAGTGACAGTCAGTGAGAGTGTGTGACTGAGAGTGAGTGACAGTGAGTGGGAGTGTGTGACTGAGAGTGAGTGACAGTGAGTGACTGAGAGTGAGTGAGTGTGAGTGAGTGACTGAGAGTGAGTGACAGTGAGTGAGAGTGTGTGACTGAGAGTGAGTGACAGTGAGTGACTGAGAGTGACAGTGAGTGACTGAGAGTGAGTGAGAGTGAGTGTGTGTCTGAGAGTGAGTGACAGTGAGTGAGAGTGTGTGACTGAGAGTTAGTGACAGTGAGAGTGAGTGACTGAGAGTGAGTGACAGTGAGAGTGTGTGACTGAGAGTGAGTGACAGTGAGAGTGAGTGTGTGACTGAGAGTGAGTGACAGTGAGTGAGTGTGTGACTGAGAGTGAGTGACAGTGAGAGTGAGTGACTGAGTGAGTGACAGTGAGAGTGAGTGACTGAGAGTGAGTGACAGTGAGAGTGAGTGATTGAGAGTGAGTGACTGAGTGAGTGACAGTGAGAGTGAGTGACTGAGAGTGAGTGAGAGTGAGTGACTGAGAGTGAGTGACAGTGAGAGTGAGTGTGTGACTGAGAGTGAGTGACAGTGAGAGTGAGTGTGTGACTGAGAGTGAGTGACAGTGAGTGGGAGTGTGTGACTGAGAGTGAGTGACAGTGAGTGACTGAGAGTGAGTGACAGTGAGTGGGAGTGTGTGACTGAGAGTTAGTGACAGTGAGTGACTGAGAGTGAGTGACAGTGAGAGTGAGTGACTGAGTGAGTGACAGTGAGTGTGTGACTGAGAGTGAGTGACAGTGAGAGTGAGTGACTGAGTTAGTGACAGTGAGAGTGAGTGACTGAGAGTGAGTGACAGTGAGAGTGAGTGTGTGACTGAGAGTGAGTGACAGTGAGAGTGAGTGACTGAGTGAGTGACAGTGAGAGTGAGTGACTGAGAGTGAGTGACAGTGAGAGTGAGTGACTGAGTGAGTGACAGTGAGAGTGAGTGACTGAGAGTGAGTGACAGTGAGAGTGAGTGTGTGACTGAGAGTGAGTGACAGTGAGAGTGAGTGTGTGACTGAGAGTGAGTGACAGTGAGTGGGAGTGTGTGACTGAGAGTGAGTGACAGTGAGTGACTGAGAGTGAGTGACTGTGTTAGTGACAGTGAGAGTGAGTGACTGAGTGACTGAGAGTGAGTGACTGTGTTAGTGACAGTGAGAGTGAGTGTGTGTCTGAGTGTGAGTGACAGTGAGAGTGAGTGACTGAGAGTGAGTGACAGTGAGAGTGAGTGTGTGACTGAGAGTGAGTGACAGTGAGAGTGTGTGACTGAGAGTGAGTGACAGTGAGTGAGTGTGTGACTGAGAGTGAGTGACAGTGAGTGTGTGACTGAGAGTGAGTGACAGTGAGAGTGAGTGACAGTGAGTGAGTGTGTGTCTGAGAGTGAGTGACAGTGAGAATGAGTGACAGAGAGTGTGTGACTGAGAGTGCCAGTGAGAGTGAGTGTGTGACTGAGAGTGAGTGACAGTGAGAGTGTGTGACTGAGAGTGAGTGACAGTGAGAGTGTGTGACTGAGAGTGAGTGACAGTGAGAGTGTGTGACTGAGAGTGAGTGACAGTGAGAGTGAGTGACTGAGTGAGTGACAGTGAGAGTGAGTGACTGAGAGTGAGTGAGAGTGAGTGACTGAGAGTGAGTGACAGTGAGAGTGAGTGTGTGACTGAGAGTGAGTGACAGTGAGAGTGAGTGTGTGACTGAGAGTGAGTGACAGTGAGTGGGAGTGTGTGACTGAGAGTGAGTGACAGTGAGTGACTGAGAGTGAGTGACAGTGAGTGGGAGTGTGTGACTGAGAGTTAGTGACAGTGAGTGACTGAGAGTGAGTGACAGTGAGAGTGAGTGACTGAGTGACAGTGAGAGTGTGTGACTGAGAGTGAGTGACAGTGATAGTGAGTGACTGAGTTAGTGACAGTGAGAGTGAGTGACTGAGAGTGAGTGACAGTGAGAGTGAGTGACTGAGTGAGTGACAGTGAGAGTGAGTGACTGAGAGTGAGTGACAGTGAGAGTGAGTGACTGAGTGAGTGACAGTGAGAGTGAGTGACTGAGAGTGAGTGACAGTGAGAGTGAGTGTGTGACTGAGAGTGAGTGACAGTGAGAGTGAGTGTGTGACTGAGAGTGAGTGACAGTGAGTGGGAGTGTGTGACTGAGAGTGAGTGACAGTGAGTGACTGAGAGTGAGTGACTGTGTTAGTGACAGTGAGTGACTGAGTGAGTGACTGAGTGACTGAGAGTGAGTGACTGTGTTAGTGACAGTGAGAGTGAGTGTGTGTCTGAGTGTGAGTGACAGTGAGAGTGAGTGACTGAGAGTGAGTGACAGTGAGAGTGAGTGTGTGACTGAGAGTGAGTGACAGTGAGTGTGTGACTGAGAGTGAGTGACAGTGAGAGTGTGTGACTGAGAGTGAGTGACAGTGAGTTTGTGACTGAGAGTGAGTGACAGTGAGAGTGAGTGACAGTGAGTGAGTGTGTGTCTGAGAGTGAGTGACAGTGAGAGTGAGTGTGTGACTGAGAGTGAGTGACAGTGAGAGTGTGTGACTGAGAGTGAGTGACAGTGAGAGTGAGTGACTGAGTGAGTGACAGTGAGAGTGTGTGACTGAGAGTGAGTGACAGTGAGAGTGTGTGACTGAGAGTGAGTGACAGTGAGAGTGAGTGACTGAGAGTGAGTGACAGTGAGAGTGAGTGTGTGACTGAGAGTGAGTGACAGTGAGAGTGAGTGACTGAGTGAGTGACAGTGAGTGACTGAGAGTGAGTGACAGTGAGAGTGAGTGACTGAGAGTGAGTGACAGTGAGAGTGAGTGACTGAGAGTGAGTGACAGTGAGAGTGAGTGACTGAGAGTGAGTGACAGTGAGAGTGAGTGACTGAGAGTGAGTGACAGTGAGAGTGAGTGTGTGACTGAGAGTGAGTGACAGTGTGTAACTGAGAGTGAGTAACAGTGAGAGTGAGTGTGTGACTGAGAGTGAGTGACAGTGAGAGTGTGTGACTGAGAGTGAGTGACAGTGAGAGTGAGTGTGTGAATGAGAGTGAGTGACAGTGAGTGTGTGACTGAGAGTGAGTGACAGTGAGAGTGAGTGACTGAGAGTGAGTGACAGTGAGAGTGAGTGTGTGACTGAGAGTGAGTGACAGTGAGTGGGAGTGTGTGACTGAGAGTGAGTGACAGTGAGTGTGTGACTGAGAGTGAGTGACAGTGAGTGTGTGACTGAGAGTGAGTGACAGTGAGAGTGTGTGACTGAGAGTGAGTGACAGTGAGAGTGAGTGACTGAGAGTGAGTGACAGTGAGAGTGAGTGTGTGACTGAGAGTGAGTGACAGTGAGAGTGAGTGACTGAGTGAGTGACAGTGAGTGACTGAGAGTGAGTGACAGTGAGAGTGAGTGACTGAGAGTGAGTGACAGTGAGAGTGAGTGACTGAGAGTGAGTGACAGTGAGAGTGAGTGACTGAGAGTGAGTGACAGTGAGAGTGAGTGACTGAGAGTGAGTGACAGTGAGAGTGAGTGTGTGACTGAGAGTGAGTGACAGTGTGTAACTGAGAGTGAGTAACAGTGAGAGTGAGTGTGTGACTGAGAGTGAGTGACAGTGAGAGTGTGTGACTGAGAGTGAGTGCCAGTGAGAGTGAGTGTGTGAATGAGAGTGAGTGACAGTGAGTGTGTGACTGAGAGTGAGTGACAGTGAGAGTGAGTGACTGAGAGTGAGTGACAGTGAGAGTGAGTGACTGAGAGTGAGTGACAGTGAGAGTGTGTGACTGAGAGTGAGTGACTGAGAGTGAGTGACAGTGAGAGTGAGTGACTGAGAGTGAGTGACAGTGAGAGTGAGTGACTGAGAGTGAGTGACAGTGAGAGTGAGTGACTGAGAGTGAGTGACAGTGAGAGTGAGTGTGTGACTGAGAGTGAGTGACAGTGTGTAACTGAGAGTGAGTGACAGTGAGAGTGAGTGTGTGAATGAGAGTGAGTGACAGTGAGTGTGTGACTGAGAGTGAGTGACAGTGAGAGTGAGTGACTGAGAGTGAGTGACAGTGAGAGTGAGTGACTGAGAGTGAGTGACAGTGAGAGTGAGTGTGTGACTGAGAGTGAGTGACAGTGAGTGGGAGTGTGTGACTGAGAGTGAGTGACAGTGAGTGTGTGACTGAGAGTGAGTGACAGTGAGTGTGTGACTGAGAGTGAGTGACAGTGAGAGTGTGTGACTGAGAGTGAGTGACAGTGAGAGTGAGTGACTGAGAGTGAGTGACAGTGAGAGTGAGTGTGTGACTGAGAGTGAGTGACAGTGAGAGTGAGTGACTGAGTGAGTGACAGTGAGTGACTGAGAGTGAGTGACAGTGAGAGTGAGTGACTGAGAGTGAGTGACAGTGAGAGTGAGTGACTGAGAGTGAGTGACAGTGAGAGTGAGTGACTGAGAGTGAGTGACAGTGAGAGTGAGTGTGTGACTGAGAGTGAGTGACAGTGTGTAACTGAGTGAGTAACAGTGAGAGTGAGTGACTGAGAGTGAGTGACAGTGAGAGTGAGTGTGTGACTGAGAGTGAGTGACAGTGTGTAACTGAGTGAGTAACAGTGAGAGTGAGTGTGTGACTGAGAGTGAGTGACAGTGAGAGTGTGTGACTGAGAGTGAGTGCCAGTGAGAGTGAGTGTGTGAATGAGAGTGAGTGACAGTGAGTGTGTGACTGAGAGTGAGTGACAGTGAGAGTGAGTGACTGAGAGTGAGTGACAGTGAGAGTGAGTGACTGAGAGTGAGTGACAGTGAGAGTGTGTGACTGAGAGTGAGTGACAGTGAGTGAGTGACTGAGAGTGAGTGACAGTGAGAGTGAGTGACTGAGAGTGAGTGACAGTGAGAGTGAGTGACTGAGAGTGAGTGAGTGCGAGCAGCCAGATTGCGTGGCTTCACGTGTTGTTAGGCGGCCCCGCCCACAACATTTAAATTTAAACCCCCCCCCGCCCCCCCCCCCCCCCCCCCCCCTCCCACCCACGCATTTATTTCTCCCGCTTCTTCTAGACGTTTTTTATCACACACACATTTTCAAAAACATTAAGATGAAGTAGCCCACCCGTAACGTGTAATACCTGGGGGGGGGGGGGCGGGGGGAGCTTGTATTCGCTGGGCTTTGGGCTATAAAGTTGGCGGGCGGGCGGGCGGGCGGGAGAAGCTGCAGCTGCGCAGTGCGGCGCATGGCTTTGGCGCGGGCGGCTCCTGCGTGTCTCGCGCCCCTTTGTTGTGCGTGCGCGTGCGCGCGCGCGGGTGGCGGTTGGCGGTTGCCGGCGGGTGTCAGTTACGGGCAGCATTTTCAATTCACATCATGGATGCCGAAGACAAGTTTTACCTCGGCTTCGACCTCAGCACCCAACAGGTCAGAGGCCAGACCAGGCCAACAAAACAAGATTAGCCTACACTTGCAGGAACGCCTGTCACGTCGGGAGGACGTCCCAGAGACACGAAGGGGCATAGGGTGGTCAGGCGGGGGAGGAGCCTGTGGGCGGTGTGGACGAGGAGGTGATGGGGGATGAGGATTCAATGGAGGGGGTTGATAGGAGGTGAAGGTTTGGGGGCTGGCAATGGGGTTGGTGGGTGGGGGTGTGGGCAGATGTGGAGCTGGAGTGGGGGGGGGGGGTGTGGCAATGGTAGGCTGGCGGTTGGTGGGGGTGGTGGCAGTGGTAGGCTGGCGGTTGGTGGGGGTGGCGATGGTAGGCTGGCGGTTGGTGGGTGTGGCAGTGGTAGGCTGGCGGTTGGTGGGGGTGGCGATGGTAGGCTGACGGTTGGTGGGGGTGGTGGCAGTGGTAGGCTGGCGGTTGGTGGGGGTGGCGATGGTAGGCTGGCGGTTGGTGGGGGTGGTGGCAATGGTAGGCTGGCGGTTGGTGGGGGTGGTGGCAATGGTAGGCTGGCGGTTGGTGGGGATGGCAATGGTAGGCTGGCGGTTGGTGGGGGTGGTGGCAATGGTAGGCTGGCGGTTGGTGGGGGTGGTGGCAATGGTAGGCTGGCGGTTGGTGGGGGTGGCAATGGTAGGCTGGCGGTTGGTGGGGGTGGCAATGGTAGGCTGGCGGTTGGTGGGGGTGGTGGCAGTGGTAGGCTGGCGGGGGGTGGTGGGGGTGGCAGTGGTAGGCTGGCAGTTGGCAGGGTGTCGTGAGTGGTTGGTGGCAGTTGGCAGGGCGGGGCTGTCAGTGTTGGGTTGTTGGTGGGGTGGCAGTTGGTGAGGGTGGTGGTTGGCGGGGGGGGCTAGTGGTTGGCGGGAGGTATGATGGTTGGTAGGGGAGGGAGGTAGTTGGGTGGTGGCTAGTGGGGGTGTTGGTGCTTCTCAAGATCTTCCTCTTTGACCGTGCCTTTGGTCACCCTCGTACCTCTGCCGTCCACCCGTCCTGATCCCAACCCCCAGCTTGGGTCCAGCACCTCGGGATGTCAATTTGTTGCTGGTGGCAGCATATGGAGTATTGGTGGTTAGGTTGAGAGGCCAGTTGCTCAGGTCGGGACAATGAAGGGTGGTGGGGACACAAAAGGGAAAATAGGCTGAATTACTCATTCTATGTTTCTGCGATATTCATTTGTCCACATGAACCTTGACATTTCTGTTTTCATTCATTTTTTTCTTGCTGCTTTATGTCGTTCCTTAATCCTCACCATAATCTTTTAAAAATGTTCACCGTATACAACAACAACAAAATTATATTTGACAAGTCCTTGAAAGAAGGCTATCTCAGATATTTCTCCAAATAAAATCTGCAATGTACAGTATTTAGCCAGCATTGAACTTTGAATCTACTGGTAATGTTTAACTACTATTGCTAGTCAGAGCATGCTTTGTAGGATTTTACAATCTTTGAGAATTGAGGAATACGGTATTTTTCCCTTGTGACAAATAAAGTATCATCATTACAATATAATTATTAAAAATATCATGTGGTTTGTATGACCTTGTTAAAAAAAGTCATGTGATTATTGCTATTTTCCCAAAACAGTAATGCAAAGGGTGATTTTAACACAATTTTATCCAGTCAGGCTCGTCAGCAGGACCTGGAGGGGTCGACCAGTCTTGGTATAGGGGCTCTTGTTAACCATCAAAGCTAAAACTCTAGTTGGTAGAGTGGTCCTTGCGGAACGTGTGTTCAAATGGCACTGCTTGTCTAATTCCGGAAAGTATTAGCTGCAGGTTGGCAAGAGCCAACGCTTGGGGAGAATATGCATCGAGTCTACTCAAAACTACAAACTTTCTCGCTGCTTGTCCAGCTAGGACCATCCTACCCGATAAGGCTTTGGCTTGCAGGGTTAACAGAGCTGAATGAGAGGTTTCCCTGCCTCCAATGACTGGTCTACCCTTCCAAGACATTCAGGGCACTCCAGGCTTGCTGTGCTTTCATTAGTAGTACCCTGGAGTACTGGACAACTGAGGCTGCAATGGAAGGGGTGAACTTGATTCCAACATTCTGTTGTCAAACACGTCACCTTGAAGCCATTTCAGCTGCAAGATGACCCCACTACCTTCCACCGTATGAGGATAGTCACTAGTTGGTTGTTTGAGCCCTGATTAAGTGGATGGCAGGTACCAGGAACTCCCTGTGAGCTTCCCAGTGAGCAATGCATCTCAGCATTAAATGCGTGAGAGCATTTCCACGATTTCCTGTCTGCAGCTCAGACACAAATCCCTGTACTTAAGAGAAATTCCACCAGTTGGAGGTATAGAGTTTAAGCAGGAGCTGCTTACCTCTCTGCAAGCCAATCAAAATGGATTCCTGGCGCTGGATGTACAAACGTGTTCCTGAACACAGTCTCCAGGTAATGCCTTCCAGCAACTGTCTTCCCAATCCTAAAAATTTCCTCATCAACTATCTGATGGATGTTTGTCTTCAGTGTGGTGGGTAGACCTTTATGGGACAGCAATTTCCAAAAGCTAGCAAATGCAAATAAAGCTTGAAAAACAGACACATTTAATTTTGCCCGGTTTTATCTTTCTCTCGGCAGTTATGGTAGAAAAGAATGATGGGCCCAATCATCTCAAATTATTTTGTATTGACTTGGCCAATAATCTTTCCTATATGTAGAACTTACCAAGTGCAAATAACTACCACTTTTGTCTACAAAAACTTCACAGTGCTATAATTATTTGTGAAATGTTTTGAAACAGTTTGATTGAATAATGTACAATAAAAGCCTGTTTATCCGTGACCCGATCAACCATATAACTGGCATCTCAAAAAAAAGGACCCTTTTGAATATTATCCGGTACAATCGCTGTGGCGCATTTTTTTTCCCCTCGTATCGGTATTTTGGAATGCTGCTGGTAGTGCCTTAAAGTGGCGCTGCTGTTTTTTTCACCTCGCATCTGTATTTCGGAATGCTGCGAGTAACTAGTGCCTTAAAGTGGTGCTGCTGTTTTTCCCTCGCGTCGCGTCCGCCATTGTAGAAGTTATCGATAGACTGTACACCTGTATCCCAGCATCACGGCTTCAAATCAGGCATCTACCAGCAAAGGTGATTTTTAGGTGAATAACAAAGGTCTGTTATTATCTATTATTATTTAGTCTGTTATTAATATGGTATGGGTTAAAATAAGTTAATTTTTTTGTGTTGGGTTTTCGGCATCGGATATTCAACAGAATATCCATTTAACCAACATTGGCCAGGTCCCGAGGGTGCCGGATAAATGGGCTTTTACTGTATTACTGTATAAAAAATAAGGTCCCTCAATTTTTATTACATTCTATGGACACAAGACGATACAATACAGTATGTCTTTTTCATTGACTAAACAAATTATTATTTTCTTTCAGCTAAAAGTTACGGCTATTGATGAAGAACTGAAGGTAGTCTCAGAGTACAGGTTGAACTTTGATGATGATTTGTCAGAATTTGGGTAAGAAACAGAATAAAACTTTCCTTCTGTTACAGGTGGACCATGGAAAATTTGATTTTGATAGGTTGGATAACCAACCATCTGTAACATTTGGGTTGACAGTGATTTGTTTGTCTGTAATATCTGAAAAGATAGTGAAATCGAGTGAAAGACGCTCCTTCTGCTTTGCCCATTCTGGATTCCTGGCTCTCTTTGCCCCACTATTCAAGGGTGAGCCTTCAGCCACTTTGCTGCTTCTCTCTGGAACTCTTCCTAAATCCGGTTGCCTTGCATTCTCATTCTCTGCTTTTAAAAACCTACTTCCTTGAATGTGTCTTTCATCTTGCTCTTACACCACCCCTCAATCTCCCACCCTTGCTGGACTCTCATTTTATCTTGTGAAGTGGTTTGAGATGTTTTAACTACGTACATTAAAGGCACTATTTGTCAAGTTTTGGGCAGTGGGATTGACAAATGTGGTACTGTATGTTTATATCATCTGGATGTTTCATTGTTTGAATCAATTGTTTTATTAATCTTGTCAACTACTGCTTTAAAACTCTTCACATGATATCCTAGTGTCAAATACTTTTTCTGCCTTCATTCAAAATCCCCACCCCCACACTTGCTTTGTGGTCCACGTTGTGAGATGTTATCCTTCATGAAGGACAAACCTGGGAACTATAGGCCAGTCAGTCTAACGTCGGTAGTAGGCAAACTTCTATAATCTATAATCGGGGACAAGATAGATATTCACTTAGAAAGATATACGCTAATAAAGGACAGCCAGCATGGATTTGTTAACGGCAAATCTTGCCATACAAATCTGCTAGAATTTTTCGATGAGGTAACAGAATGGGTGGACGAGGGTAGTGCAGTTGATGTAGTTTACATGGACCTTCAAAAGGCATTTGACAAAGTGCCGCATGAGAGGCTTATTAGGAAAGTAGAGGCCCACGGCGTTAAAGGGTCAGTGGCAGCGTGGATCCATAACTGGCTGCGAGACAAAGCAGAGAGTTGTGGTGAGCGGCTGTTTTTCAGACTGGAGGGAAGTGTGCAGTGGCGTTCGCCCAGGGATCGGTATTGGGACTGCAGTTTCCAAGTTTGCACATGATACTAAGTTGGGGAGAATAGTAAATAGTGAGGAGGATAGTAACCATCTGCAGGAAGATATAGATAAAATGGTAAAGTGGGCAGAACATGGCAGATGAAGTTTAATGCAGAGAAGTGTGAGGTGATACATTTTGGGAGAAGAAATGAGGGGAGGCAATATAGGTTAGATAATATAATTTTAAGGGGTGTGAGGGAACAGAGAGACCTGGGGATTTGTATTAGCGACTCTTTGAAGGAGGCAGGACAGGTAGACAAAGCTGTTAAGAAGGCATATGGAATACTAGGCTTTATAAATAGGGGTATAGAGTACAAAAGTCAGGAAGTGCTGACTAACCTCTATAAAACTTTGGTTAGGCCTCAGCTGGAATACTGTGTCCAATTCTGGTCACCACACTATAGAAAGGATATTAAGGCATTGGAAAGGGTGCAAAGAAGGTTTACTAGAATGGTACCAGGATTGAGGGACTTCAGTTATGGGGAAAGGCTAGATAGGCTAGGTTTATTCTCTTTGGAACAGAGAAGATTGAGAGGAGACCTCATAGAGGTTTATAAAATCATGAGGGGATTCGACAGGGTGAATAAGGAAAAAATGTTTCCACTGGTGGGCAAATCTCGTGGTCACAGATTTAAAATAGTTTCAAAAAGAAGCAGAGGGGAGCTGAGGAGAAATTTTTTCACTCAGCGGATTGTTCAAATCTATAATGCATTGCCTGAAAAGATGATGGAGGCTGATTCGATAACAGCTTTTAAAAGAGAATTAGATCTTTATTTAGGGAGAACAGGTCTGTTAGGTTATAGGGAGGGAGCTGGGCAATGGGATTGAGTTGCTCTTTTCAAAGAGTCGGCACAGACTAGATGGGCCGAATGGCCTCCTTTTGTGCCGTAAAATTCTATGATTCTCTAATTCTAAGTGCTTTATATGGAGAGGCTATCAACCTCCCACGGCTCACCCATCACCCAATTGTTATTGTGAAGCGCTTTGAAACATTGTCTGGTGTGGAGGGTGCTCTGTAAATAGAAGTTGTTGTGATAGAGGCAGAGTTAACGGGTTAACAGTGCCAACAGCTTGCTCGCTGGACATCCCAAACCCCTCCACAAATGGCAAACCTTTTCTCCCCACCCCTGCTCTCTCCTGGCCCACCACAAGCTCCCTCCATCCCCGCACCCCCTCCCCCACCACCACCAGCTCCCTCCCTCCCCCGCCCCCACTACCACCACCAGCTCCCTCCCTCCCCGCCGGCCCCTCCACCACCAGCTCCCTTCTCTCCCTGCCCACCCCCACCACCACCTCCCTCCCTCCACCAACACCAGCTCCCTCCTCCCTGCCCACCCCCACCAGCTCCCTCCCTCCCCACCCACCCCCACCACCACCTCCCTCCGTCCGCGACCCCCCCACCACCAGCTCCCTCCCTCCCCGCCCCACTAGCTCCCTCCCTCCCCGCCCCCACCACCAGCTCCCTCCCTCCCCGCCCCCACCTCCACCAGCTCCCTTGCTCCCCGTCCCCTCCACCACCAGCTCCCTCCTCCCCCCGCCCACCCCCACCACCACCTCCCTCCCTTCCTGCCACCCCCCACCACCAACAGCTCCCTCCCCGTCCCCCTCTCATTCCTGGCCCACTACCCCCTCCCTCCCCGACCACCCCCCCACCACCAGCTCCCTCCCGCCCCTGTCCCCCCCACCACCAGCTCCCTCTCTCCCGCCCCCCCCACCACCAGCTCCTTCCCTCCGTCCGCGACCCCCCCCCCCACTACCAGCTCCCTCCCTCCCCCTCACCACCAGCTCCCTCCACGCGCCCCCCCCACCAGCTCACTCCCTCTTGATTATTTTCTTCATAGAACGGTGGGAGGTGCAGAGATGCAAAGTGACAAGCTGACTGTTACAGCACCAGTCCTGATGTGGGTAAAGGTATGTTGTGCAATATTATAAATGAAATGATTTGGATTTATAGATTATGCATTATTAGTTATTATTAGCAAATGAATCCTCTCCATCCTGGAGTTCCTCGTGGCTGAATGCAGCTGCTCGACTCAGTGAGTATATTCACCGGCAACTAGCGTGGTATTTTGCCTGTATTAACCAGATTTTGGTCTATATCAACCAGGGTAATTAAAATGGGTAAAAACACAAATTAATCGGTGCCAGGAGTTTCGGGGCCAGGTACTCTGAGACGCCGTCCGGCGTGGAGGGCGCAATATAAATCAAAGTTGTTGTTTGATTGGTAAAGCGGATTTCACTGCAGTTGTAGACTATCACTCTGCTTCCAGTCTTGTTACACAGAACCTCTGGTTCGCGCACTCGCCTGACAAGTGAAAGATCTGGGTTTGATTCCTGTTCAGGGCGAAACCCTGTGAAAGTTTCCTTACTCCACACATTTGATAATAATGCCTTGGGGGGGAGTGGGGGGAAACAATAATAAATTGGGCCATTTTTCAATCCACAACTGTTTTTGGGAGACTGCTACATGCAATTGGCTGCTGAGTTTTTTCTGCTGCCAATTTGAAATGCTGCTGTATTTCGCCCACAAATATACAGTAAATTCACTTTACAGTATATTCTGTGTGAAGTGCTTTGAGACGTCTAGAAGACATGAAAAGCGCTACATCAAGTGCAAGGGTTATTATCTATGAGCGAGTGTGTGTGTCTCTGTTGTACAATTAATTGCTGCTTGTGTTGGTGATGTATTTTTGTGATAATTTTATCAAGTAGCAATAAACAATCTGATGTGATTGTTCAGTGAAAAAATTCAAAGATTTGAAATCAAATGATGTGAAATCTCTTTTAAAGGACAAATCCATACTGTCCCATTAAACTTATGATGAGCTTCTGTATTTTCAGGCATTCGATCTGGTCCTAGAAAAGATGAAGAATTCAAAATTTGATTTTACTAAAGTCCAATCCTTGTCTGGCAGTGCCCAAGTAAGTGATATAAATTCATCATTCATTTTATTTATACTTTTGTTTCGTTTTTTTAAAAAAAGTCTAAATCATTGTTTTTTTTTCAGCAACATGGCAGTGTGTACTGGAAAGAAGGAACTGCAGACATTATGAAGAATTTGCCAGCGAATCGTTATCTCCATTACCTACTGGAGGTATGTTTAGCTACAAAAGGAAACAACTCTATGTCTCTATTTATAAAGCCAAGGATCCCATATGCTTTTTTAATAGCCACATTCAAAGACCTGTGTGTGAACTCCCTTTTGAACCTGCTTTAAAATTGTACCATTTATTGTATATGAATGCTGTGAGCAATTGGTTGCCGTGTTTCGCCCACAAGTATAAAGTCAATTCACTTTACAGTAGGGTCCGTCGATATGGAAAATTTTCCGATTAGATATATCGATGGGCTCATATCGAGATATACCGAAATATCGATATTTTCAGTTTTTTCATACTGCGCATGCGCGCAGCGCAACTGAGTGCGCGCGCATTCCGGGTGCGCGCGCATTCGGGGCCTATCTTCTCAGGAGGTAAATATCTTTCTCTCTCTGTGTCTCTCACTCTCTCCATCTCTGTGTTTTTATGTCTGTGTGTCTCTATGTCTCTCTCCCTCTCTCACATCCCCCGCATCTCTATCTATCTGTATATTATCACATCCACCCCGTCTCTCCCCCGCCCCCCCCCCCCCCCACCCGTCCCTCTCTCGCACCCCCCACCCCCGTCGTCTCTCTCCCCCACCACCCCCCCAGCCGTCTCTTTCTCCCTCCACACCCCCGCCGTCTCTCTCTCCCCTCCCCCCCCCCAGCCGTCTCTCTCACACCCCCAGCCGTCTTTCTCCCCCACCAGCCATCTCTCTCGCCCTCTCCCCCTCCCCCCAGCCGTCTCTCTCCCCCTCCCCCCAGCCGTCTCTCTCCTCCTCCCCCCAGCCGTCTCTCCCCCTCTCCTCCCCCCCCCCAGCCGTCTCTCCCCCTCCCCTCAGCCGTCTCTCTCCCCCTCTCCTCCCCCCCCCCCGCCGTCTCTCTCCCCCTCCCCCCAGCCGTCTCTCTCCCCCCTCCCCCCCCCAGCCGTCCCTCTCCCCCCACCCCCCAGCCGTCTCTCTCCCCCTCCCCCCAGCCGTCTTATCTCCCCCTCACCCCCCAGCCGTCTCTCTCCCCCTCCCCCCAGCCGTCTTTCTCCCCCTCTCCTCCCCCCCCAGCCGTCTCTCTCCTCCTCCCCCCATCCGTCTCTCTCCCCCTCTCCCCCCCCCCCCCCCAGCCGTCTCTCTCCCCCCCGACAGCCGTCTCTCTCCCCCTCTCCCCCCCAGCCGTCTATCTCCCCCTCCCCCCAGCTGTAACTCTCCCCCTCCCCCCAGCTGTATCTCTGCCCCTCCCCCCAGCCGTCTCTCTCCCCCTCACCCCCCCCCCCCCAGCAGCCTCTCTCCCCCTCACACCCCCCCACCCCCCAGCCATCTCTCTCCCCCCCCCCCCCCACCCCTTGCATACCTGTATATTGTATTCGAGGACTGTGAATACAATATGGCGGCTTTGCACCTCGGTCTGTGCATTGTGTATAGGGTTTTGTAGTTGATTGTGCTCGCATCCCGATGTTTTACCTCGATATATAGTTTTTTCGATATATCGATATTTTTAAAATGTCTATATCGGCATATCGATATGAAAATTATATCGGGTTTTAGCGATATATCGATATATCGCCGGACCCTGCTTTACAGTATATCCTGTGAAGAACTTTTGAGAGGTCTAGAAGACGTGAAAAGCGCTATATCAAATGCAAGGATTTTTAATATCAAAGTGCGATATCAAATGCAAGGATATTATTATTATATTGTCTCTCTTCATTCTTCCTTCCAAAATACATCACTTCACACTTTTCTGTATTAAACTTCATGCGTCTGCTCATTTCACCAGTCTGTCCATGTCTTCTTGCAATCTGCTACCATCCATACTATTGTTTAGTACGTTCTCAAGTTTTGTGTCATCTGCAAACTTAAAAATAGGGCTCTTTATACCCAAGTGCAAGTTAGGAACATATCAACAATAGCAGTACATCTAATATGGACTCTTGGGGGTCACCAGTGCATACTTCCCTTCAAATGACTGCATGGAGATAGATACAGTAAAAGCTTGGTTATCCGGCACCCTCGGGACCTGACCAGTGCCATTTAATCAAATATGGCGGATATTCGAGCGGCAAGTTGCCAAAAATCCTACACAAAAAATTAACTGATTTTAAACGTACCATATTAATAATAGACTAAATAATAACAGAATATTGTATAATTCTTACCAATAAAGCATTCTGGCACACTCGGTAAAATGATCGGTAAAATAAAAATCCCCACGTTCATTAAGTTTAATAAGTGCTCATGCATTGCACGATGCGCAAAGTGAGCATACTCGCAAGTGTCCCGAATGGCTCCGGTATGAGATTTGTTTGCTGGAATGGTGAATTGTTTAGGGAGATACCGGCTGGTTGAGCGTTATAGTTGGTTGAGTGCCGGGTAAACAAGGTTTTACTGTATTTGGAAATCACAAATCATCATTTACATCTAACAGAGGTAAAATCAATTTATGTTTTGTTTCTCTTTCCATTTTAGTCTTGTTTTACTATAAACGACTCTCCTATCTGGATGGATTCCAGCACTTCATCTGAATGCAGAAATCTGGAAAAGGCTATTGGAGGACCAGAAAGACTTGCTGAAATCACTGGTTCACGAGCTTATGAGGTCTGTGAATTAGACAACACTAAATCATGCAAATCAACATTTGTAACTTTAAAAGAGTCATAAATTTAGGATAAAAGAACTGAAAAACAATACATTTTCTAGGACAGATGAACTATGTAATTTGACTTAGCAAAGTCTTCAATATAATACAATGGTAACTGTCATGTAACTTGGTGTAAATGGTCTAAAATTGTTAATTATCAATTGGCTGGAATATTACAAACAGTTTTGAGAATTATCCACATTTCTTTTTGAACCTGTTAAAACAGTACATAACTATAACTGTTTTTCAGACATAGTGGAGCATAAAACCACATTTACAAATAATATCTAAAATCCATTGAGTGAATATATTTGGTGAATTCTATGTGAAGCATCATATTTTAAGATGGGTTTTTAAAAAGATCCATATGTTTGCTCATTTCACAGCGTTTCACAGGAAATCAAATTGCAAAGATCTACAAGAAATACCCTCAACAGTATAAAGATACTGAGGTACAGTGTTTAAAATGTGCAGATTATAAATCTGAATTGCAGCACATAAAATCACCACCATAGAATTTATTGTAAAGTTTAGTGACTATTTTTGTAGGTAGATGCAACTGTTGCCAATTTGCACACAATAGCCTTCTGCAAGTAGCCATGACCTGAATGACCAATCTTCTGGAGGATTGAATCATAGAATCATAAAATTTTGCAGCACAAAAGGAGACCATTCGGCCTGATGTGTCTGTGCCGGCTCTTTGAAAAGAGCTATTCAAAGTCAGTCCCACTCCCCGGCTCTCTCTCTCCCCATAACCCCTCAAACCCCTCCTCCCCAAATAACCATCCACCTCTCTTTTAAAAGTTGTTATCGAATCGGCCACCACCAACCTTTCAGGAAATGCATTCCAGATTCCAACAATTCTTGTGAAAAAATTTCTCCTCACCTTCCCTCTGCTTCTTTTAGAAACCACTTTAAATGTGTGACCTTGAGTCACTGACATACCCACTGGTGGGAACAGTTTTTCCCTGTTTATCCTGTCGAATCCCCCATGATTTTGAAAATCTCTTATTAGATCTCCTTGTAACCTTGCTAGTCAGAAATTTTTGAGAAACTCTCTGCATTTCATTACGAGTTACTTGGAGTAAGTGGATTTGTCTCTGCAGGCAAACACAGTATCACATGCACCAGACACACCCAAGAAGGCCCCATTTTCTCTTCTTTCAAAACAACCTCCCATAACTCTGGGTATTGTGCCATCTTCCACTAAGAGACATTATATACTGGTCCAGATGGTTCATGCAATATAATAATTTCCCAGCTAGCTGCTGTCATCAGCTCTGCCTGAAGTGCCTAATTATGGCTTCACAACTTTAGTCCAATGAGCCACCCAGTAGTTATATTCATATATGTAGATGATAATAAGTTTTGCATTTGATATCACGTCTTTCACTTCTCAAAAGAGCTTCACAGGATTTCACTGTGAAGTGGGATGATTGTGTATTTGTAGGCATATGTGGCATGCATTTGTGCACAGCAATGTCCCACAAACAGCCACATGAAGTGATTGACCAATTTTACTTTGGAGTTTGTTGGCCAAGAAACCAGCAGAAACTCACTTTACTAAAATGCTCCCATCTCTAGAAGCACTTCGTAAACTATTTTCATGTCGGGTTGGTTGCCTCAGAAAAAATAAAATACCTGTTGCTGTATTTTTTGGGGGTCAGCCTTATATCTGACATACAGGAGAATCAATAGCGATGCTTGAGTGTATCCAGACCAACCAACGTTCCAGGCATCTCACTAATGCATAAGAACATAAATAGGAGCAGGAATAGGCCATTTGGCCCATTGAGCCTGTCCTGCCATTCAATCATGGCTGATATTCTACTCTAACTCCAGCTATCTGCTTTATCCCCATACCCCTTAATCCCTTTATAAATGAGAAATCTATCTAACTCAGTCTTGAATATGTTCATGGACTGAGCATCAACAGCCCTTTGGGGTAAAGAATTCCATACATTCACCACTCTCTGAGTGAAGAAGTTTTTTCTCAACTCAGTGTGAAAGGACTGATCCCTAACTTTAAGACTGTGACCCCTGGTTTTAGATTCTCCAACCAGAGGAAACAATCTCCCACTATCTACTTTGTCGTGCCCCTTAATAATCTGATAGGTTTCTATAAGATCCCCTCTAATTCTTCTATATTCCAGAGAATATAGGCCCAAATTAATCAACCTATCGTCATAACTCATCCCCCTCATTCCAGGTACTAACCTAGTAAACCTATGCTGCACTCCTGCCAAGGTAAGTACATTCTTTCTTAAATAAGGAGACTAAAACTGCACACAGTATTCTAGGTGTGGTCTCTATACCGCTGCAGCAAGACTTCCCTACTCTTATATTCTTAACCCTTTCATAATAAAGCTAACATACCGTTAGCCTTCCTAATTGCCTGCTGCACCTGCATGCTAACTTTTTGTGTTTGGTGTACAAGGACACCCAAGTCCCTCTGCACACTAACACTTTCCAATCTCTCCCCCTCTAAAAAAAATAACCTACTCTTGATGTTTTTGCGACCTAGGTGGATGACTTTGCACTTCCCTACATTATACTTCATCTGCCACCTACCTGCCCACTCACCTAACCTATCTATATCGCGCTGCATTTTTTTAAAGTCATCCTTGGTATGAAAACTTTCTCCTAGTTTTGTATCATCAGCAAATTTAGATATATTCAGCTTGATGTCCTTATCTAGATCATTGATGTAGATGGTAAATAGCTGAGGAGGCCCAAGCACTGATCCTTGTGGTTTAAACCGTGTGCTGGATATTCAGGTGGCCAGTTGCCGAAAACCCAACACAAAAAAAATTAACTTTTTCACACACAGTCAGTCAGTCAGTCTGGCATCTCAATGGCTCCAAACCCAACCCCCCTCCACTCCTCATTTTCCTTCTAAATTAATAGATTCACCCCCTCCCTCTCTCTCGCCTCTCCTCTCCCCCACCTCTCTTTCCCCCTCCCACTCCTCTCTTTCTACCCCCCCCCCCCCCCATCTTTCCTTCTCTCTCCCCACCACCACCCTCTCTCCCTGCCTCTCTCTCCTTCTCCCACCCTATCCCCCACCCAAACTGTATAAACCCACGATACCATCAGGATACACAGGCAGTACATAGTAACCGTCAGAGAGAGAGAGGGAAAAAATGAAATGGGAAGAGATAGAAAGAGAGATGGAGAGGAAGGAAAGGAAAGGGAGAGAGAAAAAGGGAGAGGAAAAAGGAGAGAGGGACAGTGTCGCTTTAAGATGAAAAACCTGAAGTGCCCCAATGGCAGCATTCAGAACTAATCGTACTGTATTCTAGTGCAACAATCGACTCATTAAATGCACCACTGCGATTGTGCTGAATAAGATCCGATTATTCGAATGGGGGACCTTTTTTTTTGAGGTGCCGGTTATACGGGAGTTACGGTTGATTGGGTCACGGATAAACGGGCTTTTACTGTAATTAGTACCTTTTGGTAGACAAAAGATCTCTGTGGTTAATGGACCTTACACATTAATCTCCTTTGTGTACTTGCAGAGAATTTCTTTGGTCAGTAGTTTTCTTGCCACCTTGTTTCTTGGAGCCTATGCAGCAATAGATTATAGTGATGGTAAGTGTGACATCTGAATGCATTCAATTACAAATATGCCTGTACTTTATTGTGTTTTGTTGCCTCTATTTTAAGACTATAAAACAGAGTAGACAGTGGGTGACTGTTTCCCCTGGTAGGAGAATCTATAACTAGGGGTCACAGATTTAAGATTAAGGGTCAGCCTATTCGAACAGAGTTGAGGAAACACTTCTTCACTCAGAGGATTTATGCCAAATTTATGGAATTCTCTACCCCCAAAGGCTGTAGATGCTTAGTCCTTGAACATATTCAAGACTGAGATTGATAGATTTCTAATGAATAGAGCGATTAAGGGATATGGGGATAGGATGGGAAGATGGAGTTAGATTAGAAGATCAGGCATGATTTTATTGATTGACAGGGCAGGCTTGAGGGGCCAAATGGCGTACTCCTGCTCCTAATTCCTATGTTTCTACTATCTTAATAGGAACTTTCATGAGAATTAAAAATTCAGTTACAAAGAAAATACTGAGATGAAGGACAACTTGCAGATTTTTGTTTAGGTGGATGTGAGGAAGTTGCTTTAAAATTGAAAATCAGATATTCAGTTTTCTGAAAATTGAGAAATGACATAATCAAAATATGTCAAAAGGTCATTGTGTCTCTAAGTAATTTGTGTAGAATAGAAAGGTAGTGTTCTAGCAGGAATTCTAGTGTGCGCATTTGTAGCATTAATCTGCCATCTGGCATATTCGACTAAATGTATTGATGGAGCATCACTGCTAAATGATTTGAGAGCCATGATTCGAGCACTAATATTAATTAGGGATGCATTATTTAGTTTAATTTAATTATTTAATATTAGTTAAAGGTTAGCAATTTGTTTAAAGTTTTATGGCTCGAAATTATGTAGGTATTTTTTTCCGTTTCTTTCCGTCTTAATTAAGGAACTGGAATTGGAACTGGGAGGGGGTGGGAAAGGATGGTGAGGGTGACCTGAGACCCGGTACCACGCCACCAACAGTGTCCTATATTACTGTTAGTTGTTCCTATATTACAGTGTCCTATATTACTGAATGAAGATAAAAGTTTTCAGGGAACTAGGCACATGCATTTAATTTTTTAAAATTGCTATACTGTACTAAAAATCAATAAACAGTGATGCTTTAGATGAAGGTAATAGTCACAAAGTAATGTCCTGGAACTACTTACATTTTAAGGTGGAAATTGGTAGTTTATTATTTGAAACATCACCTTTCTATTTTGCTCTCTTTATGAATTTTTTTCATTTGTATATTCAGCTTTGTGAATATTTCATGTGAATCATAGTGGTAAATGTTATTTGGTGATGTAATGTTCTGGTAACATCTTCCTCAAAACCCTTATGATGGTACAAAACATGAGCTTTGGTGACCTGCGGTAACAGGCAGGCAGGGGTCTACAGTATTGTTCCAAACTTTGTGGTGGGTGAATTTTTCTCACACCAACAATTAATCTTTTTTGCCAGTCAGATGTCTGACACATGCAGAAAGTCCATCACCATGTTTAAGAGTATCCAAACCAAACTAAGATCTCCATGCATCCCACCTACGCATGGATTTTCCCAAGATATTTATTGTAATGGAATATGCACAATGGAATGAACTATTAGGTGCAGGTTGGCAAGAGTCAAGCCTTGGGGACCCCAGAATGTGCTCTGGGGACTCCTGAAGTCTAACCAGCTAAAACTGTATATCTTACAATTAAGTGCACTGCCTGGCAAACCGTCCCCCTGCTAGAAAGTTCAGCTGGGACAATCCTATCGATTAGGCCTTTGTCTTCCAAAGTAAACAGAAGTTAGGGAAGAACCCTACCCCTAGTGACTGGTCTGTCCTTCCAAGTCCTGCCCATGAGCTAGGCTGGCTGGTATACCATCAGCAGATTTCTAGAGTGCTCTCGAACCTACCTAGCTCACGGTTAGAGTTTGGATGACTGACTGCAAGGAGACATATCTGTTCTGGGACACTACCCTTCGTGAGGGGCACTATATAAATACAATTTGTTGTTGACCTCTTGGCTCCTTTTCCTCAAGGTTCAGGTATGAATCTGCTAGACATCCGTTCACATATTTGGTCAGACAAGTGTCTTGATGCTTGTGCACCAGGTCTTAAGGAGAAGCTTGGAAACCCGAAGCCATCTCATGCTGTGCTGGTATGTAGGTCTGCTTTGCAGCAGTTAGTCTATCTGTTTCATATAGAGATGTGAGGACACTTCCTGGGTCTGTAATACATCTGAAAGGTGATGCCTGAGCTAATCTTGTGTCAGGCATATGCTGGCTTCCTTGAGAAATTTCTTAGCAATTTCTACTTTCTTATATCCAATGTTTTTTTAATTTAATTTTAAACATTGTTAATGTGTGTTTTATGCAATGTCACAAATCAGTCTTTTTCAAATCCGCAAATCTGGTGGTAAGAAGTGTCCATTCCATTCTAGTTAGTCCAAATTACTTACCAAAGTTTACCAAAGTATTTATCAATGGTTTGAGCATTCGCCTTGCACGCGAGAGACCTGGGTTCAATTCCAGGCAGGAATTCTTGGGCAAGGTTCCTTATTCCACAGACCTGGTAATCCTCCAGAACAAACAGTAATAAATTGAACATTTCAATCCGTGGCTGTTTGTGGAACACTGCTGTGCGCAATTGGCTGCCTGATTCGCCCACAAATACGCAGTCAATTCACTTTACAGCATTTTCTGCTTTACGTCTAGAAGATGTGAAAAGTACTATATAAATTATTATTACCGTATATCTCCGCGTATAAGGCGCACTTTTTTGCACGTCGGAAGATCTCGAAAGTTGGGGGTGCGCCCTATATGCAGATACAAGAAATTTTGAGCCTCGGAAATACAGTAAACAGGAGGGGCGGCCGGCGCTGTCAGCCGGGGTTTGGTCAGTGTCCGGCGGGGGTTGGGGTCCGGGTGACGGGGCTTCGGCCTCGGCCGCCCAGGCAGCGGCAGCAGCAGCGGACTGCAGTGCTGTGCCTGCTGCCTGCCTTCTGCCAAACCCAGTGTGCCTGCCTCACTCCCTGCCGCTCTCTCTCCCTGCCTGCCTGCCTATTTCCCTCCCTCCCTCCCTGCCTGCGAGCCTGCCTGCCTCTCTCCCTCTCTTCTCTCCCTGGCTGCCTGCCTGACTCTCTCTCTCCCTGGCTGCCTGCTTGCCTCTCTCCCTCTCTCTCTCTCCCTGGCTGCCTGCCTGCCTCTCTCCCTCTCTCTCTCCCTGGCTGCCTGCCTGCTTCCCTCCCTCCCTCCCTCCCTGGCTGCCTGCCTGCCTCCCTCCCTCTCTCTCTCTCTCCCTCCCTCCCTGGCTGCCTGCCTGCCTCTCTTCCTCTCTCTCTCTCTCTCTCTCCCTCCCTCCCTCCCTCCCTCCCTCCCTCCCTCCCTCCCTCCCTCCCTCCCTCCCTCCCTCCCTCCCTCCCTCCCTCCCTCCCTCCCTCCCTCCCTCCCTGTCTGCCTCCCTCCCTCCCTGCCTGCCTGCCTGCCTGCCTGCCTGCCTGCCTGCCTGCCTGCCTCTCTTCCTGTCTGCCTGCCTGCCTCTCTCCCTCCCTGGCTGCCCGCCTCTCTCTCTCCCTACCTACCTGTCTCTCCTCCCTTCTGCCGGCAATATCATTGAAAATGCTTCCGTTTTTTTTTCACCAAGAAAAGGTCAAAAGTGGGGGGGTGCGCCTTATACGCGGGTGCGCCTTATATGCGGACATATACGGTAATTATTATCAAATTGCCAAGTCATTGTTTCTTCCAAAATCATCTTGGAAGCTGAGTACAACCCTAGACACCTGTTTTCTACCATATACCAACTCCTTTGTCTACCCTCCCATGCCTCTGCCATCCTCTCCATGCAAGATCATGGATTTCCTTGAGTGCAAAATTGAGGGGTTCTGCTCTAGCCCCTCTACCGTTTGCTCCACTTCCAGCCCACCCCCATCCCTCCCTCCACATCTTGTCACTCTGACTCCCTCTGTATTACTTATCTCCCATGATTTTTTATACGAAACCTGCCATCTGCTCCCTTGACCACATCCGTAAATCCTCTCCTTACCTCCCAGCTCCATCTCCCTGCCCCCCCCCCCCCCTCCTTGTTAACCTCTCCCCTCAAAGACAGCAGTCAGCACCCCCGCCACCCTCAAAAAACCTTGATCTATTTCTATTCTCCAACTACCGCCCCATTTCTATCAAAGGTTGTGAATGAGTCATCACTTTGCTCTTTCTTCTCTCAGCATTCCCTCCATGAATCCCTCCAATCTGAGTTTCATGCTATTCACAGGATAGAGACAGCCCTGGTCAAAGTGACAAATGCCATTCTGTCCACCTGCGACCACCTCCTCATTTTCTCAATCTTGGCTGATTTCGCTACTGTTGACCATTCATTTATTCTCCACTGCCGCTCCTCTCACCGCTACCTCAATGGTTGTATTCTTGCCTGGTTCAAATCTACCTTTCCCATCATCTACACTTATGGCCACCAACAGCTTCTCCTCCATCGTCCATATTGTCATATATGGCGTTCTTCAGGGCTCTGTCCTTGGCCAACTCGTCTTCAATCTATATAAGCTCTGCGATGTTAACCAGAGGCATGGGGTCAATTTCCACATGGCACCATTGCGGATGACACCCAACTTCGACTCCAGGACCGTTGATGTTCTGACTAAATGTCATTTCTGGCATTCCAAGTTCTGCACCAGAACTAACTTCCTCCAGCTCAATGTTGGCAAGATAGAGGTCCTCCTGCTTGGTGTCTGACAGCACCACCCCACCTTAGCGTTGCCACTATCAACATTCATGGCTGCAACACACCGAGCCAATCTGAACCTCTGCCCTTTCCAACCTTCAGATATTCTTCAAACCCCACATTTGTGCCTTGTCCCACTCTTCTTTTCCACACCTCATCCGTTTCCACACCTCGGCAACATTGCCCGCCTCTGCCACTACCTCTCACTGCAAACCGCCAAGACCCTGATCCACGCTTTCATTACGTCCCAGCTTGCCTACACCAACTGTCTGTTTACTGGACTACACAACTCTGCAGCTTGTGATCTCTCCTTCACCAGGCTCTGGGAACCTATCAGTCCCATTCTTGCCTGGTTTCACTGGCTCTCCATTCTTCAGAGAATCGAGTACAAAACCCTTATTCTCACCTTTACAGCCCTCTATGGTCTTGCGCTTCCTTCTGATCTTCTAACCCCATATCAACCTGTCCACTCCCTCCGCTCAGTGAACACTGGCCTGCTACACGTCCCCTGCATCTCCAACCCGATCATTGGATGTCAGGCATTTAGCATCTCTGCCCCCATACTTTGGAACTTTACCCTGCAATCCCTCCCCTTCACCCCCTCTCTTGGTTCTTCAAGACCTGCCTAAAGACTTTGTGGTTCTTTTTTGGTTAGCCGGGTATCTTGACATATAATAATGCATCACCATGCTTAAGAGCATCCAAACCAATCAGAATTCCATGTATCTCACCTGCACATGGAAATCCCAGATAGATTGCTGGAATGGAATGTGCACTCTCTCCCTGTAGGGAAACATCTTCCTTACCTAATTCATTAGGTGCACTTTGGCAAGAGTCAAGGCTTGGGGGATCCTAGAGTGTGCTTTGGGCTACTGCTGGAGACTAACCAGCTAAACCTACATAGGTTGCCATTTATATTACTCTATGGCAATCTTCCTGCTGCTTTTCCAGCTAATACCATTCTACCCATTAGAAGCTTTGGTTTGCAGAGTGAGTCAACAGGAGCTGAGTGGATTTATTCCCTGCCCCAGTGATAGGACTGCTTTTCCAAGTCTTGCCAATTGAGTCTAGCTGCCTGTGCTTTCATCAGTAGTACCCTGGACTACTCCAAACTTGCCTGGCATAGGAACCAGACTACCGAGACCACCAAAAGAGGGCTGGCTTGATTCAGATTGACAAACACGTAATCTGTTGCCATATATGAAACTCTTGTCTGGTTTAGATATTCACAGGAATGGTGTTTTTGATTTCTGCATTTGCCAGACACCCGGTTATCCAAATAAAAAGTGTGTTGTGTTAATTAAGAATACCAATTAATTTTTTAATTTCTTCTGCTTCTGTTTAGGGCACAGTTGCTCCTTATCTTATCGAACGCTATGGATTTAATCCAGATTGTAAAATTGTTGCTTTCACAGGGGACAATGCAGGTAAGTTTCAATTATTTTATTTGGCAATAATGATTAGAAGCAATGGCTTCAAATTGACAAAATTGATTATCTTCTGTTAATTCTGCTTTCTGTCTCTCAGCCAGTTTTGTATCTGTGGTGTCATTGTCCCTTTAATACTTTGGGATTCTATTTTGTTTACAAGTCTCTTATATGGCACTTTTTCAAACGCCTTTTGAAAGTCCCCATATATCAATCAATAATTACATTTATATAGCGCCTTTCACGTTGGGAGGACCTATGTCAACTGCACTACCTTCATCTATCCTCTCTGTTACTTCATCAAAAAACTAACTTCTGGTTTGTTAGACATGATTCTATGTGTAAATGTATTTTGTCCTCGATTATAATCTCTAGAAATTTCCCCACAACTAACGTTACGCTGACTGGGTTTATCCTGCCCCTTTTTGTACAGGGGTGTAAGATTTACAACCCTCCAGTCCTCTGGCACCACCCCAGTGTCCAAGGAGGATTGAAAGATCATGTCCAAAGTCTCTGTTATTTCCATCTTTACTTCCCTCAGTAACCTAGGATGCATCCTGTCTGGACTGGGTGACTTATCTACCTTCAGTTATGAGAACCAAGAGGCTAGATCTCTAGCCTCTTGTCATAACTAAAGTTCCTCATTCCTGGTA
The DNA here is from genome assembly GCA_035084275.1 of Hydrolagus colliei. Taxonomy (NCBI): domain Eukaryota; kingdom Metazoa; phylum Chordata; class Chondrichthyes; order Chimaeriformes; family Chimaeridae; genus Hydrolagus; species Hydrolagus colliei. Next base: position 3,002,223 of record CM068743.1, on the reverse strand, counting down.
TCATCCTGGCAAATCTCCTTTGCAACCATCAACAATGCCTTTTTTTTTAACAGCTTTATCTACCTGTCCTGCCACCTTCAAAGATTTACTTATATAAACCCCACCCACCCAGGTCTCTCTATTCCTTCACCTCCTTTAAGATTGTACCATCTACAGTTCCTGTAGCTCAGTGGTTAGAGCACTCGTCTTACAAGTGGGAGACCTGTGTTCGAATCCAGGCAGATCAGGGCGAAACCTTGGGCAAGGTTCCTTATTCCACACTCCTAATAATAATCCGTCAAAAAAAACCCACAATAATAAAAATTGGTCATTGCAATCCACGACTGTTTGTGGGACACTGCTGTGCTCAATTGGATGCGCGTTTTGTCTACAAACATACAGTCAATTCACTTTACAGTATATTCTGTGAACCTCTTTGAGACGTCGATAAGATGTGAAAAGCGCTATATCAAATGCAAGGATTATTATTAATATCTAGCATACATTGTCTCTCTTCATTCTTCTTCCCAAAATGCATAATTTCCTATTTCTCCATATTAAACTTCATTTGCCAAATGTCTTCCCATTTTAAACTTGTAAATTGTACCCCCTATACCTAAATCAGGGTGTTTTATATTAATCAGAAAGAACAGTGGTCCCGATACCCCTGGGGGAATGGAACGCTACTGCACACCTCCCTCCAATTTTCCTACCCTTCTGATACTGTGGCATTGGCTGCATCGTTTTCTTGCATCAGATACTTAGTACCTCATTCAGTATGCCAGCCATCATCTGCCTCAATAAGAAGATTCCTTCTTTGGACCCTAATTGGACCCATCCTACCTTTGTCTGACGTTTTATTCTTCATATGCTTATAAAAAACCTTAGTACAGTATTCTCTTTTATGTTACATGCAAATATTTTCTCATTGTCTCTTTGCCCCTCTTATTTCCTTTTTCATTTCTCCTCTTTACTTTCTACATTCTATTTGGTTATCTTCTGTATTTTGCCCACAAATACAGTCAATTCACTGCAAGGTGCTTCAGAACGTCTGGAAGTCTTGAAACTTGCTATCAAATGGAAGGATTGTTATTATTTGGGACTGACATTGATCATAAGCCCTATTTTCTGTTTTATTTTAATCTCAATTTCCTTATTCATCTTGAGTGGTTTGAATGTCCTATCTCTCCACTTTGTGGGAATATGTTTGTCCTTGCCATGGACGTGAGGTCAGGGTAGGCAGTGCCTACCTTATAAAAATAAACACTTTAAATTGTAATGATTATTTAATTGTTACAATGCACATTTTACATAATGCAAATGATTTTTAGTAGAAACTACCAAAATTATTAACTGCGATTTGATATGCCTACTTCAAAAGCAACAGAAAGGCAGTGAGACGCCATTGAGCTGAATGTAGTTCCGATGTGCATGCACGTTCCTTTATCAGTGTCTCAGTAACGAGTGAAATAGGCACAAGCTACAGCTGCCTTTCCTCTTTCTATCAATTGCGATCAGATCACATTGAAATGCTATCTCTGCGCATGCTTATTTCCAGAAAAAATGACTGGGAAAAAGGCAGAATCTGCTGCTTCCCTTAGGGAGGGCCCCCAAAAGATCGAATGGACTGAGGAAAATGCCCACCCTGTCATTTTACCCACCGCACATCACTGCTTTACACTGTTATTTTGCCAGTATATGTTAGGATAAATGAAATTTCCCATTATCAATACTATATTGGTTTTGCATCTTTCTGAAATCTGCTTGCAGATTTGCTCGTCTTACCACTGTTGGTCTATACAACAACCACATAATTACATTTGTATAGCACCTTTCACATTGGGCAGAGCTGGGCTAGGGATCAGGGAGGGTGCAGTGAATGTGGGAAGGGAGCTGACCGATGGATGTCATGGTCGAAAAGCAGGGTCTTGAGGCGAGACATGAAGGAGGCTAGGATGGAGGCGATGTGGAGGGATTGCTGGATGGAATTCCAAAGTTTAGGGCCAGAGTGGATGAAAGCTCACCGACCGATGGTGGGTTGAGGAACATGGAGCAGGCCGGAGCCCACTGAGTGGAACGAATAGAGGGGGTTAGGAGGTCGCAGATGTAGGGTGGGGGCAAGGCCATGGGCTTGAAGTTGTATAGTATACACCTAACAGCTCCTTTTCTGTTGGGACATCATCCCAATGTGAAAGGCATTCTACAAACATAATTTTGTTGTTATTGCCACAACATCAAAACCCCATATGGCAACTTGACCCTGCAGCTCATCAACCTTAATTGCCACACTCCGTGTATTTACGCACATGCACTCCCAAGTCCAACTTAATCTGCTCTGCATTTCTCCCCCATCTAATCTCCTTTTTCTGGACTACTCCTTATTTCATTGCTATTCATCTCTCTCCGTCCACTGTTACTTTTTTTTCTCCTTTCCGATGCTACAACCTGATTCCCTTACTGAGAATTTTGGCTATTGTGGGTATGATATATACATGGAGATGGACATCTGTGGTGAGGCAAAAAAGACTAATGACTACTCAAATGCCTTCCCAGCTGGCCTCCCCTGCTCCAATATTCACAAAATTGAACTAATTCCAAACTCCAGCACCTGCATTCTTATCCGCACTAAACTCCATATCTCCATTACCCGATTCCTTGTCAAAATCCAACCTGCTTTCCTGCTCTTCTTCCCTTGGAAGAGCTACAGTAACCCTCGCGTTCGGCATGGTCTGCTGCCACTGTTAAGATCACCAAGAATCCACCCAGCGTGAAGGGAGTTATATAAATGCATGTTGTTGAAAAATTTAGATAACTTTACATTAGTTATTGCAAATAATGAAATGTTCCCCCTATTTTACAGGATCATTGGCAGGCTTGCGAATTGAGGAAGGAGATATAGTGGTGAGTAATATTTTAGGAAGTTTACTTATTAAATATTGACCCAAGTGAAAAGCGCTATATCAAATGCAAGGATTATTATTAGCAGAACTTTGCTGTGTCTTTATGAGCTTGCTTTCATCTCATCAAAATAACTCATCCATTTCTACCTGTTGGAAGAACGTTGGAAATTCTGGAACTTATGAGTAGGAAAGGTGAAGGAATAAATATAAAACTTGATTTAATTTCCCAGGTTGTTCTCTCTTCACAGTTAGGATCTATTTTGCACTGTTGAATAATCTGTGAGTGAAGTACAGACTTCCAATGTGCGTGAGAGGAATGGATGGTTGAACAACAACTTGCATTTATATAGCACCCTTCATGTGTGGCATGAAGGGATTTGAAAATGAGTGAGTGGATCTTAAAATGGATTCATTCAGTAATTTGGAGCCAGTGGAGCCTGGCAACGACTGGTGTGATGGGGGTGCAGCGTTTTGTGCAGGGAGAATCTGGGTGTCAAATCTCTGAATTTGTTGAAATTAAGATGTGTTTAAGAACTCTTAAGATGCTACCCTGCATGAGGCGCGTTATATAATAAATAAAATAATAATCCTTGTATTTGCACTAACTCTTCCCCCTCACTAACTCTTCCCCCTCTCCTTCCCCCTCTCCCGACCCTCCCCCCCCACCCCCCACTCGGGTCCCGACCTGACTGTTCAACGCTTTGGGACGTCCTCCCGACGTGAAAGGTACTATACAAGTGCAATTTTGTTGTTGTTGTGCTTTTCACTTCTTATAGACTTCTCAAAACACTTCACAGAATATATTGGAAAGTGAATTGACTGTATTTGAGGCGAAACACGACAGCCAATTGTGCACTGAGTGTCCACAAACATCCGTGGATTGAGGGACCAATTGATTATTGTTTTTTTTCCGAAGGATTGTTTTCGCTGGATAAAGCGCTCCGCCAATCGACTAACAGCCAGGTTCTTACGTAACTGCTAGGTAAACATACATGTATGGAGTAAGGCAACCTGCCTAATATTTCGCTGTGCCGGAATACAAACCCAGGTCGCTTGCCTGCGAGGCGAGTGCTCTAAACACTGCGCTACAGGACTCCACAATATATAAATGGATATATAAATGCAAGTTGCTTTACAATGTGCCCATAGTGGTGTGAGAAAAACATTTACAGAAAAAAAATTGGGAGATCTTATGACACTATTCAAAAAAACTTCTGATGTCCTGGCCATTAGTCCCTCCCGAGTATAATGGGTCATTCATTCTATCGGTGTGTGGAACATTGTTTGCACAGGTTGGCTGAGTGTTCTCCTACAAAATACAAACAATTACTGCACTTTAGAGTATATCCTGTGAAATGCTTTGAGATATCTCAACAATGTGATAAGGCATTATATCAAATGCAATGATTATAATTTATCTTGCATTTGATATAGTGCTTTTCATGTGTTCTAGACGTCTCAAAGTGCTTCACAGAATATACTGTAAAGTGAATCGACTGTATATTTATCTGGTTGGCAACTCTAGTGGAGGAGTTAGAAAGTACATAGCTCTGCTCCTCTATTCCTTTGATGGTGGCTGACTGACAAGTGTGGAAACTCATCACCAGAGCACTTCAGATTCTGATGTATAATTTTGATATTTTGCTTGACCCAAAGCAAAGTTTCAATCTCCACGTAATTTACCCGATACCAGGACATTCACGCACAAAACCCACAGTCACTACACTTCACGGTACAGTCAAACTTACATAGTCGGGACTACACCATTTAATGTGACTTACAAGAAGTCTTGTAAGCATTGAAATTATACTGAATTTTGGGAAATTATGTTCTTCTGTGTATGTGTCAGTGGATGAAGCTTATGGTTTCCGCGGTTCAATGTAGCTGCAGGTATGTGCGTATGCGTTGATGATGGTTCAGGATTTTATTTTTACGTGATCAAAGCAGCTGGTAAGTGCGGATGTAATGGAGGGTAGGGCAGTGGGATTACGAGTTAGGAGTTGATTGATTCAAGTAGTGCAAAGAAATCTAAGTGGCTTTTATAGAAAACTGAATGCGACTCAGGTGAATGTATGACTTAGGTGATTATATGATTCATAAAGAAACTTGTGCAAGTTGTAGTGTATATCCTTTACCTCCCAGCATGAAAGGCACTATAATGTAAGGTTTATCATTTGGATTATTATTTCCCCCATTAACATTCAATATGTGTGGACACATTTCATGAAATCATATAATTATATAGCACAGAAAGAGGCTATTTGGCCCATCATTACCAAAGTATTTTTTGTTAAAAATGCATACTGTCAAGTTAATGCAACCAGGTATATATTTTCCTGATTCTTTTAAGACGGTACATACAGTAATCCACTTTTATCTCAAATTCGCAGGGCTTTTGTAAGACCCTATTCCTTTGATTTTGTAGGTTAGTCTTGGGACGAGCGATACCGTCTTCTTCTCAGTTAAGGAGCCAAAGCCTACTGTCGATGGACATATCTTCTGTAATCCTGTTGACTGCGATGCTTACATGGCACTTTTATGGTAAAGGATAGTTTCTGAATAGAATTGGGAAGAGGCTGAAAGCAATAAAATGTAACCTTAACTCAACACAACTCAAATCAGTCGTAGGATCTTATGAAAAGTTTGATCAGGAAGCCCAATTGGATTCATTTTAATATTCAGATTCATTGATTTGACTTTAAACTAGTAGAATGAAAGGTGCCTGTTGTCTTTCCATGCTTATTGTCTTGTCTCTAGTTTTAAGAATGGTTCCCTGACCAGAGAGAGAATCCGGGATGAATGTGCCAATGGTTCGTGGGACGAATTCTCCAGAGCTTTAAAGGAGACTACCCCAGGGAATAGTGGATATATAGGTAAATATGCGCATGCAAACTAGTTCACTATTTGTTTGTTAGCGTTAGATTTGGCCTCCAAAAAATTTATCTAATGTGTAAAATATCCCAAATATCAGACTAGCTTTGTTCTCGTTGAGCACATCAAAGCCGAGGATTTCATACCATAATTGCTCCTGTGATGTTTGCTCAACAACAAATTGTATTTATATTGTTCCTTTCACTTCAAGAGGACGTCCTCAATGTCAACAAGCCAGAGGCCCTCCTGATTGGCTCGTGTTAGCGCCTCTGCACCTCAGGCGCTGACAACATCAGCATTCAAGACTACTCTCTCCACCTCTCGAAGCCAGTCAGGAATCTGGGCATCTTGTTTAACCTCGAACTGTCCTTCCTCTCCTACCTCACCCCCCATGCTGCCGAAACTCTCATTCATGCCTTTATCACCTCCAGGCTCGGCTACGGGAACTCTCTCCTCTTCCTAGCTCCTCCCTTCACAGGCTACAGATCCTTCAGAACTCTGCAGCTCGTGTACTCTCCTGCACCAGGCTCCGCGACCGCATCACTCCCATCCTCGCCCGTTTCCACTGGCTCCCCGTAACCCAGAGGATCGAATTCAAGATCGTCATCCTCACTTTCAAGGCCATTCATGGCCTTGCCCCCAGCTATCTCTCCGACCTGCTGTCTCCCTATCAGCCTGCCCGTCCCCTCCATTCAGCAGACTCTGGCCTGCACCACGTTCGCCACCCAACCATCGGTGGCTGCGCTTTCTGCCTCTCTTCTACACTATGGAACTCCATTCCGCAGTCCCTCCGCCTTGCTTCCTCCCTTTCCTCCTTCAAAGCCAGTCTGAAGACCTTGCTCAATGACCACGCCGTCGGTTCCCCTCCTAACTCTTCTCCCTCCCCTACTCTCTTTTCCCTTCCTGCTACCCCGACCCTCCCCCCCCGCTCAGGTCCCGAACTAACTGTTCAGTGCCTTGGACGTCCTCCCGATGTGAAAGGCACTATACAAGTGTAATTTTGTTGTTGTTGTTGTTGTAAGGCGCTCCACTAACTTAACCTCTGAGGTGCACCGTATATATTGGAAACCCCTTCATGTTTTCAATCGCTCCAATCGTTTCTATAAGCTATAATCTTGTTAGTTATTTTTCTGTTGACCTGTTTTACCCATGTTCCTGATTCCTGCTACATCATAATTACATTGACTCCAGTGCCTCTACTTAATCTATTTTTAAATGTATTTATGTATACAGAGCTGCCAACCAGTACGTTTTTGCCGTATTTAGTACAGTAAATTGAAGTAAATATGGCAGTACGATTTGTCTTGGTAAAATATGTTTTTTGACCCGACAAAAAGCTCAGTACGTGGGCACATGCATTCTACACACAGGGCCCTGTGGGAAACACAGAAAAAACACATAAAACATACCTGGGGACAGGGGGAGTAAGTTTGGGCCAGGATCTGCAGCAATCAGACAGTCAGACAGAGAGAGAGACGGGGGGAGGGTGGCTGTCTGACGGACTTACATAGAGATAGACACACAGGACGGGGGGAGGGGGATGGTAACACGGGGGGCTGGGGTGGGGAGGGGGGGATGTCTGACGGACTTACACACAGATAGAGATATTTATTCACTCGGGGAATAAATGCATGTTAACTGTAGTTACCTTAATCCTAAGAGAGATGCGCTGTCATTGGTTAATTTCAACATCGCAACTGGGTCCAAGTGCTGTACGCTGTAGTTCTGAGGAAAATACTTTTTTTAACTACAAAATACTGTTTTTAGCTTTCAGGAGTACTTTGTTTTGTTAAAAAAGGTTAGCAGCTCTATGTATATGTACCTAATTATGCTCTTTGCCCTTATATGTTCCTGGTAGCTCAGTTTTGTTGCTTTCTGAGATCCTGTACTCTTGATTTCAATATTTCCCACAATTTAGCTTTTCTCGTATCGTCCTGATGATCAGCAAGCCTATGTTTTTTGTTAAATAGGCATCCCCCCCTCACCCCCTTAAATAGATCACAATTGCTGCTTTGGCTAGTGGTTTCGCTCCCCATTTAGTTAAGTATAAACCATCTTTTCTATAGAAATGTTATTTCCTTGTAAAAGTTTCCCAGATATCCATCTACAAACTCAATTCCCTCCTTCACACAAATTTCCATTTGTTGAAGCTCATTATTTTTGCTCACTCTTTCAACACTCCCAGATAAATAGGCCCTATGTATTCTTTCTTTAGTTCCTCTGATCTTCTATCCATGGTGTTATTGAACCCACTTGTAAAATTACAACAAGATTTATTCTGCCCTCCCCTCCTATTTTGTCTATCCATGCTCCTATATCATGCATTCACATTCTGCTTTGTCAAAGGCTTGGACATCCTATAACATAAAAGCCACTAGATTAAATTAATGTCAATTATTGTCTTCCCGTTTCTTAGTTAATAGCAGCTCCTTAGCTTGATCCCATTTTACACTGTAATTTCTGTATCCATTAAGGCACTTAGCCATGTACCTAACTTTCTCCCTATTAAAGCATGATAATTGATTTTGCATGAATAGCATCCTGGAGTAGTGCATTCCACATTCTTTCAACCATTTGTTTCAACCAATTGCAAACAATCTTTTAATTACTTATGTCAGTGGGGATGGGATGTCCAACCTCTTGTCTGCTGCTGGTTGGATGTGGGATTTGAGAAACAAATCCCCGAGCCGCATAAGCTATATTTTTGTGTTTACCTTCCAGAAACATAAGATTTATATAGAGATCCTAAATTACTTCATTTTATTCTCATTTAGTTTCAATGCAAACTTTAAATAGGCAATGTAAAAATTCATACAAATTTTAAAACAATAATAGTCAGTAACGAGGTATCTGCCTCTGCAACTGCGCCCACCTCCCTGCGCCCGTCCCCTCTGCCCTGCCTGCTTCCCTACCCCCCCACCTCTGCCTGCCCGCCTCCGTTTGTATCTGTGTGCGTACCTGTATCTCTATGTGTGTCTGTTCATCTTTCTGTATTTTTGTGACACAAAAATCTCTATGCCTGCATGTGACTCTATTTCTCTTGTCTCTGAATCTCTCTGTCTGCCTGTCTATATCTCCTTGTATCTTCAAACCGGTTTGAAAGTGATTGCCAGTTCGGCTAACTGGAGTTTCAGGTCGCTGCTTTTGCCATTGGGTCAGAACAAGCCAAGGGACTGGACACACGTTACGACTGTTTGCAATGGGGCATCCCCTAGGCCGGATGGCTCACAGGCCTCCAATTGGACCACCCTGACTTGTGCATCAGGATTATAAATCCCTTTATTTGTCATTATATCCCCCTTTTTGCTTCCTATCGAGTACCAGTGCACTGAATTCTATATTCAGTTTCAATGCTGAAGTACTATATTCCTTTTACAGTAATGCTTCTATAAAATAAAGCAGAAGCAATGGTGTTGCAGCGAGCATCTGCAGGGCAACAAAAAAGTACAACTGCTTACCAGTCTGAAGAAGACTCCTATTCATGACCATGTTCTTACAGATGCTGATTCTCCAGATGTAGATTTGCAGCATTATATTTTTATATTGATTACCAGGTTTTTTTTCTTGTGATATACAGTAAAAGCCTGTTTATCCATGATCTGATCAACCGTATCTTCCGTATAATTGGCACCGAAAAAAAAGGTCCCCATTCGATTAACCAGAATTTATCCGGCACAATATTATTTTTTAAAAAACATTTAAGGTGTTTTCGGCTGAATATCTGGTACGTGCTTTAACCGGCATTGGCCAGGTCCCATGGGTGCCCTATAAACGGGCTTTTACTGTATTCATCCACGCTTTTGTCACTTTCCACCTCCATTTCTTCAATGCACCTGTACCTTGTTTGTCTCCCAATCAAGCCCAATTGATTTAACACTCCACCCAAATCCTCACTTGTACTGAGCTCTGCATCCCCATCACCCCATTTCTTGCCAAGCTCAGGTCGCTGCTTTTGCCTCTATTACAAAATGGATTTGTTTCAAGATCCTCACATTTACTTGCAAATTGATACACGCCCTAGAACTTCCCTACCTCTCTGACCTTTTTACACTACTCCACCACTTTAAATCTCATCTGAAGACCTTTCCCTTTGACCTATGTCCATGGACATCTCCCCTCCATGTTTGTGTCAAGCTCTGCCACCATTAAGGGCTCCCAAGACACTGCGTGAAAGACTATATAAATGCATTTTGTTTAAAATGCCCGGTCGCTTAGTTGCTACTTTGCATGAAGGACGCTAGATAAATGTGTGCTATATAAATATGTAAATTGATTTGTTATAATAAATTACATACTCTGCTGCAAGCGGAAAAGGCTTGACAGAGTCCTTCTTAAATTCAGGTCAAAAATCCTAGATACAGTAAAAGCCCGTTTATCCGGTACCCGCGGGACCTGGCCAATGCCGGTTAAAGCGCTTGCCGGATATTCGGGCGGCCCACAGCCGAAAACCCACCACAAAAAAATTAAAGTTCTTTTAACACACAACATACACACCAGATTAACTAATAACATAATAACAGAATATTGTATTGGTACTTATTGTTAAAATTACTCTCTTGCGCTTCTCACCTTTACTGATTGAGGTTTACAGTCCAGCGATTCTTTTTTAAATGGAGGACGCCAAGTGCGTGAAAAAAACGGCAGCGTGATTTTAAAGTTGCGCAACTTTACAAGCAGCAAGCTGATAGCCCTAGACTCTACTAGCGGCAAACCCAAATACTGCACCTGCGCAACAATGTGGGTTATCGGCTAGCGTTATCGGCTTGCTGCTAGTATGGCTTTAAAGTCGGGCTCTGTTTTTTTCACCCGCTTGGCGTCCTCCATTTTAAAACGAATCGCTGGACTATAAACCTCAAACTCAGCATCATGGCTTCAAGCGCAGCATCTACTAGCAAAGGTGAGATGTGCAAGAGAGTAGTTTTAACAATAAGTACCAATACAATATTCTGTTTTTATGTTATTATTTATGCATTTACAAATGCTCCACCGCTATTTTTCCGGATAAGTTCCAGTTTATCGAATGGGGACTTTTTTTTTGGCATAGCATTTATAAGGAAGTGCCGGTTTATCGAGTCACGGATAAACGGGCTTCTATTGTATATTACCGGCAAATCTTACAAAGAGACAGTTGACAGTTTTAGAAATCGAATCAAGTTTTTTGTTCTGCTTGAATTTCGGATTGATGTAGTGTAGAATTTTGCAAATTTCATCTGCAGTCTTAAGAACTGCTTATCTAGGTTATACTGCAATTGAATTGAGGAATTTTACTTATTTCATTGTGGTCTTTTCATTCTTTAAGGATTTTATTATGATGTGTTGGAGATTACTCCTGCTGCCATCGGCATTCACAGATTTGCTCCAGAGAACTGCAAGGTGAGAAATCAGTGTCTACACAATGTGGGGAGACATCATTATTGAACTTGTGATATTACTAGAGACAACAATGTTCAGCACTTCTTTTGTGGTGGTGAGGAAGAGGGGATGTTGAGTGTCAAACATTTAAAAGAGAGTTGAAACATCAATAATGTTCTGGAGGGCCCTAAATGATGGCATACTGCAACATTATTCCAAATAAACACTCGTCTTGCAAGTGAGAGACCTAGGTTTAATTCCAAGCAGGGCAAAACGTTGGGCAAGTTTCCTTACTCAACTCGCCTCTATTTACCTAGCAGTAAGTAAGAACCCAGCTATTAATCGAATGGCAGATCACTTTTCTGGGGGTAATAATTCCTTCAAAAGAAAATTGGTCACTTCAATCCATGACTGTTTGTGGCAGCCTACTTTGCGAAATTCACTGCCACGATTCACCCACAAAATATGCAATCAATTCACTTTACAGTATATTTGAAGCACTTTGAGACTTCTTGAAAATGTGATAAGGCAAATGCAAGAATTATTATTATTCATCCAAAAAGTTTATTGATCCCTTAAGAAACACTCGTGGATTGAAGTTGCTTGACTGCTTGACAAACAATTGTGGATTGAAGTAACCAATTTATTATTAACTTTTTTGAAGGAATTATTTACCCCTGGAAAAGCAATCCACCAATTGACTTAACTGTGTTCCTACTTACTTCATCTAAATTAACAATAATATCAATAATAATCCTTGCATTCGATAGTTATTTGGTTTCCAGGGCTATAGGCAAAGAGTGGAGGAGTGGGATTGATTTGGATAGCTCTTTTCAAAGAGTCAGCAAGCCATGATGGGTGGATGGCCTCCTTCTGTGTGGTATAATTCTTTTGAGATCTTTCAAAATGTTTCTCAGAGAATATGCTGTGAAGTCAATTGACTGTAAATTTTACTGTAAATTTCTAATTTTGAAGGGATTGATTGACTACATTTGGAGAATAAATGGCTGATACAATTTGGCAGAAGCTTAAAGATTGTACAGTAAAAGCCCGTTTATCCAGCACGCTCCAGGGGGGTGGGGTTGACTAAGTGACTGTGCCGGATAGTCGGATGGCAAGTTGCCAAAAACACAAAAATTAACTTATTTTAAAACATACCATATTAGTAATACACTAAATAGTAACAGAATATTATATGGCTACTTACCAATAAAGATTCCAGCACACTCGGTTATAAAAAAGCATTTTTACCGATTGCTGGATTGCTCCAGCACGATTGCTGGAATGGGGAATTGCCCCGGGAGGGGGTCGAGCAATCCGGTTGATCGGGTCATGGATAAACAGACTTTTACTGTACTTTTTATGAAGTTTTTTTGTGGGTAGGGATTTACTTGTACTCAATACTTCCATCTTGTTCTTGCTGATTCTCTCTGGAGAGGAAAGTAAATGCACGGAGGTAAAGTTTTCCTATCTTCTAGCTTGCTGAATTCCCCAAAGAGGTGGAGATACGAGCTTTAATAGAGGGACAGTTCATGTCTAAAAGGCTGTATGCTGAGGCGTTGGGCTTCAAATTAAGTAAGTAAGGATGCTTTAAAGTATGGGGCAGGGAGATCGATATTCACAGTTCATTCTACATTCTACATTCTAACATATGAAGCTCAGTATAAAATTGGCAGAAGCAGGACTGGTTTGACATGTCTTTGTGAACTATTGTCTTGTTTTTGGGATTTGTAGTTGATCTGGCAGCTCGTTTTTTACACTATTTACTCATTATTTCCAACAATGTTAGATGTAACAAAAATGCAAAATATTGCATATGCTGGAAATCTGAAACAAAAACTGAAATTGCTGGGAACACTCAACAGGTCAGGCAGCATCTATGGAGAAAGGAAAAGTGAATCAACATTTCATATCCATGACCCTTCATATTAGTGCAATTTTTTTGTTGTTCATCAGAACACAAATTCTGATGAAGGATCGTGGACTTGAAATGTTGACATACTTTTCCTTTCTCCATCGCCTGACCTGCTGAGTGTTCCCAGCGATTTCTGTTTTTGTTACAAATTAGTTGTGTTCAGATTCTAAGAAATCATACTAGGCTGTAGAATGTTCTGGTCACGCTGCATGTTTTTATTTGCTGTGATATAAAGGAGCATGCATCTATGAGGAGAAAGAACAAATGTGGCTGATTCCTCCTTCCTAGAAAAATGAAATGATGATACGTTCAGACTCACAGTTCAAACTTATGTCTGAGAGATGTGTAAGATGAATAAATACTTGATGAAGAAGATTGAGTGCTTGCTCAGTTAGCTGAAATAAGCAATTGAGATATTTTGATGCCAGAATCAAAAGCAAAGTTGGCTCAGTTGGTAACATTTTTGCTTCTGAATCAGAAGGTTTTGGGTCCAAGTCTCAAGTTGCGACTACAGTGCTGTGGGTGTGTGGTGTACGGCATTGTCAGATGTACTTTCCTTCAGATGAGATGTTAAGGTCCCGTCCACCTATTCAGATGGACATTAAACTTTACAATAAGAAGGGAGTTTCTTTTGGTATCCTGGTCAACGACCTCCAAATCAAATTGGTAATTCACTTCATGTTTGTTCGTGCAGTGTTACCTGCCACATTTCATCTATAAAATACACATTTTATACTTATCAGACTTTACAATATATTCAGTGAATCACTTTGAGATGTGCTCCTGATGTAAAAGATGCAAGGCGGATTATTAATCAGATTGGGTTGGGTCTGCAGCAATGAATCTCAGTGATCATAGAATTTTTCTATATGCACCAATTTGAACTTGCCACGCAGGAGCAGGCCATATTCATTCAGAGGCTGCAATTGTTTTTTCAGACATTTAAGTTTCTTCATTCATATTCAGTTTTCCTTATAACTTAAAACTGTCTTTACAAGATCACAGGATTCATCTGGACTAATTAATTATCTGTGCTGATTGGGATGAATAGATTATTGAACTATGCATAATACTAATCCTTATATTTAATATAAGAACCCCACTCCCCAGCTCTCTCCCCATGACCAAACAACTCGCTGAGTGAAAAAAATTCTCCTCACTTCCCCTCTGCTTCTTTTAGAAACTATTTAAAATCTGTGACCTTGGGTCACTGATACACCCACCAGTAGAAACAGTTTTTCCCTGTTTACCCTATCGAATCCCCTCATGATCTTGAAAAACTCTATTAGGTCTCTTTGTAGCCTTCTCTGTTCCAATGAGAATAAACCTAGCCTCTCTAGCCTTTCCTCATAACTGAAGTCCCTCATTCCTAATACCAACCTGGTAAATCTCCTCTGCACCCATCCAATGCCTTAACAACCTTCCTAAAGTGTGGTGCCCAGAATTGAACACAGCTGAAACCTAACCAATGTTTTATAGAGGTTAGTAAGAATTTCTTGACTTTTGTACTCCATGCCCCTATTTATAAAGCCTAGTATCCCGTAGGGAACGGCGATATATCGGTATATCGCTAAAACCCGATATGATTTTCATATCGATATGCCGATATAGACATTTAAAAAATATCGGTATATCGAAAAACGATATATCGAGGTAAAAAATCGGGATGCGAGCACAATCAACTACAAGACCCAGAATGCTCATCTCTATACACAATGCACAGACCGAGGGGCAAAGCCGCCATCTTGTATTCATAGTCCTCGAATACAATATACAGGTATGCAAGGGGTGGGGGGGGAGAGACGGCTGTGGGTGGGGGGGGTGAGGGGGAGAGAGACTGCTGGGGGGGGGGGTGAGGGGGAGAGAGACGGCTGGGGGGAGGGGGAGATAGACGGCTGGGGGGGAGAGGGGGAGAGAGAAGGCTGGGGGGGGGAGAGGGGGAGAGAGACGGCTGTGGGGGGGGGGGGTGAGGGGGAGAGAGACTGCTGGGGGGGGGGTGAGGGGGAGAGAGACGGCTGGGGGGAGGGGGAGATAGACGGCTGGGGGGGGAGAGGGGGAGAGAGAAGGCTGGGGGGGGGAGAGGGGGAGAGAGACGGCTGTGGGGGGGGGGGTGAGGGGGAGAGAGACTGCTGGGGGGGGTTGAGGGGGAGAGAGACGGCTGGGGGGGGTTGAGGGGGAGAGACAGCTGGGGGGAGGGGGAGAGAGACGGCTGGGGGGGGAGGGAGAGAGATGGCTGGGGGGGGGGGGAGGAGAGGGGGAGAGAGACGGCTGGGGGGAGGGGGAGAGAGACGGCAGGGGGGAGGGGGAGAGAGACGGCAGGGGGGGAGGAGAGGGGGAGAGAGACGGCTGGGGGGAGGGGGAGAGAGACGGCAGGGGGGGGGGGGAGGAGAGGGGGAGAGAGACGGCTGGGGGGAGGGGGAGAGAGACGGCTGAGAGGGGAGGGAGAGAGAGACGGCGGGGGGGGGGTAGGAGAGGGGGAGAGAGACGGCTGGGGGGAGGGAGAGAGAGACGGCTGGGGGGGGGGAGGGGTAGAGAGACGGCTGGGGGGAGGGGGAGAGAGACGGCTGGGGGGGGGGGGGGGAGAAAGAGACAGCTGGGGGGGGGTGGGGGAGAGAGACGACGGGGGTGGGGGGTGCGAGAGAGGGATTTTGGGGGGGGGGGGGGGGGAAGAGACGGGGTGGATGTGATAATATACATATAGATAGAGATGGGGGGGGATGTAAGAGAGGAGAGAGGGAGAGAGACATAGACACAGACAGAAAAACACAGAGAGGGAGAGAGTGAGAGACACAGAGAGAGAAAGATATTTACCTCCTGAGAAGATAGGCGCCGAATGCGCGCGCACTCCGATGCGCGCGCACTCCGATGCGCGCGTGCATGCGCAGTACGCAAAAACTAAAAATATCGGTATTTCGGTATATCTCGATATGAGCCAACCGATATATCCATATCCGGAAAATTCCCATGTCGCCGTTCCCTAGTATCCCGTATATTTTTTTCACAGCCTTATCTACCTGTCCTGCCACCTTCAAAGATTCACTTACTCAAACCCCCAGGTCTCTGTTCCTTCACACCCCTTAAAATTGTACTATCTGGCCTATATTGACTCTCCTCATTCCTCCTCCAAAATGCATCACCTCACATTTCTCCACATTAAACTTTATCTGCCATGTGTCTGCCCATTTTACCATTCGGTCTATGTCTTCTTTCAGATGGCTGCAATCCTCCTCACTATTTACTATTTTTCCTAACTTTGTGTCATCTGCAAACTTGGAAATGGTACTTCCTATACCCAGTCCAGATCATTAATCTAAATTAAAAAGAGCAGTGGTCCCAATACCAATCCCTGGGGGATGCCACTGTACACTTCCCTCTGGTCAGGAAAACAGCCGTTCACCACAACTCTGCTTTCTGTCTCCCAGCCAGTTCTAGATCCATGTTGTCACTGTCCCTTCTATTTTCGTTATAAGCCTTTTAGGTGGCACTTTGTCAAATGCCTTTTGAAAGTCCATATAAACTACATCCACTGCACTATACTCATCCACCCTTTCTGTTACCTCATCAAAAAACTCTATATCAGATTTGTCAGACAAGATTTGCCTTTAACAAATCCGTGCTGGCTGTCCTTTATTAACTGATATTTTTCTAAGTAAAGATCTATCTTGTCCCTGATTATAGTCTCTGGAAGTTTCCCCATTACTGATGTTAGACTGACTAGCCTGTCGTTCCCAGGTTTGCCCTTCTGCTCCTTTTGTACACGGGAGTAACATTAGCAACCTTTCAATCCTCTGGCACCACCCCTATGTCCAAGGAAGATTGAAAGACTGTGGCCAGAGCCTCTGCTATTTGCACCTGTACTTCCCTTAGTAACCTAGGATGCATCCCATCTAGACCTGGCAACTTATTTACCTTGAGCACTGTCAACCTTTTTAGTACTTACTCTCGGTTTATACTTATCCTATCCATTTCCTCTACCCTCTCCTCCGATATTGTAGCATTGGCTGCATCTTCTTCTTTTGTGAAGACAGATGCAAAGTTCTCATTCAGTACATCAGCCATGCCCTCTGCCTCCACAATACGATTTCCTCCTTGGTCCCTAATTAGTCCCACCCTACCTTTGACTAACCTTTTATTCTTGATATGCTTGTAAAATACCTTAGGGTTCCCTTTATTGTTACCCGCTAATTGTTTCTTGTAGTCTTTTTGCCCCTCCAACTTCCTTTTTCAGTTCTCTCCTGCACTTCTCTCCTTCCCTCCCCAACCGCGAGGGATACATTCCTGTAAACCTTCGTGGTTGGTAAAATCGTGTTTGGAAAATGCAGGGCCCTATGGCAAACATGGGGATAGAGGGAGTACGTGTGCTTTTTCACGGATGGAAAATGCAGGGCCCTATGAGAAACATGGGGATACGGGGAGTAAGTTTGCGTTTAGTAAAAACTAAACACAAACAAAACATACATTTATAACATACCTGCGGATAGGAGGAGTAAGTTTGGGCGCATTGGCTGTCTGACTTACAGAGAGAGAGAGAGAGAGAGACGGAGGGTGGGGGTGGGGGGGGGGGGGGTGACATGGGGGGCTGTCTGATGGACTTACACAGAGATAGAGACACACGCGCTTAATCCCAACTTCCTTAGTCATCCAGGGAGGTTTGGATGCCCTACTTTTTCACTTTGTGGGAATGTATTTGTTCTGACTCTGAACTATTTCCTCCTTGAAGACTTCCCACTGCTCCTTAGCTGTTTTACTTGCCAATCTTTCTTTCCAGTCTACCTTGGCTAGGTCCCTTTTAACTCACTGAAATTAGCCTTCTTCCAGTTGAGTATCTTCACCTTTGATTGTTCCTTGTCCCTTTCCATAAGTACTCTGAATCTAATGATGTTGTGATCCCTATTGCCCAGATGCTCTCCTACTGGGTTCGATTCCAGTCGGTGCGAAACCTTCGGCAAGTTTCCTTACTCCACATGCCTAATAATAAGCCCTATGTAAAAAAAATTGGTTACTTCAATCCATGATTGAAGTAACCAATGATTGTTTGTGGGATACTGCTATGCGCAATTGGCTGCCACGTTTCATTCTCATATATACAGTCAATTCATCTTACAGTATATTCTGTGAAGCGCTTTGAGACTCTAGAAGATGTGAAAAGCGCTATATTAAATGCGAATATTATTATTTTTATTGAAACCTGCTCCACTTGCCTTTATGCTGTTATTTTGCCAGTCTATGTTGGGATAATTGAAGTCCCCCATTATCACTAACCTATTGGCTTTGCATCTTTCTGAAATTTGCTTGCAGATCTGCTCGCCTATCTCCTTCTCACTATTTGTTGGTCTATAGTATACCCCTAATAGTGTAACAGGTCCTTTTTTGTTCCTCAAGTCTAACCAGATAGATTCTGTTTTTAGACCTTCTTGCACCTCGTCCCTTTCTAAGGCTGTTACCGTGTGTTTAATTAATATTGCCACTCCCCCTACTTTTTTTTCCTGCTCTATCCCTCTTGAATACATTATAACCATTACTGTAGTTTGGTTCTTGAAAGTGCGACTTTAAGCGAAACAACGTTAAGTGTTTTCTACTTTTGGGCACTTAACCTCCATGGTGTTATGTGGAGTGGACCGTATTGCCATTGGGCACATTGGAAACATTCGTGCCCACTGAGTGGGATGGTCTGCACAATATTTTTTTAACAATGTTTTTAGTGTCCTATTCCCTCTTTCCCTGATGATTGAGGGTGGAAGGCCACACGTAATTTATGTTTAATCCCATCATTTGTGCGGTGTTTTGAAAGATTTTTGCTGTAAAATGGGTGCCCTTTTACTGTCCAACACTATCGGGACTCCCCATCTGCAGACCACCTCGCTCAGTAATATCGGGCGGCCATTGCTGCTGTCCATATCTGCGAGCGTCGCGAATGTCTCAAGTCATTTTGTAAACTTGTCAATTATGACCAATACATATTTGTAGTTCCCTTGTGCAATGGGCACAGGCCAATAAAATCTATCTGAATGTGTGTCCATGGAATCAAAGTTACTTGCTGCGGCGTTATTTCAATATCCCGACCAATCAAAGAAAATGCCCATCTGTTCAATCGCTGTAAGAGATGAGTATATCACCCAGTATAATTGCATAGCAATGATAATGGTGTGTGAGCGGAGTGTAGTACAGGTATCCCCCACTTAACGAAAGGGTTAGGGACTTCAAAACTCCTCGTTAAGTGAAAATTGTGTTAAGCAGGCGGGAGGGAGGTCCCTACTGTGTTTCCGTAGATGAAAAACATCGTTCCCAGCAATGCCTTGCGCCTAGCCTAGCGCTAACATTTACAGTGCATCAGCGACAGTATAAGGTAGGTAGCAGTGCTATTGAAGGCAGGGAGAGAGAGTTAAAGAGACTGAGACAGAGAGAGAGAGAGAGACTGTGAGTGAGATTGTGACAGCCAGAGACACAGAGAGAGAGAGAGAGACACACACACACACAGAGGGAGACTGAGACAGAGAGAGAGAGACTGAGAAAGAGAAAGACAGAGAGGAGAGACAGACAGACAGACAGAGCGTCCTACCGCTGAAGCTCCTCCCACACTGCAGGGCTTTCTCTTGTATTAGGTGGTGTTGCAGTAAGTGTGTGTATGTCTGTGCGCTTGTGTCGCGGAGGCTGCCGGGAGACAAGAAGCGCACGAGATTTAAACTTTCGTTATAGCGAGCGCACCCTTCGCTAAGCACATAGGTGGGTACAAATAGAAACCCATAGTGAAGTTTTGTTAACAGGGCTACCCCGGGGGCTAAGCGGGGGTTACCTGTATTACTTTTTGGAGTCCTGTAATGTATGTAAAACGCTGTACCGCCCAGCAAGTGGCCAAAAGGTGGCGTTCGCATGGATCCCAGTAATCCAATATCCTGTCAATATGCGGAAGGCATATGCAATGGGCGCAATACGCCCTTCGTGTGCTTGAGCCAAGACATCTGTGAGGCTGAATTCGGAGGCTGATGCCTCTAGATGAAGCGGGAAGGACAGATCTGGTGAGATGAGACATGCTGCTGGCATTGTCGCTTGTTTTAGTGACTGCACTGCCTCAGTATGTTCCACTGTCCATTGTCCTTGAATATCCTCCTGATCACCTGACAGCAGTGAATACAGAGGTTTGGCCATTTCGGCAAATCGGGGAATAAAGGACCGCTGATAGCCGATGAGTCAGAGAAAATATCTCAATGCCGTCTTAGTGATGGGTAGGGTTAGCCGTTGTATCACTTCTATCTTCCGTACATCGGGCTTCTGTCCTTGAAGTGTTAAAAGTTATTCCCAGAAAATTGGGAATTCTTGTTAAACACTTCACCCAGCAGCGTATAATGTAGTGTTGCTCAGTCATTTCCATGGCTATTAGCAAATCATCCACATATTGTAACAGCTGAATGTAATGGTGTTTTTAAGACCCTTAATATGTTACACATTCGCTTATGGAATATTGTCGGCGAATTGTGGAACCCCTGTGGCAGGCACGTCCCAGTACGGTATATTGCTGTCCATTGAACGTAAATGCAGTATCCAAGTTGTGATCCTTTCCAAAAGTAAAGGATACCTTTACACTAAAAAACAAAGATGGAGAACCAGCATCTCTGCTTGAGCTGAGGTTTGAAAGATTATTTTACATCTGATCCTAATGCTGCCTTTTCTTCAGGGAAGGACAGCAAAGTGCTGGCAACAGGTGGGGCTTCTGTGAACCTGGATATACTGCAGGTAGGATATCCGGTCTCAATCATGCAGTTCACAACTCTGGATCGGGAAGAGTTACAATACAACACCAACATCAATTTCACATTTATATAATCCCCTTTACACCTCAAAGTGCTTCACCAAGTTGTCTGGGATTTTGAGCTTCGGGATATGGGGTATCGGTGGAGGGAAGTGTCGATCAAAAGAAAGTCAGGCTTTACACGTGGGGTGAGACAGAGAGACTCCAGAGGTAGGACCTGTTTCCATGCTTGCTGAACTCCCTAGCTGCTCCACCTCCACTGCATACTATCTTTTCCTTCCAAAATTGTCATTATTACCCCTCCAATCCTTCCAGAAGCCCTCATGATTTGTCCATTATCTCCAACCTGAATTTCCTAGCACAAGTGGCCATTTTAAACCCAGCTGATGAAGTTTTACTCATCACTAAATTCTAATGTGATTATGACGGGTGTGAGTACTTACTACAGGATTGCACAAATAATCTGCAGCAAAGGGTTTGGATGAAACCTTGCCATCAAATGTTTATCCATTTCGTAGGTCCTGTCGGATGTGTTCAATTCTCCAGTGTACACAATCAAAACATCTGATTCAGCTTGTTTGGGAAGTGCTTTCAGAGCAAAACAAGGTATGGAGAATAATACTAATCTTAGTAATGAGTCAAATCGTAATGTGAAGAAATAAAATATTGATTTCCCTGGTCAATTCATCCAGGGAAATGCATCTTTTTAAATGTTTGTTTTTCTGTTCTCAGTAATTGTGAATTCACAGTAGAACATAACAGTTTATAATAATAATAATAATAATAATCCTAGCATTTGATTATTATAAAAAATAGTTATGAAGTACAGTAAAAGCCTGTTTATTCGGCACCCGCAGGACCTGGCCAATGCTGGTTAAAGCGCTTGCCGGATATTCGTGCGGCCCGCGGTCGCAAACCCACCACAAAAAAATTAAAGTTATTTTAACACACAACATACACACCAGACTAAATAATAACATAATAACAGAATATTGTATTGGTACTTATTGTTAAAACTACTCTCTTGCGCTTCTCGCCTTTACTGATTGAGGTTTACAATCTAGCGATTCTTTTTAAATGGAGGACGCCAAGCGCGTGAAAAAAACGGCAGTGTGACTTTAAAGTCGCACGACTTTACCAGTGGCAAGCTGATAGTCCTACTAGTGGAAAACCGAAATACTGCACCTGCACGACAATGTGGGTTATCGGCTAGCGTTATCGGCTTGCACCTTGTATGGCTTTTAAAATCGGCTCAGTTTTTTTCACCCGCTTGGCGTCCTCCATTTTAAAAAGAATTGCTGGAGTATAAACCTCAACCGCAGCATCATGACTTCAAGCGCAGCATCTACCAGCAAAGGTGAGAAGCGCAAGAGAGTAGTTTTAATAATAAGTACCAATACAATATTCTGTTATGTTATGATTTATGCATTTACAAATGCTCCACCGCTATTGTTCCAGATAAGTTCCGGTTTATCG
Organism: Hydrolagus colliei; assembly: GCA_035084275.1. Classification (NCBI taxonomy): domain Eukaryota; kingdom Metazoa; phylum Chordata; class Chondrichthyes; order Chimaeriformes; family Chimaeridae; genus Hydrolagus; species Hydrolagus colliei. The sequence continues at coordinate 2,979,983 of CM068743.1, read as the reverse complement.
AATGGGGACTTTTTTTTTGGCGTGCCGGTTATACGGAAGTGCCGGTTCATCGAGTCACAAATAAACGGGCTTCTACTGTACTTTAAATTTCAATTAATCTTAACGCTTACATTTATCTTAACTATCTAATTTCTCCTGCCGTTGAATTATATTCTGTGGTTTCTCATTCAGGGCCAACAGGGAAGGCATTCAGAGATGTTGTGAGAACGGGACCAGAAGCAAAGTTGGTAGTGAGACCCAGCCCTGAATCAGACAAGGTAGAGTATCTGGAGAGTAGCCTGAGAAAGTTTCTCACCATATTTTTTTCTTTGTGCCTTTTATTTAAAAGAACATTTCAAAGTGCTTTACAAATGATGTTGTGGACACAGTTAAGAGAATTAAAAAAAAGATATTGCCCAATGGTTTGGTTAGTCCCCCCTCCGCTCAGCAGGCTCCGGCCTGCTCCACGTCCCCCGCCCGAACCGCCCTACCATCGGTGGCCGGGCTTTCAGCCTCTCTGCCCCCACACACTGGAACTCCATCCCACAATCCCTTCACTCAGTTTCCTCCTTCAAGGCCGGTCTCCAGACCTTCCTCTTCAACAGTGCCTTCTGCTGCCCTGCAAGGCAGACAAAGGTAGTTTGGGGGTGCATGTGTATAAATGCATGGAGTGTGACAAATGCGTTTGGTGAGCGGTAGGCTCCAGTTGCCGCATTGGATTATGATGTAGCGGCAATAACGGAGACTTGGTTCAAACAAGGGCAGGAATGGGTACTTAACATTCCTGGCTACAATGTATTAAGGAGAAATTGGAAATGAAAAAGTGGAGGGGGTGTCAATATTAATCAAATATACTGTTATATCCCTGGAATGGGATGATGCTAGCTGGTGTCTCTTGGGCCACATCTCCAACATTCTAACCCGCTCCCTCCCTGCCTCCCTGCTGAACATCCTCCCAGGGCAGCGGCGGGAGCCGGCGGTTAGGATGCAGCGTGCAGAGCTGTCAGGGAGGCAAGTGCATTTCATATCAACCACATCCTTCACAACTGATCACAGGCTCCTGCCACTGCAGATAGTGACCTGCGCTTGAGAGAGACATTGGGAGAGAGGTTGGTGAGGGCGTAGGAAGAGAGAGAGGGGGAGATGGGCAGAGAGAGTGTGGGGATGGAGAGAGAAACGGGAGTGGGGATGATGAGGAGAGAGGAGGGAGGGGACAGAGAGGAGGAGGCTCTCTCTTTCAAATAGTCTCTCTCACTCCCTTTCTCACACAATCTCAATTAGTCTCTCATCTCTTCCCTCTCGCACTCTACCTTCCCTCTCTCAATCACTTTCACCCCTCACCTCTCTTCCTCCTCCTTTTCTCTTCCCCCCTTCCGCTTCTCTCTTTCACCTCTCTCTTCCCCACTCAAACAACACACTAAGGTTCTGGACTGGCTTAGTAAGGTGGAATTTGCATCCTTGGATGGTGATGCTGTCAGCGTCTAAGGTGTGGAGGCACTAAAGGGAGCTAATCAGGAGGGTTTCTGTCTTTTTGACGTTCAATTGTAGAAAGCTAGCTCTTATCCAGGACTTGAGGTCTGGCAGGATAGCGGTGGTCCTGGAGACAAGAGGTAGATTTGGCTCCCATCTGCATACATGCCATTTGTCACTTTAACCAAAGCTATTCCTGTGCTGTGGGCGGCACAGAAACCCGATTGGAGGGGTTCATGAAGGGAATAACAGGAGATGAAGGGGAAGCCATGACTTGTTCGAGGACCTTGGAAAGGAAAGTGAGGTTGAAGATGGGACGGTAATTTAAGAGCAGGGTTGGGTCTAGGGAGGATTTTTTAAGGATATGAGTGATGATGGGTGTTTTTAAGGGTGGGAACGGTACCAGTGGACAGGGAGAGGTTTATGTCTAGGTGGAGCTGGAAGGTAGGTGGGCAGGTGGTCAGTTTATGTGGGTTATAGTGGTGGTGAGAGAGGAATGGGAGACAGGCTTGTAGGTGTGGAGGGAAGGAAGTGTAGGGGTCGGGTGTGAGAAGGAGATGGGAAGGGGTAGTAGATGGAAGAGCAGAGGCAGCTGTTGGGATTTCCAATCCCGAGGTTCAAAATATGACCCGACAATCCAATTATGATATAATAGAGATTTATTAATCAAACATACAAAACTAGTAGAATACTAATGCTACTACAAATAACAAAACGACACTACCGGTTTTGGAGCAGGCAGTTACAACAGCTTCAATACATCATCTCTCGTGCTCTGTTTAGCCAATTCACTGAGTACAAGACTAGACGATTGCTTCTGTAACTGGCCCTTCCCTGCCTGTAAGACAGAACACTGGAACTATGCTACCTGTTCCAGTAGTTCTGGACAACAGTGGAGATCTCGGCTTCCACCTCGAGATATTCCCCGATATTGTGATGAGCCACTCTTTCCCTCCTATCTTTATACTTCTCCACCAGCCTCACTTGACTAGCAGAGCGGTTCTCAAACATTCCTGTTTTTTCAAAATATCTTATTGTAACTTATTGTAAAACACCTCCCCATCTACAAAGGCCTGTTTTGTGTGATTTCCCATGATTCTCACCTGTGGGAAGTTAAAGAGTAGCTAGATTGATGTCTTTAACTGAACATGTTTTCTGTTCATCGTCCTTCACACTTATCATATCTAAGACAACTGGTGCCACCCTGGCTACATTCAGTTCTTGACAGACTGAGGGAGAACACTCCCCTCTCTCAATAACTCTCACAGACACTCTTCTCTTCCCTCTCCTAGATACAATACTCTACCTCTCTTCACTCAATCACTCCCCCCCCCCACCCACAAACCGCCATCCTCTCTCCCGCTCTCCTCTCTTCCCCCTTCCTCTTACTCCCCCGCTTCTCTTCCCTCGCTTCTCTTCCCCCTTTGTCTTTCTCACCCCTCCTCCTCTCTTCCCCCCTCCACTCCAACAGGTTGGGTGCTCCTAACTGGAGAAGCAGTGGGAAGAAAATTTGCAAGTTAGTGCTTTCAACGGCAAGCTATGTAGTTTTAGATGGTTAGCAATGCCCCATGCACAATTTAGGGTCCCCAAACCTCAGCTCTTGCTACATTGCACCCAATACTCTTTGGAACTGGGTAAAGTATGCCTCCCTTCAGGGAGAGAGTGCACAAATCATTTCAATACACAGGAATTTCCATGGGACGCAGAATCTTAATACGAATGATGAGTTTCCATATATGGCTAATGAAATGAACATAACTCAAAACTAGATTATCAATTAAAGCCAATTTATTTTTTGTGAAAGGAGATATATAAAATGAGTTGTTTAATGAGCAAATAATCTAGAAAGATGTTGCAAAATGAATAATATATCATATAACAGGAAAAATTGTTTTTTCCCTTTCTTTTTATCCAGGCATATTGTACCAGCCGATTTCAAATGTTGGAGCATTCAATTATGCACAGTTGTGATATGCCAGATTGATTTCTGTGAGGCTATTCACTGTTTAATTAATACAATTATAGTTAAATAAGAATTCAATTTAGCATTTCTAGATCATACATTCCCATAAACTACACATTTTTCTGCTGTTTTGTCTGGTATTTTCTTGGTATATTTTCTGTATGTTTTCCACTAGGAAAAGCTCAGCCCTAAATTTGGTTAATATTCACACTTTGCCAACTAACACTGCAGTTGATGAGGTGCTACATGCCATTTTGCATTTTCCATATGGAGGAAATCCCTTCTGCATGAGAAAATTGACCTTGATCCTTATTTTCTGCAATGGGTGAAGGGAGCCATTATCCACAGAACATTGAAATACTAACCTGTGTTTTAGACAATCACAAGAGAATGCAAATGTTGAAGCATCTTAATGATTTTAAACACTAAACATCTTTGTTCAGACCAATGGGGTGGGTGGCTTTCTTGTTACCAATTAGTCACTCCTTGAAACAATTTGGATATCCTGACATTTATTCACCAGCTCTGATATATGGAAATTTAAATATTTGAATTTGAAAGAAGGGGGTTTGTCCCAAGTATTTCATGGTTTGTTGAGGAATTCAGCAAGAATGAATCAAAATAGAAGAATGTGTTTTAGCAAGATGCCAATTAGATTAATCCATTACTTCCACTAGGTGGCCACACTTTTCCACCCTACACAGAGATCCAGTAAACCCTTCCTGTGTCTTTTAGTGCTGATCCATGATGCAGTTGATGAGCAGTTCTAAGTCACATTAAATTCTTACAGGCACACTGATTAGCCAACCCCAAGCACCTTTGCCTTTTTCCTAGAATTCTAAAGTTGCAGCAACTCAAAATGACACTGAGGCACAACCAGACATGATTCTGAAGCAAACTTCTTTCAATGATTGATCACATTCCACAGTCGATAAAACGACCTGGACACTTACTAAAGTTTCAACTTATTTAAGAGCAGATTTTATGGTTCTTCCTTGAAAGTTAAAATGGTTTAATGTTATATTAACTGGCTGTTGTTTTACTTGATTTATTTTAGATTTATTGTTAAATTAAAAACTTTTCTGAAAATAATTTTGTAGTTATTTTATAGTTTAAAAAAAAGGAACAATAATAATCCTTGCACCTGGCTCAGCAGGGCAACATGGCATGAGGCATTATTAGCTGATTCCAGGACTGCTTGGCTGCCAGTTATCAAGGTCTGGCAATAAGTGAATAAAGTCACATTCAGTAAGTGATTCAGATATATTCTGCATTAACATAAAAACATTCATCATCTGTTGAGACTACATCAAAATGCAGAACCCTCCACGACAACAAGACACAAACACCTCATTAGAAACCCATGTAGAATGGAAAGGTGCTATATCAAAGGCATTGTTATTGAATAATATGCAATTGAAGCACTCTGCGACCCTATCCTGTGTGAAGGGTTTAGCCTCTAAAAGCCTGAAAACCCTAAAGAACCTGAAAACCCTAAAAAAAAGCCCAGAACCCTAAAAAGCCTCAAAATCGAAAAGGCCTCAGAATCGAAAAAAAACCTCAAATCCCTTAAAAGCCTCAAAACACTAAAAAGCTTCCAAACCCCAAAAAGGGTGGATCCTTGGAGTACCCACAGGTAACTGGGTAAGATCGGGAGGAAAAGCCATTTATAGAGATGTACTGCTGGCGGTTTGTGAGGTAGGACTCAAACCAGGCGAGTGCGGTCCCACTGAGGTGAATGACGGAGGACAGGCAGTGGAGGAGGATGGCGTGGTTGACTGTTGAACGCAGTGGACAGGTCCAGGAGGATAAGGAGGCAGAGGGAGCCCTCCCTGGTCACAGATTGAGATCCTCAGAATCCAAAATAGCTTCAAAAGCCTAAATACACACTAAAATGCCTCAAAACCCCAAATAGCCCGAGAATCCTAGAAACTCTTAAACCCATAAGTCTCAAAACCCTATAAAGCTCAAAACCCCCAAATGCCTCAAAACTATAAGAAGTTTCAAAACCCTAAAAAGCCTCAAACCCCCTCAGAACCATGAATAGGCTCAGAACCCTAAAAAGACTAGAACCCTTAACAGCTACAGAACCCTTAGAGCCACAGAACCCTACAAAGCCTCAAAACCTTAAATCGCCTTAGAAACCCAAAAGCCTCAACAGATTGAAAGCCTCAAAACTCTGAACACCCTCAATACCTGACAACATCTCAAACCCAAAAAGGTCTCAAAGCCCTGAAAAGCCTCAAAATACCCCCGAAAGACCCCAAACCAAAAAAAGCCTCAGAACCATTAAAAAAAAGCCTCGGAACCATTAACAGGATTAGCTCCCATTTTAATGGTCATTTTAATGACATTTTAATGGTCTGAGGCGGTTTACAGTTCTGAAGCTGATGCGCATTCTGAGACATTTTAATCTTAATCTTTTAAGAAAGCATAAAATACAAGCAAACCAACAGAGAAACAACAGGAATGACGTGGAAATGGATATTCCAACAATTGAAGCCATTACAGCAGAAACTTGCAGGAAAAGATAATTCCATGTCATATGTCATTTCTCCGTTTTGCTTATATTTTATGCCTTTTCATTAAAAAAAGTAACGTGTGTATTTAAGTGATTTTTGTGTCAGCACTCTAGAAAACAGCATTTCTTGTGTCTTTAGCGCGCTGTCCAACAATTGAACCTATCTCTTCAGACACACGCAGGAAAAGTGATTTCCATGTCATCTCTGTTCTGCTTGTATTTTATGCTTTCTCAGTAGAAATATCGCCTGAAGTAAATTTCAAGAGTTTTGTGTGGTAACCATAGCTGCCAACCTTTTTTTTAACAAAAAACAGTACTCCTGAAAGCTAAAAACAGTATTTTGTAGTAAAAAAAAGTATTTCCCCCAGAACTTACCGGTACTTAACGAAAAAATTACCGTGCGAAAAGATGCCAAGTAAAATGGGACTTCAAAACCCACCGTGTGGCAAAAATTGCATTAAGAGGGAGGTCCCTACTGTGTTTCCATATATTAAAAAAAATCATTCCCAGTAACGCCTTGCGCCTAGCCTAGCGCCCAGCGCTAACATTTACAGTGTATCAGGGATGGCAGAAAGTAGGTAGCACTGCTATTGAAGGCAGGGAGAGAGAGTGAAAGAGAAAGAGACTGAGACTGAGAGAGACAGAGGGAGAGACTGTGAGTGAGATTGTGACAGCCAGAAACTCAAACAGAGAGAGAGAAAGAGACACAGAAAGAGACAGAGACTCCTAACTATGCAGGGAGCTGTTTGTTGAAACCAACAATCTTGAAGTAAGATTAACCAAGCTACAGAAACAGTGTCACGAACAATTAGAAATAACAATAAACAGTGCATTTATATTATTCAGAAACTCTTTAATCTGTGTCTTTTTTAATAATCATTAGAATTTTTCAATCTCATCATTTAACATTGAGGTAAAATACTGACAAATGTACATGTATTTTCCTTATCGGTGTTTAATTTAACTTTAACCAGCAGCATTCCATTAACAGCCACCATGCTGAACCACCCACCTCACACTGTGACCATAAACTGGTCGCCATGCTATTTAATTACTTCTGAGTAAAAACATTTCTTAGTAAAAAAAAATTACAAAATTAAAAATGTGTTAAATTAAACGATAGAAATTCAGTCACATTCCTCAATATGAGTGATTTTTTACATTTGAAAACAATTTATATGTGCAACAGATATAATAACCTCATTGAATAAAAGCATGTATAGGCATCCAGTGCACTTCAAATGAAGTGGGTCCATTAAATATTGAATTGTCCATCATTGAAGGAACATACTTCGAGAGAACATTGAGGTCCATCAGCGGGAGTATGTGTTTCACATCCAGACTCGGTAAAAGCCAAGCGCGATTGTAAGGCATGTGAAAACTGAACCTACAAGAGAATATGCAGCAATAAGAGAGTTTATACTGTTAAACATTTTAAGCTGCAACTCTTGGGGGGAAAAAAAGCCAAGCATTTATCTTAACAATAAAGGAGTTTGGAGACTACAAAACTGATAATATTGATAAAAAATATATATATTTTTAACAGCTAGGTGATGGCAGATAAATCTGACAAATCAGTCCATGGTTAGATTTAGTTCTTAGCCACTGTAGAAAACTATTGTGCCAAAACTTTAATTTGTAGGGGTTGATTTCAATTTCAGTATCTGCAATGCCTTCAGCACAGTATTTGCTCTAAGTGTTAGAAACAAATCATAACTTTATGCAGACATTTACTTACCCAGTTTAAAAATAGGTGATAAATGTGTACACCAAGCAATAATTAAACAACATCAAATTATTAATAATCGCTGGGTTTCTTACCTGCTAAATATTTTATCGTGTCAAGTTTATGTGACTCTAGCAAGGTCTTGAGTCCCGCTACTTCAGTCTCTATTTTCCTATCAGTCTGAGTCACGGCACGTTCTTGCTGTGAATTCTGAAGAGTAAACAGAAGCCGAATTCAAACCGTTGAAAGTGATAGAATCACGGTTTAAAAGGACAATGGAGCAGCCACAATCCTACACTTTTAATACTTCAGATGAGAATTTTCCTTTCAAATTGCACCATATCACATTGTTGAAACATCTGAAAAGTGTTTCACAGGATTTTGACGCTGTACTCAACACTGTCGCAAACATCCATGAAGCGAATAACCCAATTTATCTGTTTATATATTTACGCAGCCCCCCCAAAAATTATAGAGAATAGACAGAAACACAAATTCATTTGTTACAGGGAATACAACCTTAAATAGAGAGAAAAGCAATATTTTGTTCTAATGACACCTGCTTTGAGGTTCCCTCTTCAAGACATTTAATACATCCAATTTAAATGTTTTCATGCAGTACAGTTTTAGCAGATTGACACACCAGTGCACCGTTAGCACTGAGGGACAGGGGTTGGGAGGTGTGGGGTGGGGGAAGAAAAATTCTTACCAACTCCACTATCTGTGATCTGGTTTCCAATAGTCGTCTTTCATGTTCATTGAACTGAAGAGACAAAATAAGAGATGTAACGTGTCATTTTGTTTATGATTAAAACTACAGCAAAACATCTACAGAAAACATCTTTATCGATAAAAATTTACAGAAACTTACACTTTCTTTAAAGGACACACATTACAATACAATCAATCCTTGCCAAACGGGACTTTCGAGTGCAAATTTGCCTACACGCGAAGAAATAAATGCGGCACTTTTTTTTGCGGAACGCAAGTAAAATTTGCATATACGCGCTGGCTGGCAATGCGCAACGCACACTTGGGAGGACGCAGCCAGCTCCCGACTGAGTCCAATGATTCCTCAGCCTCGGAGCAAACTGATGGCATTGCATGGTAAAGTACAATCAAGGTTGTTTTGTTCCTATTTACTGTATTCATATACAGTCGAACACTTCCAGGACCAAAGGTAAAATAATGTAGCCAAGCTGTGGTAGTGTCAGGTGCTGTTTTATTGTCTCCAGTGAGTCAGTGAGAGCGGGGAGAGTGACGAGCGGGGAGAGCGGGCCAGCCGGCTGTAGCCCACCTCAGGACGTACCTTGCGTTGGTCGGGTGTGGATGTGCCTGGAGGCTTGAGGTGGGTAGCCTGTGGCTGGATCCTCCTAACCCCCCTTTTCCCATTACGTTAAGCTTACCCAACGCGATTTTACTGAGTGCGCAGTTTTCCAGGAACGTAACCCCCGCGATCGACGAGGGTTAACTGTACAATGATGAATAAAAATGGTGGTGCTGCAGTTTCTACAAATTCTATTTTAAGCTCTTGAAACTCTGAATTGTTTAGTTTTGAGAATTACATTTAAGTTAGAATACAATGACTGAATGACAAAAATATTGTCCGATAATTAATATAATCATAATATGCTGCTGCACATAAAACACCATAAAATATTGAAGTTGGGATGCTTCCTGCCACAGTAGAAGCTTCATTAATGGCACGTCACCAATGGTACTGAACAAGGGGCAGCCAATCGAAATTGGTCCAACTTCAGCCAGGAAATACTGAAAGCCAAACCAGACTTTTCTCAGGCCAGGTAGGTGAGTAAAAGGCCAAGTAGGCCATAGAAAGCTTGGTTATCCAGCAACCAACCGGCATGCACAGCCAATTCAATTTACCATTCCGGCAACCGGATCTTTACCTGGCACACTCCTGGTGATGTATTTAGTTTAGTAATACAGTAAAAGCCTGTTTATCCGGCACCCTCGGGACCTGGCCAATGCCGGTTAAACCGTGTGCCGGATATTCGGGCGGCCAGCTGCCAAAAACCCAGCACAAAAAAAATAAACTTTTTTTAAAAACATATCATATTAATAATAATAGAATATTGTATGGATACTTAGCAATAAAGCAATAAATAGCGATTAAAGTCTATAAACACAGCACACAATCACAAAACAAACTTCTACAATGGCGGACAGAAGAGTTTTTTACTTTTTAAAGGAGCAGGCACTGCCAGTTTTTCCTCTTTTTTTTCTTTCTCTCCTTCCTTCCCTTTCTCTCTCTTTCACACACACACTCAGTCAGTCTGACATCTCAATGGCTCCAAATCCAACGCCCTCCACTCTTTTCTCCCCCTCCCCATCCCCCTTTCCCTCTCTCCCCTGCCTCTCTCTCCTTCTCCCACCCCACCCCCACCATAACAGTGTATAAACCCATAATACCGTTTTTAACAAAGCAACTTTGATTTACATAGTGCCCTCCACGCCAGATGGAGGGTTTCAGCGGCTTTTGGGGCGAGATATTGCCCTAGACGGGTGATCCTTCAGAGGTGGAAGAAAGCGATCCGTTGGAGGAGGAATATAAGGTTGAAATTAAATGAAAGTGCAGACACTGGGGTTTAATTCAATTGGACAATCTGAAACTCACCCTATTTAGTACAGATAACAATATATAAAAAAAAATTCCTGCTGTAATTTTATATTTTAGAAAAAACCTTTGACATGAAGTGAGCTTGGTCATTTTTAAAATGTAGGCTCTATCTCTCTGGTAGAGTTGGGGGAGATGCTTTACATTTTACACAGGTTCTATTCCCAAAGTAAACAGCAGAAGGAAAGTGCCTCCCCTGTCATGGTACCCACCGCAAACACTGGAAATGTAATTTTAAATGGATGACCTGAAGCGGAGCGGCATGGAATGGAACGGAATGTAAACTTACTATGAACTGTTTGGGATTTTGTGAAAATCTGCTCCGCTCAGAAATCTATGTCACGTTTTTCTTTTTTCAAAATTGATTTTGTCTAATCTCACACGGTCCGTGTGAGATTAGACAAAATCAATTTTGAAAAAAGAAAAACGTGACATAGATTTCTGAGCGGAGCAGATTTTCACAAAATGGTACCATTCGACTATAAATGCGGCAATTTTTTGTGGAACGCAAATAAAATTTGAGTTTTCACGGTTTCCCCGCGCGTATGCTCACTTTACGCATGCGCACTTATGAAACTTACAGAACGCTCGAAAATCCGTTATATTTGATAAACCTGCACCGGTCGGGTCTCGAGGGTGCCATATAACAAAGCTTTTATTGTTCTCCCAAACTGCGGACAGGATTCACCCATTGTTATTTCACATTGCTCACTAACTTAATATCCACTGTAAATCTTACCAGTACAGTATCCACAAAATACTAATCAGCAAATAACTGCAGGAGATAAAAGCCTCTTACCATTTCTTTAACTCTGCTCTTATCCAAATTCAAATCCAGCTTGTTATTTGTAGACAGTTTGTTGACTTCATCCTGTAAGGATTGGAAAGAATAATAAATACAATCTTCACACTTAGTGGCACACTAAGTCAATTGATAAAGAAGATTTGCAGTGAAGAAGGTTATAGGTATGAGAGCGGGATTGGGCGAAGTAATGGTGTGGAGATGTTAGGCCAAGCCAGGTTTAGACTTGTACATATAACAACAAAATTACACTTGTATAGCACCTTTCATGTCAGGAGGACATCCCAAGGTGCTGGACAGTCATTGTTTTGGACCCGAGCTGGGATCGAGGAGGGTGGAGGGAAAGGGGGGGAATTTGGGGTGACCGATGGGACCGTCAAAGAGGAAGGTCTTGAGGTGGGACTTGAAGGAGGCCAGGGAGAGGGCGAGGCGGAGGACCTGCAGGATGGAGTTCCAGAGGTTGGGGCCAGAGAAGGCTCACCCACCAATGGTGAATTTCATAACACTTTTAACGAGTGAATTGGTAGAAAAATGACATTGTTCAGAGTCCAATTTCAAAGGGAGATGAAGACTTGGCACTGTTCACAACACAGACTAGCATGCTTTGGAGAAAGTTGTATATACCCAAGATAGAATCAGGCTTCAGACTGGTACCTTTCGACATTAGGTTATGTATTAATGTATTTGGTGAACATTATTTTGACAGCCATATATTGCACAATTATTGCACGACTCATTGGGACAAATGTGAAAGAATAGAAAATTAGAGAGGAAGTCCTATCTCAAGTCCAAGATCCTTGTTTTCAACTTTAACAATCGTACAATTCGCCCCATCGGTGTGTGTTTAGTCCCAATGTGGAAATCTAGGATTATCTGTAACCTATGAAGGGAGGAATTGGGAAGGCTGTCAAGCAGGGCATTGGCGTAGTTGAGCCAGGATGTGATGAAGGCACGAATGAGGGTTTCAGTGGCCTTGGGGATGAGATAATGGCAGAGTCGGGAAGAATTGCGGGGGTGGGGGAAGGCAGAGCAGGTCATTGCTTGGATGTGGGGGAGGAAAGACAGTTGAGGACAAACAACAAACAACAGCTAGGTTCCTGACTGGCTTGGTGACGTTGAATGTGCAACTATGAAGGTTGATGCTGGTCTTATCCAGGACTTGACGTCTGACAGGCAGTCAGTCAGTCAGGACAGTAGTGGTTATGGAGTCAAGGGTAGAGAGGTATGAGTTGGGTGTCATCTGCATGAAGTTGACCCCATGTCTGCAGATAATGTCACCAAGGGGGAGCATGTAGATGTTAAAATAGGGGACCAAGGACAGAGCCCTGGGAAGCCCCACAGGTGACAGTGCGGTGGCTTGAGGAGAAGCCATTGGTGGCGACAAAGTGGAGACGGTGAGAAAGGTAGGAGTCGAATCAGGCGAGGGCAGGTCTGTGAAGATCGAGCTGGGAGGAGAGGCAGTGTAGGAGGATGCAGTGATCGACAGTGTCGAAAGCAGGAGAGAGGTCGAGGAGGACAAGGAGGTAGAGCCCCGATCGCAGATGTTCAGAATGTCGCTAGAGACTTTGACCATGCTATGGGCAGCATGGAAGCTGGATTGCAGGGGTTCGAAGAGGGAATGGAGAGAGAGAAAGGAGTGTCCAACATCTCCTCGCAGTTGGGGAGTTTTGCTCTCTGAAAATAGGTCAGCAAGATGTGTCTCTCCAGGTAGAGTACATAATCAATTCCAATATATGGGATTTCCTTGTACAGGTGAGATGCATGCAATTCTCAGTATGGGATTCTGCATGCATCATGTACCCGACCAAAAACAATGCAAAAACATTCATAGCTTTCAATCCGAGTTATCTGACGACAAATAACCATGCAGCAAACCTGCCATCAGAGTCAAAAGGACTTACTATTAATTGCTTTTGGAGTTGAAACAATTCAATTTTCAGTTTCTGAAACAAAGAAAACGACCAAAATGACAAAAAGTTTCAGAAGATATCACAAAACTTGAAATTACATGCTTTTTGCAATTTAAAAACATTAACATAATTCCAGGAACGTCACATTTCTATTTAGGTTTATTTTGTTAATCCCACTTTAAGATTTGAAAATTCTCCTGTAAAGGGAATTTAAGCAGTCACAACATACAAAATACACCTCAATCTCGTCATGCTTAGTCTAGAGATGAATAGTGGTGCAAACGCCCTTTAATCAGGACAGCATTAGCAAATGAGTAGCTGATCTTCCATTAAAACAACCCTGTGCCAGGACAAGCTTCAGATTGGAAAAAACATACGTAAAACATGGGTCAAACATTGACCTAATATAAATATGTGAATCTGCATTTCAGAACAAATAAAAGAAAGGATCTGCTGTATCAGGTAAAATATGATCACTAATAAATGGCTTTGTCCATTTTTAAACCCTTTCTGAGAGGCAAGTTCTGTTAACTTTGATGTTGAGGTTTGATGTTCATTTAGGAGAACTTAGTGGTCACATTGGACTAATTAATCCAAGTCTTTGCCTATAGTGCAGCCTCTCGCTCTATAGTGCAGCCTCTTGCTCTATCCATGTCAAACTATGATCTTTGCTTAACAGTTTCCTTTAATATAAAAATCAGGAAAGTAATTCAAGCATTTCTCAGATTTGATGCTAATTATCTATTTCATCTCTAGAGCCGTCAGTATTTTAGAACATCTTGAAAATTCTTCTAGCTTCAAGCTACAAACTCACCTCATTCTCTGCTCGCAATGCTGAGAATTCACTCTTTTCTAAGATAATCATGTCCTTTTTCACTCCGGCTATGTGTGACATTATCTGCTGAAGCATTATCTCCTGCAATTAAATTACAACTGAATGCAGATTTTCTCTATACCGCCTCTTGATGTTTCAAGCAGCTGCTGGCCAGACTTCAAGACATAAAGAAATGCATTGTTGAAGAATTGAAAGAAAGTTCATTATTTAAATTAGGTCCAGGAGGATATTAAATTTACTGAAACTACTATGGAAATTCAGTTTGCTCCTTAATCTCAAATCTCCAAAGCCCCCCAAATTTATGAATTGCCAAGATTATTTTAAAGAGGCCTGAAAATTCCAAATATTGTTTGATATTTAACTGCAAGATCTTTATTCGTGAACATTTGTGATATCTGCCAATGTCTTAAATCATTGCTGCAGATCAGACTTGTAAGAAAATTGGTTAACTGTCATAGTTATGAAAAAAACAAGGAAACAAATAGGCTGGCAAATGTATGTAAGTTCTTTAAAAATCTATATATAAAATTTGGAGACACTGACACCAAAGAGTATAAACGGAGTATCTCATTCTTGTTATTTACGAGGATCTTTGAACCCAGTTTTGAATTGTAGACGAAGAGCGTTTTTTTTTAGAAAAACTTTCCTTACCTGTTGAACTTTGGTCACCATATCCTTATAAATCACTTGCATATTAGAATTCATGATTTTTAGTAGTGCAGCAACCACAACCTCCGATTGATCAGTGCTGAGGCCTATGCAAAAGACAGCAATAAAACTCAAATTACACACCAGATCTTGTTTTAAAGAGGTAGAAAAATACACCTGGAGCAAATTAAACAATGTCTATTCAGAAATGAGGAAATACAACCCAGGAATTGTAAGTCTTCCATCTTAATTTACAATATACTATGTGAGGCACTTTGTGAGACTTTGTAACTTTGCTATATCAAATGCAAGGATTATTATTAATACAAAACAATAATCCTAGCATTTGGAATAGTGCTTTATATGTCTTCTAGACGTCCCAAAGCGCTTCACAGAATATCCTGTAAAGTAAATTGACTATATCTGTGGGCGAAACGCGGCAGCCAATTGTGCACAGCAGTGTCCCACAAACAGTTGTGGATTGAAATGACCAATTTATTATAGGTTTTTTGGGACTGATTATTATTGACTATATATGTGGGCGAAATGTGGCAGTCAATTGCATATCACAATGTCCCACAAACAGTCATGGATTGAGTGATCAATTTATTGTTATTATTGTTTTTTTCTTGAGGGATTATTATCAGGCGTGCGGAATAAGGAAACTTGCCCAAGGTTTTGCCCTACCGGGAATCGAACTCAAGGTGGGTTTGGGTGATGTTTTATCTCCCTACAGTTAAATTAGCTTGCCGACATTAAATGTTAAAACCTATGCATAAATAATATGTACTTGGGTAGGTGGTAAAAGAAAAAAGCATGCATTAAAATGAACAGAATATACTGCTTTTAGATGTCTCAAAGACATGATAAGGTAATGCAAAGATTATCATTATATTTTCAGTTCAGACTATTAATTATAAATATGTAGCCCACCATTATTTTGTGGCTCACTTATCAGTAAAAAGCTGAGCACATCACATACCACAATTTATTACATAGGGGTACTGTATAAAGTAATCCCAACACAAATAACACATTGAACTTGGTAAAACGCTTTGATAATCGGCATCCTGCCACTCGAAAGTATGCCTCACAGGCATACTTCAGCGCTTGGAATCAGGCATACCCTGAGAGGTCTAGAAGACGTGAAAAGCACTATATCAAATGCAGGGATCATGATTATTTATCATTATTTAACTGTGTAGCCCAGCAAGCAGAGCATTTGGATAATCTAGTATGCATATGATGAATGTATGAATGAGGGTTTTGGCAGCTCATGGGTGGGGTGCTTGTTAAATGTTACTCCATCCACTTACCCACAATACAAAATGTCTATCTTGCAAAGGTTAAGTAAATTTATCCTTTAAGGAAACACATTCCACAAAGTGAATAAACCAAATCAGAATGATTTACATAACAGAAAGGGTAAAGTTTTCACATTGTGTTGCATCACTGCTTCTCTATGCTTTCTCATCACATTTACATCATATGAATCACCATTGATCTCTAGAAAGGTGCACCACCAACGCAACTGGCGTTTTATGATAAATACAAATTAGTTACTTGCTTGAGTACCTTGGATACAGAGTTGGCTTCAGAGCGGGCACATCTATTTGACGAGGCCTATCACATGAGGATCTGGAATAAGCAGCTGGTGTTGAGTAAGCCTGATACGCGGCATTGGATTTTAACCTTGAGAACATCAAGGTCCTACTACCATCATGCTGAAAGCAGATGTCAGTCAGATAGCTGATGAGGATACTCAAGAGGCTTGGCAACTGTTGGATGGTGTTACCTGGAATCCAACGGGCATTTTATGAACCTGAAAACGTATTCATACACCTAGCACCTGGAAACCACCCTGATTAGCTTGCAGAGAGGCATGCAGCTGCTGCCTGAGCTATGGGCAGGATGATGGTGGCTCTCACCCACTTCATGTTGAGCTGTATTGCCCATCAGGAAATTCACAGGGAGCTCAAAACCATCCTTGTCAGGTGTCACCATCCCTGTCCTCTCCCACACCAAGCTCCGCGACCGGCTGCATTGGCTCCCCATCCCCCAGAGGATCGAATTCAAGATCCTCGTCCTCACTTTCAAGGCCATTCATGGCCAACCTCTCCGACCTGCTGACTGAATCCCTATGAACATGCCTGCCCTCTCCGTTCAGCGGGCTCCACTCCATGTCTACTCCATGTCTCCCGCTCGACCCGCACTACCATCGGTGGCCTGGCTTTCAACCTCTGTGCCCCCACACTCTGGAACTCCATCTTACAGTCCCTTTGCCTCGCTTCCTCCTTTGCCTCCTTCAAGGTCGGATTCAAGAATCTCCTCTTTGATCATGCCTTCTGCCGCCCTCCCAACTCTCCCCTTCCCCTCCCCCATCATGTCTTCCCCCTTTGCTCATTTCCCAACCCTTGACTGTTCACCTCTTTGGGACTTCCTCCCGACGTGAAAGGCACTCTATAAATGTAATTTTGTTGTTGTTATTGTAGATGTCCAACTGGTGATCAACCCCCTTGGGCAAGGATGGGGGAGTTGAGGAAGAGGTAAGCATAGTCTCATTGTAGCTGAACTGGCTCCAAGGTGACATGTTTGGTAAAGAAATATCACAATCAAGCCCACCCTCTATGGCAGTCTCAGTAGCCCAGTTACTGAGCCAGGTAGGTCCCTTGTACTCCAAGGCACTGCTGATGAGAGGATAGACAGTAACTGCCCAGTGCATCCCTCCAGGGATAGAGTTCACATTTCACTCCAATAAAATCTCTAGAATTTGCAAGTATAGGTGGGATGTATGAAACTCTGTTTGGTTTGGATATACAGTCAACCCTTGCTGAACGCGACTTTTTGGATTGCGAATTCAACTATATGCGAAGAAATAAATGCGGCACTTTTTTGCAAAACGCGAACAAAATTGGAGTAAACACATGCGTATTTGGGAGGACACCGGCAGCTCCCGACTAAGTCAGATGATTCCCCGGCCTCGGAGCAACCTGATGGCATTGCATGGTAAACAGAAGAGACACAAGAGAGAGAAAGAGAGTCTCCTGATACTTCCAGGACCAAAGGGAAAATAATTTAGCCAAATTTAGCCATCCACAGGACAGCCTGTGGATGGATTCCCCTAACCCCTTTTTTCCCATTACTTATTAAGTTTACCAAATGTGATTTTACCGAGTGCGCTGTTTTCCAGGAACGTAACCCCCGCATTCGGCGAGGGTCTACTGTACACAGTGATGGGTTACACAGGTGTTAAAAGACACACAGATGACTAAAAATCACATAGACTGTTTTCAATACTCCAATACTACATTGAAATTGACTTTGACTTATCACCCGAACTAAACTTCGCTGCCCGATTACCCCCGTCCTTACCAGACTTCACTGTCTCCCTATCCCAGAGAGGATCGATTTCAAGATCCTCACACTTTGTTTTCAAATCCCTCTACTCCTCTGCACCACCGGACCTCTCCGACCTCCTCTCTCCTCAACCCAGTTCCCGTTGCCTTCGCTCCACTGGGTCTGGCCTCCTCCATGTCCCCCGAATACTCCGCTCCACCCTCGGCGGCCGTGCCTTCAGCCACTAGGCCCCGAGGCTCTGAAATTCCCTTCCTCACTTCCTTCGCCTCGCCCCCTCTCTTCCTATTTTCAGGTAGCAGCTAAACAATTTTCTTTTCGACCACGCTTTTGGTCACCTTCATCCCCCCTCTCTCTGGTTCGGCCCCGGGATCCGTTATTGTGAAGCGCTATGAGATGCTGTCTGGCATGGAGGGCGCTATATAAAATCCAAGTTGTTGTTTTTATGAGTAGTACAATGTTTTCCTCTCTCTCTTCTAGTTGCCAGTTTCACTCCCGCGACTGTCTCTCCATCACTCAATCTCACCTATCAATTTCAGTCACTTTTATCGGGGTGACTTTGCCATCCAGACCTTTCCATTTGACAACAAGCAACCTCCATAGAGAATACAAAAAGAAAATTGGAATTAAAAGTAAACCCACCACTTTACTTACCATTTTCTTCTAGTAGTCGCACTACTGCATGAGTATCAAAGTAAAATTTTTTAATCTCCGATGGTGACAGGTCTACTTTTCTCAAATCATACTGCAAGCATTCTGTTGATGTGCTCAGCTCTGAAATAAATGATTCAAGATTATCACCAGAAGAAAAACAAGAAGCTTAAACATTTAAAAATAAATGACCGTTGAGCCATTATAGAAAATTGGGAAATACTGGAGAAAAAGAAAAGTAGATTGGCTCGAGAATAGGTCATTCCTGCAGGGAACTCCACATAGAATCATGGAATCAAAAAGCCGTCCTATGCATCATCAACTTTTTATGCTTTTAATAGACATTTTAAACTGCCTGAAAGAACACATAATATGTCTGTATGGAGAGTAAGGAGAGAATCTGAAAACCAACACCTTATATGTTCAGATTATGTTTTCAGGTGTTATTCTATGTGAAGGATGTTATATAAAAGCAAGTTGTTGTCATCGTCTAACAGGCCACTAAACATGATGATGATAGAATTGCACATTCCGAGAAAGCGAAAAAGAACAATTGCATTTCTCATGTGACAGTGACAATTTATGTAAGTTTTTTTCCAATCAAATTTAAGATTCTATCAACCGAGAAATGCTATGACTGGACATTCCTGATCGATGCCCAGTACACAGGCAAGTGTGTGAGTGAGTTGAGTAGCCTGCTAGAGCTCATTGATGAAGCCTATGCATGAAAAATATCCACTTGGACAAATGCATATACAGTACTCTACACACACACATACATACATAATGATATAACAACAACAACTTGCATTTATAAAGCGCCTTTCACGTCGGGAGGACGTCCCAAGGCGCTGCACAGGAGGCGTGTGACCCGAGCTGGGAGGGGGGTGTACGGGAAGGGGTAAGAAACGTGGGGGAGGTTGAAGAATTCGGGGGGGAACAGAAGGCACGGTCGAAGAGGAAAGTCTTCAAACCGGCCTTGAAAGAGGAAAGGGAAGAAACAAGGTGGAGGGATTGGGGGATGGAATGCCACAGGGTGGGAGCGGAGAAACTGAAGGCCCGGCCTCCGATGGTGGGGCGGTTGGGGCGGGGGGTTTGGAGCAGGACAAGTCCTGCTGAACGGAGGGCCCGGGTGGGCGTGTAGGGGGAGAGTAGATCGGTTAGGTAGGATGGGGCAAGGTGTAGGTGAGGACGAGGATCTTGAACTCGATCCTCTGGAGGATGGGGAGCCAGTGGAGACGGGCGAGGGTGGGGGTTATGTGGTCGCGGAGGCGGGTGCGGGATAGTACACGGGCTGCAGAGTTTTGGATGGCCTGCAGCCTGTGAATGGAGGAGCTGGGGAGGCCGACGAGGAGAGAGTTTCTGTAGTCAACTTGAGGGTGAAAGGCGGCAGCCAATTGCACACAGCGGTGTCCACACACACAGACCAATTTATTATTGTGTATTTTTTTGCAGGGATTATTATCCGGTGTGTGGAGTAAAGAAACAAAAACAGCCAGGGAAACTCAGCGGGTCAGGCAGCATCCATAGAGAAAGGGAGAAGAGTCAACGTTTCGGGTCGACAGACGAAGGGTCGAGGAACCCAAACGTTGACTCGCTTTCCGCTCTCCATGGATGCCGCCTGACCTGCTGAGAGTTTCCCCGGCAACTTCTGTTTCTGTTTCATCATCCCAGCCTCCGTGGCGTTTTGTGTTTTGTGGAGGAGGGAAGCTTGCCCACGGTTTGGCCCTCGGGCGGGAATGGAATCCAGGCCTCTCGCTGGCGAAACAAGGGCTGTAACTGAGCTGCAGGACTCCACCTTTACACATACAATGGTATACATACGGTACATACACACAATCATAGGCGCACACACACATGCCAACAATTACATACATGCACTACATACTACACACACACAATGATACAGACACACACACACAATGATACAGACACACACACACAATGATACAGACACACACAATGACACAGACACACACACACAATGATACAGACACACACACACACACAAACACACACACACACAATGATACACACACACACAATGATACACACACACACACACACAATGATACACACACACACACACACACACACACACACAATGATACACACACACACACACAATGATACACACACACAATGATACACACACACAATGATACACACACAATGATACACACACACACACACAATGATACACACACACACACACAATGATACACACACACAATGATACACACACACACACAATGATACAACACACACACACACAATGATACACACACACACACACAATGATACACACACACACAATGATACACACACACAATGATACACACACACAATGATACACACACACACACACACACACAATGATACACACACACACACACAATGATACACACACACACACACACAATGATACACACACAATGATACACACACAATGATACACACACACAATGATACACACACACACACACACAATGATACACACACACACAATGATACACACACACAATGATATACACACACACACACAATGATACACACACACACACACACACACAATGATACACACACAATGATACACACACAATGATACACACACACAATGATACACACACACACACACACAATGATACACACACACACAATGATACACACACACAATGATACACACACACACACACACAATGATACACACACAATGATACACACACAATGATACACACACACAATGATACACACACACACACACACAATGATACACACACAATGATACACACACAATGATACACACACACAATGATACACACACACACACACAATGATACACACACACACACACACAATGATACACACACAATGATACACACACAATGATACACACACACAATGATACACACACACACACACACAATGATACACACACACACAATGATACACACACAATGATATACACACACACACAATGATACACACACACACACACACACACAATGATACACACACAATGATACACACACAATGATACACACACACAATGATACACACACACACACACACAATGATACACACACACACAATGATACACACACACAATGATACACACACACACACACACAATGATACACACACAATGATACACACACAATGATACACACACACAATGATACACACACACACACACACAATGATACACACACAATGATACACACACAATGATACACACACACAATGATACACACACACACACACAATGATACACACACACACACACACAATGATACACACACACACAATGATACACACACACAATGATACACACACACACACACACAATGATACACACACAATGATACACACACAATGATACACACACACAATGATACACACACACACACACACAATGATACACACACACACAATGATACACACACAATGATATACACACACACACAATGATACACACACACACACACGGTCTGACCTCTGGCGGGCGGCCTGCTCCCGTTAGCTCCGGTCCAGCCGGCGGTGTCCGGGCTGCGGTGACGCGGCCGCGCTGAGGCCGAGCCGGTCTCACAGCGGAAGCCTGAGGCGGATGAAGTAATGAGCGCTCGGCTCGCCCCCGGGGCCAGGGAGCGGGGCCCACCGCGGCCCCCGAGCCGAGCGACGGCCGAGCCGACAACACAGGCCCCGACCGCCCGGCTCATCTGTGTCTGCGCCTGACGTCACTGCGCCTGACGTCACTGCGCACGGCGTCACTGCGCACGGCGTCACTGCGCACGGCGTCACTGCGCAGGGTGCTCCCGCTGCACGCACGTCTGGTCTCCCGGTGACGTCAGCAATGCTCTCCCCCCCCCCCCCCGCCCACCACCACCACCACGTGACCCTGCGCGTCACCGCTGGTGATCAGCTTGACCCCGCGCTGGGGGACAGGGCGAGGAGATGACGCCTGATTGGGCGGGTTTGTAGATATTGGGCGGGTTTGTAGGTATTGAGCGGGTTTGTAGGTATTGGGCGGGTTTGTAGATATTGGGCGGGTTTGTAGATATTGGGCGGGTTTGTAGGTATTGAGCGGGTTTGTAGGTATTGGGCGGGTTTGTAGGTATTGGGCGGGTTTGTAGGTATTGGGCGGGTTTGTAGGTATTGGGCGGGTTTGTAGGTATTGGGCGGGTTTGTAGGTATTGGGCGGGTTTGTAGGTATTGGGCGGGTTTGTAGGTATTGGGCGGGTTTGTAGGTATTGAGCGGGTTTGTAGGTATTGAGCGGGTTTGTAGGTATTGCGCGGGTTTGTAGGTATTGGGCGGGTTTGTAGGTATTGGGCGGGTTTGTAGATATTTGTAGATACACGCTGCCACTGTAGGGACAGTGGCTGCGTGGATCCACAACTGGCTGCGAGACAGAAAGCAGAGAGTTGTAGTGAGCGGCTGTTTTTCAGATTGGAGGGAAGTGAGCAGTGGTGTGCCACAGGGATCGGTTTTGGGACCATTGCTGTTTGTAATCTACATCAATGATCTGGACTTGGGTGTACGGAGTACAGTTTCCAAGTTTGCAGATGACACTAAGTTAGGGAGAATAGTAAACAGTGAGGAGGATAGTAGCCATCTGCAAGAGGATATAGACAAATTGGTAAAGTGGGCAGACACATGGCAGATGAAGTTTAATGCAGAGAAGTGTGAGGTGATGCATTTTGGGAGAAGAAATGAAGGGAGGCAATATAGGCTAGATAGTACAATTTTAAATGGTGTGAAGGAACAGAGAGACCTGGGGATTTGTGTTAGTGACTCGTTGAAGGTGGCAGGACAGGTAGACAAGGCTGTTAAGAAGGCATATGGGATACTAGGCTTTATAAATAGGGGTATAGAGTACAAAAGTCAGGAAGTGCTGACTAACCTCTATAGGACTTTGGTGAGGCCTCAGCTGGAATACTGTGTTCAATTCTGGTCACCACACTACAGAAAGGATGTGAAGGCATTGGAAAGGGTACAAAGAAGATTTACTAGGATGGTGCCAGGATTGAGGGACTTCAGCTATGAGGAGAGGCTAGATAGGCTAGGGTTATTCTCTCTGGAGCAGAGAAGATTGAGGGGAGACCTAATAGAGGTTTATAAGATCATGAGGGGTTTCGACAGGGCAAATAGAGAAAAACTATTTCCACTCGTGGGTGAATCTGTGACTCGTGGTCACAAATTTAAAATAGTTTCAAGGTGCAGTAGAGGGGAGCTGAGGAGAAATTTTTTCACTCAGCGAGTTGTTCGAATCTGGAATGCATTGCCTGAAAAGGTGGTGGAGGCTGATTCGATAACAACTTTTAAAAGGGAATTAGATCTTTATTTAGGGAGAACGGGTCTATTAGGCTATGGGGAGCGGGCAGGGCAGTGGGATTGAATTGCTCTTTTCAAAGAGCCGGCACAGACTAGATGGGCCGAATGGCCTCCTTTTGTGCCGTAAAATTCTATGATTCTATGATTCTATGATATTGGGCGGGTTTGTAGGTATTGGGCGGGTTTGTAGGTATTGCGGGGTTTGTAGGTATTGGGCGGGTTTGTAGGTATTGCGGGGTTTGTAGGTATTGGGCGGGTTTGTAGGTATTGGGCGGGTTTGTAGGTATTGGGCGGGTTTGTAGGTATTGGGCGGGTTTGTACGTATTGCGGGGTTTGTAGGTATTGGGCGGGTTTGTAGGTATTGCGGGGTTTGTAGGTATTGGGCGGGTTTGTAGGTATTGGGCGGGTTTGTAGGTATTGGGCGGGTTTGTACGTATTGGGTGGGTTTGTAGGTATTGGGCGGGTTTGTAGGTATTGGGCGGGTTTGTAGGTATTGGGCTTGAGAAATGGCTTCAAGGCGTGTGTGGAATTTTTATATGAAAAAAAACTCACCTGCTTTGTTTTGTTCTTTGAGGATTTTCTCCTCACGCGGTTAGGTTCGAAAACACGAATTTAAAATCGGCCACCGCTCTGCTGGCTGTGCAGGAGGGAAGCCATAGTATTGAGCTGCTTTTGGGCTAGTATGTGATTGGCTTTGGGCTACCGCTCCCTTCGCCTCGCCCCTCTCTTCCCAGTTTCAGGTCACAGCTGAAGACCTTTCTCTTCGACCGAGCCTTTGGTCACCTTCCTGCCCCAGCCCCTGGCTCGGTCCCGGGATCCGCTAATGTAAAGAGCTCTGAGACGGCGTCCGGCCTCGAGGGCACCATATAAATCCAAGTTGTTGTTGTTGTTGTTGTTGTTGTACCAACGTATTTCGTTTGTGGGGTCGGGAGAGAGGGTGGGGGGGTGAAGAGGGCAGAGTGGGATCACATGAGGGGGAGAGTGAGTGAGGGGAGAGAGTGGAGGGGGAGGGAGTGGTTGGCTGGATAGTTTGGAGGAGGGAGTGAGAGAGAGTGGAGGCATTGGGAGAGAGTGGAGGGTGGAGAGAGAGAGTGGAGTGATGGCGGGGGAGTGGAGGGGGAGAGAGTGGAGGTATGGGAGAGAGTGGAGTGGGGAGGTGGACAGAGTGGATTGGGGGGGGTGGAGGGAGGGGGAGAGTGTGGAGGGGAGCAGCCAATTGAACACAGCAGAGTGAGCGCCACAAACGGTCGTAGATTGATTGACCAAATTATAATTATTTGTTGATTGATTTTTTGGAAGGGATAATTACCCCCAGAAAAATGATGCGCGAATCGACTCACAATCAGGTTCCTGCTTACTACTAGTGAACAGAAGCATGTGGAGTAAGGAAAGTTGACCATTTGTAACATCATTTATTTTCAAGATTCTCAGCTACAATTCTAAATGCCTCCATTGCATTGTTTCGGTTGACCTCACCTTCGTCCTTTGCTGAGAAGCATCTGTGCTCCATCCAACTGCTTCACCTGTCTTCTATGCCCATTGCTTGCACTCTGTCTGTCTGTCTGTCTGTCTGTCTTAAAAAGCCATCAAGTCACCCTGTCCCCGCTCTCTGGAAGTCCATCCTGGAATAACTGTTTCATCCCCTCCGTCCTCATCTTTTTTCTACACTTTTGGGGTAAACATGTACATTTATTTTGCTACATTTTCACGTTTTACAATTTAAAACTTTTAAATGCTTGCTCCAGTTAATTTCGTTAATCGAAATATTTCAAAGTTGAGGAAGCATGGGGCAGATATTGATGTGAATAATTTCTGCATTAAGTTGGCATAATAAACCACCTTTCTGTATTGTTTTGTGAGAAATCCTTTTGCTGCAGCAACTTTGCTCCTTGAATCGGTTCCTGACAATTCAGTGTGTTTCAATCCCTTCTTGGAATTTATCACTATTCGTTGCATTGCTTTTCAATTGGATGAATAGTGGGGAGTTCATGTGTTACGTTCCGCCGCACGTGCAGAGAATTCTCTGTAATGTTGGAATTCCCAAGCCCCTGTAGGATTATGTAACAGAAATGCTACGTTGCCTAAACCAGAAATCTTGCTGCCTTGCTTTTTCTCAATTTGTTGTCTTGGGGTTCCCTAACAAACCAGAGTAGAAGCCCGTTTATCCGGCACCCTCGGGACCTGGCCAGTGCCAGTTAAAGCGCCTGCCGGATTTCGGTAGAAAACCCAACACAAAAAAATATTAAATATATATTTTAAAAATAGCATATTAATCATAGAATAAATAATCATTTATATGATAATATAATATAATATATAAATAATATTTATAATCATTTTACACACAGCGACCAAGATCTCTCAAAGAGATCTTTAAACTAGTGCAAAAGTTGCACGTCTGAATGACACTGTTCTCATTGGGGGCAGAAGAGAGGAAAGCAAACGTGTTATTGAGAAAGCAGAGAGTGAGCGGCGGTCGCTCAGTTCAGTTAACTTTCTTTCCAAAAAGCCTTGCGTTGCCCATGTGTTTGTGCACTAATTTGAAACACTGCACTCTGTAAAATGAACATTGCAGGGATGAGTCTTTTTTTATTAAAATAAAAGCCAATGAATTGATCTGCAAGCTTTGCTCAGGGTGGGTGTGTGTTTTGCTGTTTTGTGGCTAAATTAAATCTAAATTAATCAACTCACCCTCTGCCTCTCTGAAAGAGTACACTCCGGAGAGTGTATTGCTTTACAGTACCGGCAGCATTCTGAGCTAGCGCCACCATCAGGCACCTAGTAGCAACATTCCAAAATGCTGACGCAACACAAAACACCCAAAATATGAATTTTTCTGGATAAATTCCGGTTAATCGAATGCGGACCTTTTTTTTGAGGTGCCGGGTATACGGAAGTTACAATTGATCGGGTCATGGATAAACGGGCCTCTACTGCATTTAGTCAGAGCATGAGCAATCTTTGCCATATTAACTATTTCAGCGCCTAATTTGTTGTTGGTTGGAGTAGAATAGCCTGTCAAGTCCGTTTTTCAGTCTCCAAATAATCCAGTCACATGAAAGCAACTATGTACACTTAATTGCTTTCTCTGGAGCAACCACCTTGCCTCTGTACTGTGTCTCTTTGCAAGAGTCACGGCACAAATTCTACTAGACCAACAATAATTTGGTCACTCAATCCAAGACTTTGTGGGACACTTCTGTGTGCAATTGGCTGCCGCATTTCGCTTACAAATATACAGTCAATTTACTTTACAGTATATTCTGTGAGGTCCTCTGAGACATCTAGAAGACATGAAAAGCACTATATCAAATACAATTATTATCTAGAAACCCTTCAACACTGTTGGCCACCTTTTCCCAACCCACCGTCTTGGGCTCCAAATCAGCGACGTGAAATCTTTTGAATATCCTCCCTACTTGAAAGTGGTTATATATTTGTAAATTGTTGTTCTGCTTCAAAATGAATGATCAATGTTGATGGCTGCCTTGCATTAATACCCTGATTGTAAATGGCACTTTCAACAATTTTCAAAGAAGACAACACTGAGCACAGCGTCAAAAATTTATTGCAAACGGAAAACGTTTGAACCCTTTACCCTATGAGGGAAAGAGATTGTTAGGAAAAACAGGTTTAGACATAACATGTGCCTGTATGTATCATTCTGTATGGAACTATAATAACCAAATGTGTAAACATAGTGAAAGTACATATTTTTGGCCAGGACCAGACGGCATTCCGCAGGGAACAACTGGAGTATGGGACCCTGACCCCGGTTGATAAGAAAGGGTAGATACTCCATCGTAAGAACATAAGAACATAAGAATTAGGAGCAGGAATAGGCCATTCGGCCCTTCGAGCCTGCTCCGCCATTCAATAAGATCATGGCTGATGTTCTCACCTAACTCTGATTACCTGCCCTATTCCCATCTTCGAGATAGGATAGAGAACTTTGTCCCACTGAATCAATCTATTAGTGAGGGTCGAAGTCTGGGAAATGGAGGACAATTGGAGAAGTTTGGAGGTAGGAAAAGTGGAGAACGAGGTTCGAGGAGCAGGCAAGGGTGCAGTGGTTCCAGCTGTTGAGGATAGGGGAGCGGATCTCTTCAGGACTTCTCAGCTGAGTGCAGTGTGAGTATATTTATTATCATTTGTGTGACCTATAATTATGCTTGTTACCCTCATTATTATATCTTAACACTAATACTCTGTATTCTAATTACGGTATCTAATAACTATATTTGAATTCTATGATTTCTACCTGTACCAAACATTAAACTTACTTACACCTGTAAGGATTGTTGGGTCATCATTGGAACTCTCGGGATCGGAAATCTCAACAAGATGAATGCTTCGTTCTCCTCATCAAGAAAAGAAAGTGCAACAACATATTCAGAGGCTGTTATGTACGGTCAACTCACAGCTCATACTGAAATCCAGGCTCAGTATTTCAAATGATGAATTGCTTCAGGTAGATTGAACCCTTTTTGACATTGACATTGATAAATTGAGCATCATTCTTTTTCATTTTTAAAAATCAGAGGGGTGTTGTGCAGGTAAGCATAAGCAATTTGAAGTTAAAGTAAATCAAGAAAATATCATTCGTTGACCTACCATTTTGCCTCATCAATGTACTGCTCATCAGCATCGTGAATCAGATTGTTATCAGTGATTGTAAGGTGAGCTATAATATAAAATATAATCCTTTCATTTGGTATAGCGCTTTTCACATCTTCTAGACATCTCAAAGCGCTTCACAGTGTATACTGTAAAGTGAATTGACTATACTGTATATGTGGAGGAAATGCAGAAGCGAATTGTACACAGCAGTGTCCCACAAACAGTCATGGGTTGAAATGAACAATTTTTTTTTGAGGGATTATTATTAGGCATGTAAAGTAAGGAAAATTGCCCAAGGTTTTGCCCTGCCTGGAATTGAACCCAGGTCTCTTGCTTACAAGGCAAGTGCTCTAACCACTGAGCTACAGGACTCCACGTAAGTTTTTACAAAAATGTAAAACATTACTCAGATAACGAACACTTTCATTTCCAATTATTAAAATTCGAAGAGTTGCTGTTTTTCAGGTAAAACATAATTTTCCCAGCATGAAAGGTACTATATTAATGTAAATTATAATTGTTTATACAGTACAGTTTCTCTGATAATAGCTGTTTTAAGTCTTTATTATAAATCAGTAATAAAAAATGCTTACATTTAATAGACTGCCTTTTCCTGTTGGGAGGACAGTGCATAGTGCTTTAAAAGGTTTAATGTAAATTGTGGGACTGTATTTTGTAGGCTAACCAGTATATAATATTTTTCCAAAGTGTCAGAAGATAAAAATGAGCAGTTATGGACTGGTGGACTTTCAAGTTAAAAAAGTAACTAAAGGTTAATAATGTGGTAGGAGTTCCTTATCAGAATCATATTTTAACTGTACTGACATCTGACTTCAAACTGTGGTAGTTGATAAGCTTCTGTAACACTCAGCTTTTGCTTGGACAACTTTGTGACAGAACAACAGGTGAACGAACTGTCTGCAACCACAATGTGTTAGCCTGGTTAAATCTGTTGAGCGCTATTTCACGGGTCATCTTCGAAGAGTAAACCCAGGAAAGTGTTCTTGAATTCACATGGAAGCTGTTGAAAAGTTGCTGAATGAGGAATTCAACAGGTAGCCTCAGATTTTTATACTTTTATACAAGTTTTTCCTTACATGTACTTCAGTCATCTTAGTTATCATGTGGCACTGACGCACCATTTGAATTTCTATCCAGAGTTATTTCTACATCTTATACTCCAATGATAGGAAATGTGCACAACAACAACAAAATTACATTTAGAGAGCGCCTTTCACGTTGGGAGGACGTCCCAAGGCGCTGAACAGTTAGGTCAGGACTCGAGCGGGTGTGGGGTAGGGGGAAGGAGAGTAGGAGAGGGGGGAGATTTAGGAGAGAAGCAGAAGGCACGGTCGAAGAGGAAGGGGTTGAGACCAGCCTTAAAGGAGGAAAGGAAGGAAGCGAGGCGAAGGGATTGCGGGACGGAGTTCCAGAGTGTGGGAGCAGAGAGGCTGAAAGCTCGGCCACCGATGGTAGGGTGGTTCGGGCGGAGGACATGGAGCAGGCCAGAGCCTGCTGAACAGAGGAGACGGGCAGGCTGATAGGGAGACAGCAGGTCAGAGAGATAGGTGGGGGCAAGGCCGTGAATGGCCTTGAAAGGATCTTGAGAATCTTGAATTCAGCCCTCTGGGAGATGGGGAGCCCGTGAGGATGGGTGAGGGTGGGAGTGATGTGGTTGTGGAGCCTAGTGCGGGAGAGTACACGAGCTGCATGGTTCTAAATAATCTGTAGTTTGTGAAGGGAGGAGCTGGGGAGGCTGACGAGGAGAGAGTTCCTGTAGTCGAGCCTAGATGTGATGAATGCGTGGATGAGTGTTTTAGCAGCATGGGGGGTGAGGCAGTGGCTGAGTCCAGCAATGTTGCGGAGGTGATGGAAGGCTGTTCCGGTCATGGCGCGGATTTGGGAGAGGAAGGATAGTTTGGGGTCGAACAAGACGCCCAGATTCCTGACTGGCTTCGAGAGGTGGAGAGAGCAGCCTTGAATGCTGATGTTGCCAGCAGCGTGAGGTGCAGAGGCACAAGTGAAGTTTTGAATCCCCAATTTAATTTACAACACAAAAGAAAACAATTTGGTCCAGACTTTGTGGAGTCCTGTAGATCAG
The DNA here is from genome assembly GCA_035084275.1 of Hydrolagus colliei. Classification (NCBI taxonomy): domain Eukaryota; kingdom Metazoa; phylum Chordata; class Chondrichthyes; order Chimaeriformes; family Chimaeridae; genus Hydrolagus; species Hydrolagus colliei. The sequence continues at coordinate 2,949,436 of CM068743.1, read as the reverse complement.
TAGATCAATGGTTAGAGTACTCGCCTTACAAGTGAGAAACCTGGATTTGATTCCCATTAGGGCAAAACTTTGGGCAAGTTTCCTTTACTCCACATGCCTGATAATAATGCCTCAAGAAAAGAAGCAATAATAAATTGGTCACTTCAACCACGACTGTTTGTGGGACACTGCTGTGCAAAATTGGCTGCCACATGTCGCCCACAAATATACAGTAAATTCACTTTACAGTATATTCTATGAAGCTCTTTGAGACGTCTAGAAGACATGAAAAGCACTATATCAAATGCAAGGATTATTATTTATAATTATCCTTTTAAGGAGTAAATAACTCGCCCCAAAAGCTGCCGAAACCCTGGTCCATGCCTTTGTCACCTCTCAGCTGGATTATTCCAATGCCCTTCTCGCCGGTCTCCCCTTCACCACAATCCATAAAATCCAACTCATTCAAAACTCTGCCGCCTGTATTCTCACCCACACCGAACTTTGCTCCCCCATTACCGCAGTCCATGCCAGACTTCACTGGCTCCCTGTCCCGGAGAGCATTGAAAAATGTCATGTTATATATATTCCCTAATTATAGGGCATATGTACCCAATAATTCTATGCAATGCTATGTGATTAGAGACTAAAAGAAATATCAAAAATTCTGATAAACCCTTTCTTTAATTACGTATTTCAAAATGGTCCATGTTGATTTAATATTCGTCCGCTGCTGATTTTATAATCGTACTCATTCTGGTAATTTATCTTGTAAATCTGGGTCCAATTAATATTTCTGCCTTCCAAAGTGAGATTGATGGCATAGCTGATGCCGACGTTTAATCTTGTTGTAGCCAGCCGTTCGTTGAGATCCCAGACCCTGTAATACTGTAAAGGCTAATAGAGAAGAGCACTTTTACTGTAGCCTGCAGCACTCAGCCAACTCAGCACTAGCCAGGGATAACACTGGGACCTCCAAAGTTACTGCATTATTTTATTAATAATAATCCTTGCATTTAATATCGTGCTTTTCATGTCTTCTAGATGTCTCAAAGCGCTTCACAGAATATACTGTAAAGTGAATTGACTATATTTGTGGGCAAAACGTGGCATCCAATTGTACACAGCTGTGTCCCACAAATAGTCATGGATTGAAATGACTAATTTATTATCTTATTCGCGAGGGATTACTATTAGGTGCGTGGAATATGGAAACTTGCAAAAGGTTTCGCCCTGCGTGGAATCGAAACCAGGTCTCTCACTTGTAAGGCGAGTACTCTAACCACTGAGCCACAGGACTCCACAAAGTGTTGTGACGGTATATTTTGTAGGTTAATAGAGCAACTAATTTGCACAGAGCGATATCCCACAAACAGCCACGAAGTGAGTGACCAATAATGCCTCGACGATTGTCGGGCCAGCATACTGGGAGAGAGAAATTCTCTTCTCCATTTAAATAGGGCCGGTAAATATTTTGTGTCTGCTTCAACAGGCATCGACAGGACCTTGGTTCAAAGAATGATCCGAATGGCTGCCTCATATGAAAAGTTGGGCACCTGATTGCAGAAATTAAACTTTGTGCTAAAATTGGTCTGACACAGACCAAATGGAACTGAGTCTAACCCCTGGATATAGTCTATTAATAATAAATCAAGAAATCAATGATAAGAGACTTTTAAAATAATTTTGTTTGAATGATAATTTGTCGTGGATACTCTTAAACATGGTGATGGGTGTCCACATGTGTCAGATCCAACCGTCTGATCCTCCAAATAATGTACAGACAGAATGCAGAGTGGTGAATAAAAGGTGATCTCTGTCCTCAATGTGGAATTGTTTCATGAGGTGAATTACAGTCGGCAGTATTATTTCGCCCACAAAACATACAGTCAATTTACTTTACAGTATAGTATGTGAAGTCCGTAGAGACGTCTCAGAGATGTTATTAGGTGCTATATGCTGTAGCTCAGTGGTTAGAGCATTCGCCTACAAGCGAGAGACCTGGGTTCAATTCCAGGCAAGCCAAAACCTTGGGCAAATTTCCTTACTCCACACGCCTAATAGTAATCCATTTAAAACAAAACAATAATTAATTGGTCATTTGAATCCATGACTGTTTGTGGGATTCTGCTGTGCGCAACTGGCTGCCGGGATTCGCCCACAAATATACAACAACAATAAAATTACATTTATAGGGCGCCTTTCACATCCTATGTACAGTCAAGCGCTTTGAGATGTCTAGAAGATGTGAAATGCGCTATATCAAATGCAAGGATTATTATTATTACATGAAATGCAGCAGTCATTATTATTATACAAGTATACTGGTGAAAAAAAAATACTGCTTTTGTCCTAATGTTTAAAACAAAGCGCATGACAACTTATTCCTACTGTACTTTTATAAGGATAAGAAAAAGAGACAAATGTTAGTTCAGCTTCTGGTTTATATTGCACGTTAAAGGAGTGGTTTAGTATTCATCAAAATAACAGCTTATAAATAAATGATCCCAAAACATACGCAGAGGTATGTACCAATTCACATTTTGCCTTTTCCCACACGGTACTGAGGGGGTGATCCAGAAATGTAAACAGTTTCATTCTTACGCTTTTATTTGTTTCACTTTTGTCTGTTCTTACACCTTAACTCATCTGTTAATCTGATTACTCATAACTCACATCATGTTACTTTGTGTGTTGATGAAAAGAGGGTGGGAGAGAATCACTATATATACATATATGTATATATATAAAGCTCAACTCAACAGTCTTTTTTGTCCTTTGGCTTTTGGCAAAAATAAGTGAAGAAGGAGACTGTTACTGTACAGTGCTTGTACATCAAATCAGCCGGTGAGAGTGCACTGGATTCCCGTTGGAACAACATAGGGTTCTTTTGCTCACAGTGTGTGTACACACAATAAACTGCAGAGAAGTCTGTGGGAAAAACTGCAAACTCAAATCCTCCCTGAGTTTCCCATTTGCATGTTGAAAGCAACGCGGAGGGAGAGAAGTCTAGACTGACAGAAACAGACGGACAGAGAGAGACAGAGAGAGAGAGAGAGAGAGAGGAGGAATCATGCGAAGTTCACCACACAAACCGATAAGACAACAGCGACCAGTACTACAGTGCAAAGGGCCATGACCACAAACCACTTCTCTCGGTCGCAGCAGCTTCTCCTCCTCACCTCCTCCCCCTCCAGGGACAGCAGAGCTGTGGACGAGAAGTCGTTGCTCGCCACTGAATGCATTTCCTTTCCTCCCTTGGCTTCCACGGTCCACCTCAGCACGTTCACCTTCATCTCCATGTCCTCCACCATCCTGTCCACCTCCCCAATCTGCTTCTCCAGCTCCCGTGACTGCACCTTCTCCCAGTTGGGTGAGGAGGTGTGATGGACCAGCTTCTGGACGCTCAGAGCTCTAGCGGGCACTTCAGAGATGCCTCCAGACATCATCCCGGTCTGGATCAAAGGTTTCCCAGCCTCAGAGAGGGGGAAGGTCTGGCCCAGGTCTAACACCTTGCACATGTCCATGTGAAACACCTCCAGGTTGGAGGAGAAGAGAACCCAGAGGCGCTCCATCTCCGAGCGCTCCTCCTTGCCCACTTCCTTGTCTATCAACACCTCTGTCAGCTGGGTCCTGGTGGCCACCGCCAGCTCCTGGGCTTTCTCCCTGGTTCTCCTCAGCTCGTCTCTCAGGTCGGTGGAGTCGGAGGAACCGCCCAGGCTGAGTGCCAAGTATCGGTAGCAACCGATCACCTGGTTGAGAGACAGGACCAGCCCTTTGCACTCATCCCTCGCCCTCACCGACTTGACAGTGCCTTCATCTGCCACCTTGGTGCTGTGGGTCGGCATAGGTGGAGTTGTCTATGGGTGTGTTTTGTGCCTCAGCTTCTCTGTCCTCCAGGAAATCACAAGCCAGTCAATAGCAGATCCCGATCAAAGAAACATTTAGCTTCAATCAGTCCAGCTCACCCAGCTCTGCTCTGCTCAGCTCACAATGATTGCCACTTGTTTGGAGAATATACGCAGTTAGTCAGAGGCAATGCTTTACAACACTTCTTGTCACAGTCTAGCGAGCAATCCATCCATCCAAAAGTTATCGGTGCAGCAGCAAACACACACACACACACATACACACAAACTCACAGATCAGTTTGTTTTTTGTTGCCAGCCTGGATCTCTGTGATGCTCTACAGCTTTTTGCACCCTCTCCCTCCCTCCCTCCTCACTGACCGTACCTACCTGTCCACTCTGGGCAGATTAGACAGCTTTATCTATTCAAACATTAAGGACCTCCCCGAGTCAGTCAGTGACTGTGTTGCACTCAGGCTCCAAGCCAATCCTAGGGAGATTACAGCGCCTGGTGTGACGCAGTGGGGGAGGCAGGGAAGTTGCTCTAACCTGTCAGCACACGTGTGTTTCATGTTTGCCCATGTACCCGGTCCTGGTCCTTGTGCTGGCAGATCCTGCACAGCACCTTTCAATCTGGCTGCTGTATTTCATCGACAAAACTACAGTCATTCTACTAGTGTCCGGCGATATATCGAAATATTGGATATATCGGTATAATTTTTAATATCGATATGCCGATATTGGAAATTTAAATATATTGGTTTATCGAAAAATTCGGTCTAAAAAACATATCGGTATATCACAAATGCGTGCACTTCCGAATGCGCGAGGATGTGCAGTATAAAAAGACCCAGAGATATCGATATATCAGTATATATCGATATGAGCCCACCGATATATCGATATCGGAAAATTTCCATATCGACAGACCCTACATTCTACTTTACAGTAATGTCCCGTGAAGTGCTTTGAGACGTCTCGATGACACGATAAGGAGCCTTATGAAATTATTATTATCGTTATTATTGTTTATTTTGCTTGCGCCAACTCCAGCAGAAAGTCGCCACATTATTTCTGGATTATTATTATGATCAGAGGTTCAATATAGTATACATTAAGTTCTTCTCGGTCTATAGTATAACTTTCATTAAACTTGAAACCATTTTTTTTGAAAGGCCACAAATAAAGCAAAGCAGGTAAAACAAACAAACATTTGCTAATTAACCTTAACGCCTTAGGACGTCCTCCCGACGTGGAAGGCGCTATACAAATGTAATTTTGTTGTTGTTGTTATTTTCATATCTACTCATCTGGGGCTCAGTGATCCTGGGAGGGAATGAAACTAAATTTACTGAATTTAATATCATAATATTGCATTGGAGCTACAGCACCCTGGCTATATATTTACTACACATGAGTGCCCATCCATCTTAATTAACCCCTTCCCTCCAATCTCTAATCTCCCCATCCAACACCCTTCTGTTCATATGGGCATTAAACCCAGGAGTCTATTTGCATTTTTTTATGCTCTTTATCGTGTGGTCCTGTAGCTCAGTGGTTAGAGCACTCGCCTTGCAAGTGTGAGACCTGAGTTCAATTCCAAGCAAGGTGAAATCTTGGGCAAATTTCCTTTACTCCACATGCCTGATAATAACCTCTTGAAAAAAAAATAAAAAATTGTCATTTCAATCCATGATTGCTTGTGGGACACTGCTGTGCATAATTGGCTGCCGCTTTGCACCCACATACATACAGTCAATTCACTTTACAGTATATTCTATGAAGCACTTTGAGACATCTAGAAGACGTGAAAAGCACTGTATCAAACGCACGGATGATTATTATTGTACACATTTCTAAAGCTACACTATTTAGTGGCAGTGGAACTGACGTTATTGTATTTAATAACTATGGAACCAAAGTTAATATCAAGTATCAATGGAACCAAAGTTCCAATACTTTACAGCATAAAGGATCAAAGCAATTTTTGAATAATCAAGTTAGCAGATATCATAATTGTGAGCTTTGTGATGGATAACTTAGGGATAATAGAGTTTAGAACATTCTACAAGTGTTTCATCTTGTGAAAAAAATGAGAACTCTGTGGTGAATTTATTATCTTCATCCAGGACGGACTATACCCAGAGTATACAATTCTTCTAGAATCCTTGATTAAGGATGTCGTAGTGGGGTACTTAGAGGACCACAATATGATTAGGCAGAGTCAACATGACCTTATAAAAGGGAAGTCATGCTTAACACATCATTTAGATTTTTTTGAGGACATATCAAGCAGATTAGATAGGGTAGAATCGGTAGATGTAGTGTGTTTAGATTTCCAAAATGCATTCGATAAGGTGTCGCATAAAAGGTTGATCCACAAGATAAGGGCCCATGGAATTAAGGGGAATATGTTAGCATGGATTGAAGGGTGGCTAAAGGGAAGGCAACAAAGAGTAGGGATAAACAGGTCCTTCTCAAATTGGCGGGATGTGACTAGTGGAGTGCCACAAGATCAGTGCTTGGGCCTCAGCTATTTAAAATCTATATTAACGATCCAGATGAGGACATCGAACTTAAAATATCCAAATTTGCGGATGACACTAAACTGGGAGAGAGAGTAAACACAGAGGATAACATTAAAAAAATGCAATGCGATATAGATAGGCTAGGTGAGTGGGCAAGTAGGTGGCAAATGAAGTATAATGTAGGGAAGTGTGAAGTCATGCACCTAGGTGGTAAAAACAGTAGAGCAGATTATTTTTTAGAAGGGGAGAGACTAGATAGAGTTAACGTTCAGAGGGACTTGGGTGTCCTTGTACACCAGTCACAAAAGGTTAGTTTGCAGGTACAGCAAGCAACTAGGAAGGCTAATGGTAATGTTGGCATTCGTTACAAAAGGATTAGAATATAACAGTAGGGAAGTCTTGCTGCAGCTGTATAGGGCCCTGGTGAGACCGCACTTAGAATATTGTTTTGGTCTCCTTACTTAAGAAAGGATGTACTTGGAGGTGTACAGTATAGATTTATTAGGTTGGTACCTGGGATGACGGGGATGAGCTATTGAGGATGTTGACCAATCTAGGCCTATATTCTCTAGAATATAGAAGAATTAGAGGTGATCTGATAGAAACCTATAAGATTATTAAGGGGCAAGACAGAGTAGATAGTGGGAGACTGTTTCCCGTGGTTGGAGAAACTGTAACCAGGGGTCACAGTCTTAAAATTAGGGATCAGCCCTTTCGCACTGAGTTGAGAAAAAACTTCTTCACTCAGAGGGTGGTGAATTTATGGAATTTTCTAACCCAAAGGGCTGTGGAGGCTCATATTCAAGACTTGAACATATTCAAGACTGAGATTGATAGATTTCTTGTGGATAAAGGGATTAAGGGATATAGGGCGGGTGGAGTTAGATTAGAAGATCAGCCATGATCTTATCGAATGTCGGGGCAGGCTCGAGGGGCCGAATGGCCTACTCCTGCTCTTAATTCTTATGTTCTTATGTTCATATTCTATCCAGACTACATGGCCTTTATCGAAAGTGTGTTTTGCTTATCTGGCATGTTATGACCACACTTGGTAACACTGACAGATGGGTAGGACTGATTGTTGTTTGTACGAGGACACTTGCAACTCTCTGGTACTCATGGGGGAGACAGTTAATGTTAACGTCCTTGCATTTGTTATATTGCTTTACCATCAAGATGCCTCAAAATATTTCACAGGTGGTTCCTCTAATACTTCGTGACTGTATTTGTAGGAAAACACAGCAGTCACTTTGTGCATAGTAATATCCTACAAATAGCCATGAAATGAATGATCAATTTTGTATCTGGGCGATTATTGATTGGCCAGGGTATTGAGAGAAGCTTCCTTCTTTTTTCAAATCGAGTCAGAAATTTATAACATCCATGTGAATAGGTAGACTGGACCTTAGCTTAATGTCTCATTGAAAGCATGACACCTCAGACGATTGAGAGCATTCCCAGCACTGGAATAAATGTGAACCTTGGGGGAAAGGTAAGTGAGATCTGCTTGGAGCTAATCTGCCTTCAAAGTGACATGCCTGGCAATGGAATGTTGGAATCAAGACTCTGTGGTGGACTTGGTAGTCCAGTTCCTGAGTCAGGCGGGTTTGTTATACTTCAGGGCATGGCTGACGACAGACCAGTCAGTATAGTTCATCGGCAAGTCTTGGAGAGGCAGACTGTTTGCTAGGGGCAGGGATTCTTCCCATTCGGCTGCTGTTAATCTCAGCAGGGACACAGCCCCAACAGTAGAGTGATCCTGACAAGCAGTGGAAAGTTTACAAGACCTGTGTTTTCAATGGCAAGCCACGTTTTGGTTAAACCCCAGCAGTACACCCAACACACACTATAGAGTTCCCAAAAGCTTTAGTTCTTGACAATTTGCATCAAAAGCTCTCCTGAATTAGATAAGAGGGATGTGTCACTCCAGATAGTGAGACATTCCATTCATATGAATTTCCCTGATTAGGTGAGATATATGAAACTCTGTCTGTTCTGAAAATTGTGTGAGCCTGGGCCAATGTGGTTTGATGGACTATTGACTATCAATCAATATTTACATTTATATAGCGCCTTTCACGTGAGGAGGAAGACCCAAGGCACTGAATAGTCAGGTAGAGATCAGAGCGGGGGCGGGGGGGGGGGGGGGGGGGGGGGGGTGAAAGGGTTGGGGGAAGGAGCGTAGGAAAATTGACTGTATATTTGTGGGCGAAACACGGCAACCAAATTGCGCACAGCAGTGTCCCACAAACAGTCGCGGTGAGCACCATCAGAGTAAATTTTGATCATATTCTCATTCAACTTTCAACACATACACATTTCCAGCAGTGGTGATGGGATAGTGATCAGGAATGGCTCACTTGTCCCTGTATTTTCTCCACTGAGGCCAATTGTAGGACTTTCATCATCAAATGACAGAAGTTGACTAACACAACTCAGCCATGGATTGTGAACCTTACTGCCATATTGCAGTTGGGAAATTCCACACAACCCGGTATATTTATTAGATTCAATCCATCCTTAAAAATCACTCCCTCCTCAAAAACCATGAACTCCTTATGCAAACCAGTGAATACAAAGTATTCCATGACCACTGTTGGGAAGCGAACATTGTGTGCATGTTAGAGGAGGGATTAAACCTGGGAAGAAATGTTTGGGCTCTGCTCTGCTCTGCTCTGCTATGCTGTTCCCTTCAGGTGTGAAGTCTATCAGCACTCGCTGCGCACACAGTGAAGGATGTCCACAGGCAAAGTGCTGGAGCTTTTGTGCAACATGAAGAAGAGGAAGCAAAGGAATTGGAGGGGAAAATAAAACGTTGCTGTCTGTGCCCTGTGCCTCATTTGTTACGTTGGCTCCTCCCCAGAGTGTTGCAATGCTACCCGTAAACAGACCATGTAAGGTTTAGGTGAGAATGCAGCTGCAGGATGTGGGTAGTCAGGGCCTTATTTGTGATATCAATAGCAGAAAGGGAAGCATTCATTTGAGCGCCTCTTGGTTTGCCAAGTGCCAAGACTGTACTTGGTCATTTCCAGCTGTCATGTGCAATACTGCTAGAGAGCAAAACAGACACCTGTGAGGAGATAGTGAATCTAATTTTAAGACTATAAGACTATGGCCCCTTGTTCTGAATGCATGGGTCTGCCAGACATACTTGTGGCAAAACCTCTTGAGTTGATGAAAGCACATTCACATTCGTGCTTCTTTCAAATCTGCTGAGAGTTGTAAGACTTTGTCTGCTCTCTCGAGACGGTGGCATATGTGCTTCAGTCACACGCAAGTATAATTAATTTAGATGGAAAATTCTGTAATGAATCATCCCTCAGTAACCAATTTCTGATCCAGGTGTTCTTTTTCACCTGAATCCCTAACAGTTATCCAAGTAGTGTCAAGCCCCATTGTACAAGCAGAACAGTTTTGTCCATAGACTCACAGCATTTTTCCATAATAGCAGATCACCTGCGACTACCACCATGGAGAGAGGAAAGAAAATAATTTGACAAGTTTGCTAATTTGGGTTTCTTCAATTCAATAAAAATTGATTAACAACAACAACAACAAAATTACACTTGTATAGCAACTTTCACGTCAGGAGGATGTCCCAAGGAGCTGGATAGTCAATGTTTCAAACATCAATATTCACTGTTTTTCTGCATTGCTCTGTCAATTGACGATGAAGAATTGAGAAATAAAAATGAGTTAAAACCTTAGAAACAGCATAGAAATATAGGAATACAGAAACAGAAGAACGCCATTCAGCCCCTCAAGCCTCTTCTGCCATTCTGTAAGATCATTGCTGATATGTACCTCAACTCCAATTACCCACCCTTGCCTGATATCCCTTAATACTCTGACCTAACAAAACATTTATCCACCTTAGTCTTGAAAATGTGAATGAATCCAGCATCCACAGTCTTTAGGGGAGGGAGTTCCAGATTTCTACTACCCTGTGAGTGAAAAACTGCCTCTTGATTTCACTGCTAAATGGTCTAACTCTAATGTTAGGACTATGGCCTCTTGTTCTGGATTCCCCACCAGAGGAAATGGTTTCTCTGTATCTACCCTACCAAATCCCTTTATTATTATCTCAATCAGATCACCCTCAACCTTCTGAACTCAAAGGAATAGAGATCAAGTTTATGCAACCTGTCCTCATAACTTAACCCTTTAAACCCTGGTATCATTCTGGTGAACCTGCGCACTTTCTCCATTGCCAATATATCCTTCCTGAGGTGCGGTGTCCATGTCTTCTCACACCTTCTTGATGCCTCAAAGCACTTCACAGAATGTACTGTAAAGCGAAATTATTGTACTTTTTTGTTGTGGGTAAAATGCAGCAATCAAGTGGATTCATTTGTCATTTGAATCCCAAAATACTTATTTTGAATCCAAAATAATTTGGATTCAAATGACCAGTTTTTTTTTTTTTAGGGATCATTATTATGTGGAGTAAAGAAAGTTGCCCACGGTTTTGCCCTGCGTGGAATCAAACCCAGGTCTCTCACTTGTAAGCGAGTGCTCTAATCACTGAGCTATGGGATTCCAAAAGATGGAATCAAGTCTCTATACAGTTGAACATGTAGTTGAGATAAAGGTAAGCAAAGGGACGGAGAAGGAGCCTAAAAATGAGCACTGGCAGTGAAACTGCAGAACATACACTTTTATTAAGGCAGCAGAGGAGGCTTTGATGTCGGCAACAGATCTGTGGCTTGCAAGACCAATGGGTAGCTGATAGAAATGTGTACTTTGACTGCTGATTCCAAAGAAGATCAATGGGTGAGCAATAACCAGTTAATAGAGCCTCAAGCTTGGATTGATTCAAAAGATGAGGGATGAGTGTTTGATTGACTTAGTGGAGGTGTTGCATGTGGTTTGAATCAATGCAGGAGCCATGTGTGTCCACATTCAGAGCAGGAGCAAAGAATGGCTTTTTTCAGTGAAGGAGGAAAAAGTGTTGCTTACAATTAGAGAGTCAGTGGAGGAGCCCAGAGTGTCTTTTCAGGTCAGGGCAAACGCCCTCCCTGCTTGTTACTTCACCGAAAGGTCATCAGAAAAGGTCATCCTCAGTTACTTCACCAAAGGGTCATCATTAGAAAATCATCAGAGGAATATTGCAGTACTTATCTGAGTACGGGCGATGAAGTTTTGGATCAGCTTTATTCTGTGAATTCTGGAGCTGGGGAGACCGACGAAAAGGGCATTTGAGAAGCCGAGTCGTGAGATGACCAAATGCACAGACGCGTTTCGGCTGCGTTGGGATAAGGTACGGTTGGAGGAGGGCAACGTGGAGGAGTTGAAGGAAGGTGGTCCTGGTCAGTAACCAGATGTGGGGAAGAAAGGACAGTTGTGGGTTGAACCTGGATTTATATTGTGCAGTACTGTGGCGAGCCGCCTGCTGCACTTTTAAGGCTGGCCGTTTTTTTTAACTTTGCTGGTTTGTAAACCACGACTGCCAGCCTGGGAAATATTTTGTTCTGATATAGTATTTATTTGCAAACCACAAGTTGCCTTTGATGCCTTGAACCTGGTTTGGGAAAGATCACATTTCGAACAGCTTGGAATATATTGGAATGTGAACTTCACCTCTTTGAAGTTTTGAGAGTGCGACAGAAGCCACATAAAAATCCATCATTCAGAATAGTTTGTGTGGGGTGATTTCTCCAGTACTCAGCCCTGTCAGTGAAGATCAGATCTCCATGGTTCAGAAGATTAGCCTGCAGTGTAATCCTTTATGAGAAATAAATGTATGCCTCTCTCCTCACCCACTCTCAACACACACACACACACAGATATACACACACACAGACACACACACATACACGTGAAAACAGATTGTCAGTCAGGATGATTAGTTTACGGTTCTTAAAACAATAGCACTATTCTCTGTTTTCTATTTGTGAGATAACAATTTCCGTGCAGTTGAGTTACTGAAAGAGAAGAAATTAATTTGTGTTGCAAAAAATCCCCCATAGGAATATTTCCACTCTGCCTTGTGCCTCGCGTTTGTTACAGCATTAAGTGTACACCAGTGTTAGAAGTCACTTTAAGCATTACCAAGTACAGCCCTTAAAGGGAACTGAACTCAGTTCAAAAGGGGCTTCAGTGTTAACTAAAAATAAACCAATCAAACTTATTTATCAAAGGAATGAATGAATCAAAGGCACCAAAGAGCAAAAAAATAATTATCTAGCTTTAAGCTGCTATTTCCACACCAGTTGGTCTTGAAAATGTCCTTTCAAAAAATGCCAAAAGCTATATAATCAGAACAATACACTCCTATCCTTTGCGTTTCAATAGATACTCTCTTGCATTTGTAAGACATCTTTGAAATCTAGTTTGACACAGCAGAATCCATTTGTATTTTAGATAATAAGAGCGCTGCAGAAGGGTATTTAATGTCGTGGTTACTCAGAGTCTGTGCCCAAGAGTCTGTGTCATGTATTTGGTTCAGTGCATCTCTTGAATTCAAATACTATACCTCAGTGAATTAAACAAGAAAAATAAAATCCCAAATAGCTACGTAGAACATAAAATAAAGTTTCTTAGTGCAGCAAAATGGTCAATGAACACATTTGAGACATGCTGTAGTTCTGTTCAGCACTTTGGGACAACCTCCCGACGTGAAAGGTGCTATAAAAATGTAATTTTGTTGTTGTTGTCTATCAGTTCGATTTACCTTATTTTGCTCAATGCTTCACTTTTTCTTCCATTCCTCTTCTCACTCCTTTAATAATAATAATAATAATAATCCTTGCATTTGATATAGAGCTTTATCATGTGCTCGAGCCGTCTCAAAGCGGTTCACAGAATATACTGTAAAGTAAATTGACAGTATATTTTGTGGTTGGCGGCTGTTTGAGCACAGTAGCGTCCCACAGTCATGGAGTGAGTGAACAAATTCTTATCATTCTTAAAATTTCTTTTTCATTTTTAGAAGGGATTATTACCCCGGAAAGGCGATCTGCCAATCGACCAACAACTGAGTTTCTACTTAAACAGAGGCGTGTAGAGTAAGGAAATTTACATAACATTTTGGTCTACCCGGGAATCGAACCCAGGTCCTCTCGCTTGCAAGGAAAGTGCTCTAACCATTAAGCTACATGCATTCATGGGTCAGAATAAAGGCAGGAAGTTAGGTGACTTCTTCCAATTCTCTGGCCAATACTGTCATTTTTTTAAAATTCACAAAATGCAAGATAGATTCACTCAGTCCTCTAATGCAAACTTTACTCTTTCACACTCTCTTTCAAATCTACAAGTCACTCTTCCCCGAATCCTCTTATACTTGCACCGTCTATAATCAATTGCCACTTATGTCATGAAAGCAAATATGCCAAAAATAGAGTGCTGAGAATGCTACGTTATTGTAGGTGCCATTCTTCTGACATCACCTCTCATCGGGTGGACGTTAAAGATCCCATAGCACTTTTGAAAAGAGAAGCAACTTTCTCCCAAGGTCCTGGCCAACAATCCCCAAAATAATATTGGTCACTCACTCCATGGCTGTTTCATAGGTTATAGCCGTGAGTAAAATTTGCTGCCGTATTCACCCACAAAATACATATAATCACACAGTCCTGTGAAGCACTTTCAGATTTCCTTCTCATGTGAAAGGCGCTAAAACAAAGCAAGGTTTATTATTATTACTCACGCATCTTGAAATATGAGTTATATGAGTTACTTCAATACTTTCAATACCGCATGAATATTTTAAGGAGATATTCTTGTGATGTTTTTTGATAAGCCGAATGTCTGATACATAACAGACCCATCACCATGCTTCAGAGTATTCAAAACAAACTGAGAAATCCATGCATCTCACTTATACATGGAAATCCCAGAGATAGATTGTTGGAATGGAATGCGCACTCTCTCCCTGGGAGGACCCATTCCGTTACCTAATTCAACAACAACTTGCATTTATATGGCGCCCTCCATGCTGGGCGGAGTCTCAGAGCGCTTCACAATGGCGGGGTCCGAGGCCGAGCCAGAGGGAGGGGTAAGTTGAAGCAAAGTTGAAGAGAAAGGTCTTTAGGTACGACACGAAGATGGGAAAGCAGGGGGTGAATTGAAGCATTAAGGGAGGGAGTTCCAAAGTTTCAGGGTGTAGTGGCTGAAAGCACGGCCACTGATGGTGGAGCAGAGGATTCGGGGGGAGGAATCCATGGCCGATGGATTTCGGACAAGGAGGATGCTGTACCCAGTAGAGCAGCGGCAGCAGGTACAGTGAGGAGAGAGGAAGTTAGAGAGGTAGTGGGTGCTGAGGAGTGGAGGGATTTCAATATGAGTGAGGATCTTGAAGTCAAGCCGCTCTGTGACAGGGAGCCAGTGCGGTTTGGCAGGGACTGCTGTAATCGAGATACAAAGTTTGGTGTGGGTGAGAACGCAGGTGGCAGATTTTTGCATGAGCTCAATTTTGTGGATGGTGGAGGAGGGGAAGCCAGCAAGGAGGGCATGGAGAAGTCCAGGCGAAAGGTAACAAAAGTATGTACCAAGGTTTCAGCAGCTGTTGGAGTGAAATATGGGCGGAGATGGGCAATGTGGGGGAGATGGAAAAAAGTGGTGCTGGTCAGGGACTGGATGTGGGGGTGGGGAGGATAACTGACGCCTAAATTGCGCATAGGTTCAGAGAGTTTTAAGGAGAAGGTCGGGTAGGTTGAGGAGGTCAGAACAAAATTCCAGAAGGTATTAGGCATAGGTTGGCTAGAGCCCTGACTTAGGGACCCAGAGTGTGCGTTGGGGTCTAACCAGCCAAAATTGCATAGATTGCCAATAACAGCACCTCACTGGACAGGCAATGTTTTCACTCACCCTACCTGTTAGGATTTTGATTTTCAGGGTTAAAGGGAACTGAATAGGAAGAGTCCCTGCTTCCAGTGGCTGGTACAATATTGGGATAATGAATGCAATGCTTCTATAGTACTGTAGTTTGGTAGTATCTGACTTTGAAGGATTCTTTTGTAATTCTCAATACAGAGTTGAGGAAACATTTCTTCACTCAGAGGGTAGTGAATTTATGGAATTTATGGAATCTACAGAAGGCTGTAGATGCTCAGACCTTGAACATTTTCAAGGTTGAGACTGATAGATTTTTTAAATATGGAGGGATTAGGAGATAGGGCAGGTAATTAGAGTTAGGTCAGAAGATCAGCCATGATCTTATTGAATGGAGGATAGGCTCGAGTGGCCTACTCCTGCTCCTAATTCTTATGTTCTTATGTAATACTTCAACAGTAGTACCAATGTCAAAATGAAACAAAGCTAGAAATAACACCAGACCTTTCCGTACAACCTGACCAGACAATCCAGATGTCACGAATGACCATAACGATGATGTGAGAACGTGTGTAGTTTGCCATGTTGCGGTGATATGTACTGACTCTGACAATGTTCACCTATGACAGAATTGCCTCCCATTATAATCGGTTGCAAACCAAGCTTGTGAAATGTACCGACAAGCAAGAGATTTCTCCCCCTACCTCCCTCCCTCCCTCCTGCCCCCACCCAGGACTCCAAATTGACAAGGCAGAAGTATCTGAATAAACTCGGGTGTCAATTTTAGAATCATATTTGCTGAGGGATAACGATGAGTAAGGTTATTATAACAATCCTTAATTAACTGATATCTTAAAGCACTGGTTACAGTGGATTGGAGGATTGGATAACGATTGGATAATGAATCAATAGGAGGAGCCAGAATCTATCTGCTGGTCGTGTATCCTTACCATAAATACCATAAATATCTCAGCATACAGGGCATGGTATTGAGGATTAGTTGTTTGTAAGTCAATTTATAAATACATAAATTTTGTATTTATGTATTGGTCCCAGCTATGTCTACCTGTTTGTTGGCCACCTGGAACACTCCTTGTTCCACGCTACTTAGGCCCACTCCCTTACCTGTTCGTCAGATACATCAATGACTGTGTCAGGCCGCTTCCCGCTCTCGCAGTGAGCTAGAAGCATTCCTAAACTTTGCCTCCACCTTCCACCCCTCCATAAAATTCACATGGATCATCTGTGACTCTTCGCTTCCTTGATTTCACCATCTCTGCACCAGGCAACTGCCTGTCCACAGAATGTCTTTTATAATAACAACAACAACAATTTTGATTTATATAGCACCCTCCACGCTGGATGGCGTCTTATAGCGCTTCACAATAGCGGATCCCGGGACTGAGCCAGGGGCAGGGGTAGAAAGGTGACCAAAGGCGCGGTCAAAAAGAACGATCTTTAGCTGTGACCTGAAACTGGGAAGAGAGGGGGCGAGGTGAAGGGAGTGAGGAAGGGAGTTCCAGAGCCTTGGGGCGTAGTGGCTGAAGGCACGGCTGCCGAGGATGGAGTGAAGGATTCGAGGGACATGGAGGAGGCCAGACTCGGTGGAGCGAAGGCAGCAGGTGCTGGTTTGGCGAGAGAGGAGATCAGAGAGGTAGGAGGGTACAGAGGAGTGGAGTGATTTGAAAACAAGAGTGAGGATTTTGAAGTCGATCCTCTCAGGGACAGGGAGCCAGTGAAGTCCGGCGAGGACTGGGGTAACGGGGTAATGGGGGAGCGAAGCTTGGTGCGAGTGAGTATGCGGGCGGCAGAGTTTTGAATCAGCTGGATTTTGTGGATTGTGGTGGAGGGGAGACCAGCGAGAAGGGCATTGGAATAGTCCAGCCGAGAGGTGACAAAGGCATGGACCAGGGTTTCAGCGGCTTTTGGGGCGAGATACTGCCGGAGACAGATGATCCGTCGTAGGTGGTAGAAGGCAGTGCTGGTGAGGGACCAGATGTGGGGGAGAAAGGACGGTTGGGGGTCGAACCTGATGCCCAGGTTGCGCACGGGTTCGGAGAGTTTTAGGGCAGGCCGGGAAGGTGGAGGAGGTGAGAGCTGTGCGAATGGAGATGTTGACCGTAAGGTGCAAGATGACCGTAAGAACATTTGAAGAGGTACAATTTGAGAGGATTACAGGCATAAAAAATGAAGGCTCAGGCACTGATGATGGCATAGAGATGCTGGAAGTCACCGAGGTAGTGGGGAGTGAGGCCATGGAGGGTTTTGAAGGTGAGAATCAGGATCTTGGACTGTATCCTCTGTGTGATGGGAAGTTGGTCGAGGATGGGGTGATAGGGTCATGGAGCCAATGTGGGAGAGGACACGAGCTGCAAAGTTCTGGATGATCTGCAGCCTGTGGAGGGAGGAGTTGAGGAGACCGACAAGCAGGGAGTCAAGCCTGGAAGTTATGAATGCACATATGAGGGTTTTGGCGTCCTATGGTGTGAGCCGGGTGATGTTGCGGAGGTGGGGGAAGGCGGGGTGGGTCATGGCATGGATGTGGGGTAGAAAGGATAATTGAGGGTCAAAGTAGAAGCCAAGGTTCCAGACTGGCTTAGTAAGGTGTAGCACTTAGTCAGTGCTTGAGGTGTGAAGGCCAATCAGGAGCCAATCAGGAGGGCCTTGGTCTTGTTAACGTTCAACTGAAGTTAGCTCTCAGCCAGGGTTTGATGTCTGACAGACATTCGGTCAGGACCGTAGTGGTCGTGCAGTCAAGGGTGGAGGCAGAGATATATAGTTGGGTGTCATCTCCATACATGAGGAATGTGACCCTATGTCTGCGGATGATGTCACCAAGAGGGAGCATGTAGAAATGAAGAGGAGGGGACTAAGGACAGAGCCCCGAGGAACGCTGCACGAGGTGGTGCCGGGGCTGGAGGAGAAGCAGTTTTACATCACTGTTGGAAATGAAATGGGGACGGTGTGAAAGGTACGATCTGAACCATTCAAGGACACAACCATGAAGGTTGAGGTGAGAGTCGGTGGATGAGGATGGAGTGGTCGACAGTGTTGAACCCAGCAGAGAGGTCAAGGAGGACGAGGAGGCAGAGGGAGCCCTGGTCCCAAATGGATAGAATGTCATTTGTCACTTTGACCAGAGCTGTTCTTCCTGTGCTGTGGTCAGGACGGAAACCGATTGGAGGGGTTTGTTAAGGGAGGGGCGGGAGAGGAAGGAACAAAGCTGGGAAGCAAAGACTCATTCCAGGACCTTGGAAATGAAAGGGAGGTTGGAGATGACGCAGCAACATGAGAGCAGGAATGTGTTTTTTTAAGGGAGTGGGAGACAGGTTCAGAGGGAGGGAATGAATAGGGTGTGAGCAGGAGATAGGGAAGGGATAGTAGACAGAAGGACAGAGGCGGCTGAGCGGATTTTGGTTGCAATCTGAGGAAGGAAAAACTTCCTGGTATCTGCCCTGAAATTGTCCTTTAGAATTCTAAACGCAAGCAAAGTATTGACCTGATTTGACTTTATCAATCCCATTTAAAATTTTATGCATCTCATCAAGGTCCTCGGATCTGTGAGTCATCTTCTTTCATGTTAGAAAAATCACACATCGCTTGGTTGACCAGCGATGGTTAATATTGTTGCTAGTCAAAAAAACAAGAATTTTACGTCGGTGTTGCAA
Source organism: Hydrolagus colliei (assembly GCA_035084275.1). Taxonomy (NCBI): domain Eukaryota; kingdom Metazoa; phylum Chordata; class Chondrichthyes; order Chimaeriformes; family Chimaeridae; genus Hydrolagus; species Hydrolagus colliei. The sequence continues at coordinate 2,930,641 of CM068743.1, read as the reverse complement.
AAATTGATCTTAAATTGACATGTTATATTTGGTATTGTAGATAGTTTTGCGCCACTTAGTGGTGGAAAGCTGCAATTTAACGCCACCCTGTGAAGGGAAAGTGGAACTACGACAACAACACAATTACATTTGTCTAGCGCCTTTCCTATCGGGAGGCGATCCCAAGTCCATTGGTTCCCAACCTCGGGTCGCGACCCAAATCAGGGTCGCAGGTGTCCTCAGTAGGGTCGCGAAGGGTTATTGGATTTTTTTTGTTCTTTTTTAATGCTGAAAAGTGCCCGAGGCGAGACCGCCGACCAATTTGTATGAAAGACCGTACTAGCGAGTTGCACTGAGTCCACAAAAGAGAAGGAGATACCATCTTGGCTGAGCTTTGCTTCAGTCGCACCGTCGCCCCTTATGGGTCAGGAGGACCTGTTGGTGGACGATTTAGGGTCACAGCAAAAAAGGTTGGGAACCACTGCGCTAGACAGTCAGTGTTTCGGACCCGAGTTGGAGTCGGGATCGGAGAGGATGGAAGGAAGGGGTCAAGGGAGGTGACCAATGGCTTTGTCAAAGAGGAGGGTCTTGAGGCAGGACTTGAAGAAGGCTATGGAGAGGGAGAGGCGGATGGATTGCGGGATGGAATTCCAACAATTGGCGGCAGAATGGCTGAAGGCTCGCCCGTCTCTCATGGGGTGGGTGGGTTGGAGGACATGGAGCAGGCCGGAGCCTGAGCAGACAGGTTGGTAGGAGGTTATCATCACCCCTATTGTGAAAAAAACCTCCCTTGATGCGTCGCAGCCATCAAGCTACCAACCCATCTCCAACCTCCCGTTTATATCTAAGGTCCTTGAAAGAGTGGTTGCCTCCCAGCTCCACTCTTTCCTTTGAATTCACTCACTCCTTGAACCCCTCCAATCAGGTTTCCGCTCTGCGCACAGCACGGAAACTGCCCTGGTCAAGGTCACTAATGACATCTTAACCGCCTGCAACCAGGGCTCCCTCTGCCTCCTCGTCCTCCTTGACCTGTCTGCTCCGTTCGACACAGTTGATCACACCGTCCTCCTCCAATGTCTTTCCTCCCACCTCAACCTTCAAGGCACAGTCCTTGACTGGTTCCATTCCTACCTGACCCACCGCCTACATTTTGTTTCTTCCAACGGTTTCTCCTCTAACCCCCGCAGAGTTTCTCACGGCGTCCCCCAGGGCTCTGTCCTCGGCCCCCTCCTTTTCACCATTTACACGCTCCCTCTGGGCGATGTCATCCGCAAACACGGGGTAAATTTCCACATGTATGCGGACGACACCCAGCTGTACCTTTCTGCCTCATCCCTCAACCCCCAGACCATCGATGTTCTGACAGCATGTCTGTCCGACATCGAGTCCTGGACGAGGGACAACTTCCTCCAATTGAACGTGAGCAAGACCGAGGCCCTCCTGATTGGCTCAAGCCAGCGCCTCCGCACATCGGGCGCTGCCAGCCTCAACATCCAAGGCTGTACTCTCCACCTCACAAAGCCAGTCAGGAACCTCGGCATCACGTTCGACCATAAACTCTCCTTCCTGAGAGTTTATGACGTGAAAGGTGCTTTATAAGTTTAAGTTGTTGTTGTTGTTGTTATTAGGAGGTCTCAGAGGTGGGGTGGGGCTAGGCCAAGGAGGCCTTTAAAGGTATGAATCTGGGTCTGTATTTTGTTGGCCAGCCAGGTGTCTGATACCTGTGGAAACCCATCACCATACTTAAGAGTATCCAAACCTAACTAAGAATGTTCTGCATCCCACCTTCACAAGGTTGATGGAATGGCAGGTGCACTCTGTCCCTGGAGGGTCTCATCCTGCTTACCTGATTCCAGAAAGTATTAGGCGCAGGTTGGCAAGAGCCAAGTTTTGGGGAAGTGGGAGTGTGCGTTGGGGGTACTGCTGGAGTCTGACCAGCTAAAACCACATAACTTGCTATTGATCCAGTAAAACCTGGATAAGCCAACATTTCAAAAGCCAGCAACTCCCCAAAACCAGCAAGATTTGAAAATACATACAGTATTAGATTTTTTCCAATGTCGGCAAATCTCCCATAGTTCAGGACAGCTGCTTGTAGTTCCTGGTGCTGGTGTGGCGGCTCTGCCATCTGCCGCTGTGGTTGGAGCTCGGCAATTGTTTGGCTTCGTTGCTGTGTTTGCAGCACATTTGATGTATGGGGCGGGGCTTCCCCAGCCATTTTTAGGTAGGTTCTAAATACCGGCAAACTCCGAAATCCGGGAAGCGAGTGGGCTGAACTGTGCCGGATTATCGAGGTTTTACTGTATTGCTGTCTGGCAAGCTTTCCCACTGCTTATCCAGTTAGGACCACCCTACCCATTAGGGTTTGGCTTGTAGGATTAACAGAAGGTAAGTGGAATGATTCACTGGAATGACTGCCTGGATCAGAAACTAGACTACTAAGACCGCCAAAGAGGGCTGGCGTATTTCGATATTCCATTGCTAGGCATATCACCTTGGAGCTAGTTCAACTCCAAGGAGACCCAAGGAGGATAGTCACTAGTTGGTCATCATCCGACAAGCGTGGTTTTGAGCCTCACTAGGTGGATGGTAAATACAAAGAGCTCACTGCAAACTTCCACGAGAGCATTGCTACTGCCTTCCTATCCACAGTTTCTGTCCTTCCCATTGAGCGTTTGTTCCACCAGTTGAAGGTACGGAGTTTGAGCAGCAGCTGCTTACCTCTCTGAGGCACCAGTCAAGGTGGATTCTAGGCACTGGATGTTTGAATGTTTGTTCACGATCTTGGACTCCCAAGAAACACTTTCCAGCAGCTGTCACCCCAAGCCTCAGAGTTTCCTAATCAGCCATCTGGGGGGCATCTGCCTTTAGCAAAGTGGGCAGACATTTACAGGACAGTTTGTGATGTGCCATCCACCTTGATGTTCTTAAGATACATCAAGCGCTCTGAGACGCCGTCCGGCGTGGAGGGCGCTATATAAATCAAAGTTGTTGTTGTTGTTGTTGTAGTAAGGTATCAGGATTACTCAGCACCAGCTGCTCAATCCGAGAGGTGATTCCGAGATGTGCTCGCTATGAAACCACCTCTGCCTCCAGTGTATTTAGGGACAGATCAGTGTAGGCATGTAGGCTTGCCCTCCCTCCCTATAGCGGCTTCCCACGTCCACCACAAATCCACCTTACTGCTTGATCCTGGACTTTACAGATGGGTCAGCGGAAGCCTCTCCCCTGCATCCCCAGGAGCTCAGATCTATAAAAGAGAACTGTGTGCACACAGGTCTTCTATGCCATAAGCTTGACCTTGCATTGGGATCTTACTGTTCTTAAGGAGGAATGAGCATGACTAGAGTGCCCTTCACCCCTTCTCAGTTCGGTCCTTCAGGGCAGTGTTCAGGCTGAAGTTAGTGTTGACCACGACCTGTACTTAAGCTCTCTGGAAGCTACCTCTGTCTGAAGGGCGCTATATAAATGCAAGTTGTTGTTACTGTACCAATTGGTAGGAAAAAGGAAAATTTCCACCTCAGGAATCCATCACAAACATGGGAGGGAAGGAAGATAGTAATTGCACCCAAAATAATGTGTTACGATGATCTTTACATTTGGGACATATTGTTGCCTGGCGATGGAAAATGGAGCAAGCGGGCCCATGAAATACAGTACCATTTGGGAATGGAACCACCAACAAGTCAACCTCAACATTTCTCAGATGCCAGGTGGGTTTAATTTAGCTGTTCAGCTGTCCAATGGACAGAAACTAGCTAAACAGTTATTTCAGGAATTCAACCCCCTGTTTTTTTTTTGTTGGTTGGTCACAATGGGATTGACGGCAATGAGGGAAAAATGTGCAAAATGTTTTGATTAGGTGTCGAATATCGGCCTGTCTCGTTGGCAACACTCATTCCTTCGAGTCAGATTGATGTTGTTTCAACACTCATATGGAACTCATGTAGTCTATTCTGACACTCCGAAGCAGTTTCGAGAGGTGCCATGGACATCAACAACACCAACAACAACAACCAACCACCTCGGCTTAACGTCCCATCCTTCAGATGTGACACCCATTTTAACTGCCTGTCCTGTTGCCATTATTCAAATAGGGATTCAAATTCTACTGGTGTCTTGGCCAACAATCCCACAAACAAAACTGTTCATTCACTGAATGGCTGCTTGTGGGACATTGCAACAGTGCAAATTGGCTGTTGCATTTCACCCACAAAATACACACGGTCATCTGACTTTACAGTATGTCCTAAGAAGAGCTTCAACATTATGATATGGTGCTATTATCAACCGAAATAATATACTTTCTTCTAACAAGGAAGTTGATATGTCTTTTCTTTATCTTTTGAGGTAGATTTAGAGAAATGAGCCGAGTAACCCTACATGTTACCTTGCAATAATAATAATAATAATCCTTGCATTTTTATATAGCGCTTTTCACATCTTATGGACATCTCAAAGCGCTTCACAGAATATACTGTAAAGTGAATTGACTGTATATATTTGTGGGCGAATCGCGGCAGCCAATTGCACACAGCAGCGTCCCCCACACACAGTCGTGGATTGAAATGACCAATTTTACTATCGTGGTTGTTTTTGGAGGGATTATTATTAGGCATGTGGAGCAAGGAAACTTGCCCAAGGTTTCACCCTGACCTGCCTGGATTCAAACACAGGTCTCCCCAGCTTGGTCTCCCCAGCTTGCAAGACAAGTGCTCTAACCACTGAGCCACAAGAGCTCCACAGCGATAACACACCTTGGAAAGTTGGAAGCTTACAATGATGTTTTCCCAGATCATTGTAATCGGCAATTTTACAAAGAGTATTTTGTGAAACTTTGATAATAATTTTGAAGGAAGAATTTTTTTCCCCATTTTATTGTATTCCTCTCCTCAGCAGTAAAAATAAAATGAATCCTGGATATCAAGCACAGTGGAAAATGTGGTTTTGGACAAAATATATACCTCCAAATAGTTGAATTCTTTCTCCAAATATCTTTTTTTTTTTACACACACACAATATTGGTGTTTTGTTCCGTATCATAACAATTCAATCCCCACCTCAGTGTCTCTCATAATCACAGGATGTCTTTATGATAGCTAATTTGCTAACAAACCTTTCGTCAGTGAGTCAGCGTTTCACAAGTCAGAACAGATGCTGCAAAACAGTAGATCGGTCAGAAGAGACTATTACATTGGGGACATAATTAAAATTGGAACACTCATAACTCACAGGGTGAGATCATCCAAGCCATATGAAATATGTCATTTATTTCTAGAATAATTTGAACCTTGTGTATTTAATAATTTATTTCCAGCCAGTTGAATAAATACGCAACAAAACACGTATATAGCAAGTAGGATTGTGTTTCATTGTGCATTTAGCACATTGCGAGATGTATTCAATGGGACTGGCATTATTCCAGTCAGGTGAACAAACATTGTTGGGTGACTTGTTCATACTATTAGTAGTGGGAAGTTGGAATATTGCAAGAATAAAGTTAGACTTGTAAAGCATCTTTCCATAAAACAAACAGAAGTGAAGCCCTTTAGAAAATAAAATTAACTAGAACTGCTCCAGCGGACACCAACTAACTCCATATCCTCCGCCCAGCTCACTGCTCAATGCCTCCCGACTCTCTCTGCCTCCATCCTTTGGAAATCCAGCCATGGTCTCCAGCCACTCCCTCTCTCGTTTGCCTTCTTAATAATAATCCTAGTTCATAATGTCTTCTAGACGTCTCAAAGTGCTTCACAGAATATACTGTAAAGTGAATTGACTGTATATTTCTGGGCAAAACGCGGCAGCCAATTGCGCACAGCAGTCTCTCACAAGCAGTCGTGGATTGAAATCCACGGAGAAATCCAGAAGGTGAACGGCATGTTAGCGTTCATTGCAAAAGATTTACAGTACAAGAGTAGGGAAGTCTTGCTGCAACTGTATAGGGCCTTGGTGAGACCACATCTAGAGTATTCCGTGCAGTTTTGGTCTCCTTATTTAAAAAAGGACATACTTGCCTTAGAGCTGGTGCAGCGTAGATTGACTAGGTTAGTTCCTGGGATGAGGGGACTGACCTATGAGGATAGGTTGAATAATCTAGGGCTCTAGAGTACAGAAGAATTAGGGGAGATCTTATTGAAACATATAAGATTCTTAAAGGCTGGATAAAGTAGGCACTGAGGGACTGTTTCCACTGGTAGGAGAATCTATAACTAGGGGTCACAGTCTTAAAATTAATGGTCAGCCTTTTAGAACAGAGTTGAGGAAACATTTCTTCACTCAGGGAGGGTAGTGAATTTATGGAATTCACTACTCCAGAAGGCTATAGATGCTCAGTCCTTGAATATTTTCAAGGCTGAGACTGATAAGAGTTTTTTAAAAATAGAGGGATTGGGGGATATGGGGATAGGGCAGGTAATTAGAGTTAGGTGAGAAGATCTGCCATGATCTTATCGAATGGCGGGGCAGGCTCGAGGGGTCGAATGGCCTACTCCTGCTCCTAATTCTTATGTTCTAATGAAATGACCAATTTAAAAAAAAAAATTTTAGGGATTATTATTAGGCATGTGGAGTAAGAAAACCTGCCCAAGATTTCACCCTGACCAGGAATTGAACCCAGGTCTCTCGCTTATAAGGCAAGTGATCTAACCACTGAGCTACAGGACTCTGCAAGGTCCATCTCAAGAACCTCCTCTTCGACTGAGCCTTTGGTCACCTTCCTTCTCCTTCCCCCCCCCCCCCCACCCCCACCCTCCACCCCTCCTGATCCCAAACCCCTACTCTGATACAATTTGCTAAATGTGCATCACCATGAAATGTCCTTCCGATGTGAATGGCACTATACAAATGTAATTGGTTTGTTTGTAATAGTGCTTGGTGGGTTACGGCCTTGCATTCAGAGCTCAATCTCTTTCTTTTCTCAGGTGCCTGGGTTGGACAATGTTTGTCCTCAAGAAGGGATAAGACAAATTAAATAACTGTTAAAATTGAGGATAAAGCTCAATAAAGGTCTTAATGTGGATTTTTAACAAATTTGTTCCAATCCTGTCTACTTTCATGCACTAGCGGTGAAGCTCAAATTGCCCAGAGCTGGGCCGAGCTAGAGACACGAACTTTGTGCATCGCTAAATCTATTTGTGTACTTGGGCATTTGTTTTACCCCAATTATTCTGCCCACTCCAGCTTGCACAATGTAGTAAATCAATCAATCCATTTCCCTTGTCTCACAACCAAACCAGGATGTGACCTTCAGGAGTTATTTACAGAGAGCCTTGAGAGCTGGTTGTGACTGCAACATCATGTTTTAATGCCACTTTGTGCTGTCCAGGATGGGGTAGGCACTTCCCAGGAATTATTGCTGGGAACCTGTATTGTCAAAAAAAACATGCAAATGATTGAGCAAAATTAAAAGAACTCACTTATTGCACATGCAGAGAGGCCGCATCAATCAATGTAGCATATTTAGCAACAATATTTTGCTGGATTTGAGATAAAATGTTTATTAGGAGATCCTTCCTGGAGCATGTAGTGCATGTAGTGATTAGATGAATTACAATTCTAAACAGAATCATATACAAAAAAGCAAGAAACGTTTAGGTTTCTGCCTTATATCGACCACAACAGTTCCAAATATTCTGCCTGCAATAATTATGCGATACTGTGAAATGTACTTAAGATCAACTGATATTATTTAATGACCAGCACCAGGCAATGTCTTCGGTAATGATGTTAGATGATACAGATAGCATAGAACTGTACTAGAAGTGTAACTGAACAGTCTATAAAATTTTAAATGGGATTAAAAAGGGATCAATGCTTTAGGATGCACCAAGACAGTAGAGTAAGACGACATAGGTCTAGAGTTGTAAAGGGAAAAGAGGAGGATCGATGAAGAAAATCTTCAGGTGTGACTTGAAGATGGGAGTTCCAGAGTTTCAGGACATAGTGGATTGAAGGCATGGCCAATAATGGTGAAGTGGAGGGGATAAGGAATGCTGGATCTTCATATATTCGAGAGTGAGGTTGGTGGATTTTTTGTAGATCAGGCTATTAAGGGATATGGAGAGAAAGTGGGAAATTGGAATTGAAAGGATTAGTTGAGGTGCAGATCAGCCATGATCTAATTAAATGGCAGAACAGGCTTGAAGAGCTGAATGTTCCTACATCAGGAAGTTTCTTATTACTCAGAGGGAAAGTTAACAACTGGAACATGTTGCCAGGAAAAGTGGTCATGGCCAGAACACTGGACTCATTTAAAAAGCAGCTTGATGCTATGATGTGGGGAACTGTAGGGTAGGTGTTCTGGAAGGATGGACTGAAGGGCCTCCAACCAAACTAATATTGTGATTTGGTGCTTTCTTTCTTGTTTTGTTTTACTCCATTTTCCTTTAGAATTTGTTGTCCCCCATTCTTCCTGTTAATCCCTTCATCATATTAAATGAATCAGGAAGACCCATGATTATACTGCATGGGCTGTGGAAGGAACAGAAATAATTTGTATTTCTCACATATCTTTTTCAGCCTTTCTACTCCCACTTTATGGAACTCCATCCCACTGCCATCCCTCTTCCTGTTTTTCAAGTCACATCTCAAGACATACCTCTTTGGTAATGTTTCCATGTTTGGTAATCTTTCCCCTCCCCACACTCCCTCGTTTCACTCCCAATTTGGTTGCCCATCCAGCACAAGGAGCATTTTGTGATGTCCTCTTGACCTGAACTTTACTTATAAATATGTACTGTATTGTATTATTGGGCTTACAATGGGAGGAACTTTCTTTTGTTTTCAAATGGTGTCACAAGATACAATACCAATACAAAATTATATTTGTATGGCGCTTTCTTCTTTGGGAGGACATACCAAGGCACTGGACAGTGAGGGATTTGGAACCGAGTTGAGGGTTGGGATCAGGGAGAGAGTGGAGGGCAGGGAGGGTAAGAAAGTGACCAAAGGTGCTTCAAAGTTGAAGAGGAGGTCTTGAAACAGGCTTTGAAAAAGGCAAGGAAGGAAGTGAGGTAAAGGGACTAACGGATAGAGCTCCAAAGGGTGGGAGCAGAGAGGCTGAAGGCCTGACCGTTGATGATGGGATGGCCAATGATGAGGGAGATAGAGAGGCTGCTGAGTGGAGGGAATGGGCAGTTATATTTGGAGTTAGTAGGTGACATAGGTAGGGAGCGGCAAAGCCATGGAAGGCTTTGAAGGATTTTTTTTTATCCTTTGAGTGATGGGGATCCAGTGGAGCCGGGCAAGGGTAGGGCGATAGGGACATGCAGCCTGGTGCAGGAGAGGACATGAGTGATGGGGATCCAGTGGAGTCTGGATGATTTGCAGCTTGTGGAGGGAGGAGTTGAAGAAGGCCGACGAGCAAGGTGTTACAGCACAAGGCTGATATAGGAGAATAGGAACAGGAGCCGGAACTCATCAAACCTGTTGTCAGTTTCTGAGATCACGGCAGATAATTGAATCCCATTTTCCCTCATTTCCCATATTTTTCTTTTTGTTGAGACGTCTAGAAGACATGAAAAGCGCTATATCAAAATACAAGGATTATTATTATTTTATCCCATTTCCCCTCATTTTCTACTGAATCTTTGATATACATATTTCATAAATATCTCACTTTTGTACATCCCAATTCTTTGGCCTCTGTGGGTATTAATCAGACTAACCAAGGCCCAAGAGTGAATTAAGATAAAGAATGTTCAAAGAAGAGCAGACACCCAAGAGGTCAGGTACTGTTGTAATTCTTTCACAAATCCCATAACTAAAGGTGCCTTTAATCATCCAGTTTATGTCCTGAGAGATCAGGTGGGTATCTGATAAGACCTAGATGACAAGCAAATTCTCTGACAATAACCCCAGTGTTTTTAATTATGATATAATAAACCACATCACCAAACTTCTTTCATTGTACCCTAAACTCAAATGATCATGTTTCCAAACATTTTGAAAGCAATTTTGCCAATTAAAATAATCACACTAATAATTCTTGCATTTGATATAGTCCCATCACATTGTTGAGACATCTCAAAGCGCTTCACAGGATATACTGTAAAGTGGACTGACTTCACTTTGTGGATGAAACGCAGCAGCCGATTGATTGTGCAGAGCAGTGTCCCACACGCAGTTCTAGATTGACTGATCACATTTTTTGGGGGGGATTATTACCTTCAGAAAGCAATCCACCAATTGATTAACAAAGGGTTCCTACTAGAATCTGTCGATATCGAAATTTTCCGATATCGATATATCGGTTTGCCCATATTGACATATACCGATATATCGATATCGCGGGTTTTTTTGTCCTGCGCATGCGCGTGCATTCAGAGGTACGCGTGCTTTCGGGGGTGCGCAAGTTGAAAAGTCCGCATTATACCGATATATCAATATATCGCCGGACACGATATACCGATATTTGCAATATATATATTTTTTTACATATCACATTTTTCGATATATCGATACATTTAAAATTCCGATATTGGCATATCGATATGAAAATTATATCGATATAACTGATATATCAATATATCGCCGGACCCTAGTTCCTATTTACTACGAGGTAAACAGAGGTGCATTGAGTGAGGAAACTTGCCTAAGGTTTTGCTGCGCCTGAATCGAACCTGGATCCTCTCACTTGCAAGGCGAGGGCTCTATCTCACTGTGGGAATCCAAGTTCGATTCCGGGACTGTGCAACCTGAAAATTAAATGGTAAAGGACAAATCTTCCTGTAGACTTTTTATTGGAAGAAAATATCGGGCGCAGTAACAGTGTAATTTTTTTTATTATAAAACTGCAAAGGAAACAATTATAAATATACTTTGGAATGAGCTGGCTTTTTCTACATGTAACAACATGGAAAATAAAATCCCAAGTATAAACAAACAGTAGTAGCATTTTTCTTTAATCGGCAATAAAATGTGGAGTAATGAAAGTCAACACCCGCAGTGTCTATACATGTCTATCCATGTGCAGTGTGATGTGTGTGTGCTGTGAGGAGGCTCAACGTGAAAGGCAACATTTAAACATTCTTAAAGCTCTTCAGTTAATTTTATAAAGCGGGCACAGATAAAACCTCCACGTTGGTTAAAATCTACAGATTGAATATATTCTATATCATACGATACAATTATTTATCCCTATTCCACCAAGAATCAGAGAGAGAGAGAAAACAGTCCCAATGGGCCTTTTCACAGAGAGTAAGCCCTGACCCTTGAAGTAACCTGTGTATAGAGATACCCTTGGGCTATACTGCCAAACGCAACCGCAATAACCCCTGCCATATGACAAAGTTGCACTGTTTCCCTGAGCTCATGTCCAGAGGGCAGTAGTTTACAACCTTGTCCACTGAGACGGTCAATTGTCTTCACCTTTGCCACACAAGCTAACACATTCTTTGCAATCGACATTCATAAATAATGACTATCCTAGGGTCTGAGAATGGCTTCTTTATTTAGGCTTTCTCATGACACACACTGCACTGATCAATCACAAAAGTCATGCACTATAAATAACCCGTTGCAAAAAGAGGCGGCAGCTGCAAATTATTAAAAACGGGATTAATAGCAGCAGACAATCCAAGCACAGCAACCTATATCACTTTCTCTGAGGAGCCTCTGCTTATATCTCTAAAACACACAAAGCAGCTGCACGCCCCAAGTTCCCAGCTTCCTAGCCCCACATTCCTAGCTTGGACTGGCTGACAGAAATCTATTTGCTCCATTCCTCGTGACAAACACCATGGATGTTTTTGCTGACCTGAAGCAACCCAGCTTGTTTTTTCCAGGCAGGTCTTCATTAGTCTCCAGTGTTGCTGGGATATCTTGATCAAATTCATTTCAAAAGCAAAGTGTTTCTGGTACTCCTTCAGCCCTCAGCTTCCCTCTACTACCTGGTTCATGAAGTGAGATGCAGCCAGGACTGTCTGGTGGTAGAGGGTCTAAGATGGTCTTTAAGGAAACATGTGAAAATGTTGCTGAAGACAAGTTGAGCCCCTATGTGGGAATCCTTCACATTACAAGCTTATACAGATTAGCAACTCAAATATGTGAGTACAAGACCCTGAGCCAGATCCCTTCAAAGGCTGTTCAGAGCCTGCTGATTCAGTCACTGAAATGAGAACGTGCTATCATTTTACCAATGTGTATCAAAATTTGTGGAGAATAGCATAAACAGTGCAGCTATCCTCACTGTGTTGCACTAGGCAACAACATGAACGAAAGAAAGCTTGGTGGTCACTTAGGCCTTTGGGAATCTATTTTATAAACATATCAATGGGTTTATATTACACTCAGTTACCCTTTAGTAACATGCTTGGTTAGCGCATTTATACTGTATCTGACTTTCTTCTTAAACAGGAACAGACTGTAACTGTAACGTAATGTATACAATAACTTATTTGTCAAACAGGAAACCTGCCTGTGTATGAGCATGAGTCAACTCAGCAATAGGGTCCAATTCTCGCTATTGTTGGATGGGATTCCCAGAATTCCCGTTGACTTGTGGGAGCACCTCTCTGCTTCCCTTGGGAGTAGATCACATCAGAGCACAGTTCCCTTGGGTTGACGTTACGTATTTCTGCTTCTGGTTCTGGAAAAAGGCTCCATTTATGCGAATGGGAACTGTTGTATACTCCAATTTAGCTTTCCATGCCCCATTGAGAACTGATGCAGAAATTGCTGTAGGAGGCGTGCTGCTCTTATTAGGCCGTAGACAGAAGTGGGGTCACGACATTGCTTGACATCAATGAGTGCTTCCTTCTTCTTTGTCCTCACACTGCTGGAATTGGCAACGGAGGCGGGTGATGCTGTGATTGATGGATTTACGTGGAAGGCCAGGGCAGTGTTGCACAGTCTGCAGTTTCAAGCTGTACATTTTACGTTGGAGACACACAATGATTATCATACAGTAACTCCACTTCTGTTTTGATGCTGGAAAATTGACCTAAACAGGCAGCAAAAATGGTTTAAAAAAAGTCTTGTGACAGCAATGTCCCACAGGCTAGCAATAAATGGCAGAACAGGTTCAACACGCTGAATTCCCAGCCTCCTCTTCATTAAAACTATTTAGTAATTGGTAATAGTTTTCTGCAGTGCTGAAAGTTTTCACAAGACTATAAGAAGAAGGGCTAAGGAGAAGAAGCTTTCAAAAGGGAACTAGATAAATACTTAAAAAACAGTAAACTACAGGGTATGGAGAAAGGGCAGTAAGCAGGACTGAAAGGATTGCTTTCAAAAGGGCCAATGCAGACATGATGGGTGGACTGGTTTTCCTCTGTGCTGTACATTTCTATGGTTCTATGTAGAAAGGGATTATTGCTCTGGCTTTCATTTTATATATAATTAAAAATTTCAGCGTTTCTGGCAATCTGGCTTTGGGACGATGAGACCAAAGTGTACTTTGTACTCGTGTGAAGAAGCCAATTATTGATCCAACATTGATCCTCACAATGAGCAATTTCTGCGATAGTTATTTGTCCATTCCCAGTACACCTACAACTGCTGAAGGTGTGGAAATGGTAGCAGAGCTCGTCAAATCGATGACACTTGATCTATGATTCATTGATGATACTAGATTCACGATTCATGTTTAACCAGCAACCTGTACACTTCAAATGTTGTCCTTGCTAGTGTTTGCTCATCACCTTTCACCAATCTGCCATTGCTTTCTAATACAGACAAATCATTGCAAACAACACCGCAAACCCACCCTACGAAGGCAAATGGACATTTCAACCACAGCTGCTTGTTAAAAATGCCACTAGCAGACCTGGGACTTAAAAGAAACATGGAGTAATTTTAGTTTCTTTGGTTTTAAACTTAGGTCAAACCATATTGATTGTGAACACCTCCTTGTGCTGGAAAAAACTGCTCCTTTCCCATGACAGCGCTGAACAGTTGGAAATGAAACTGTTGTTTCTGTTCCGTGCACTCCACACAGCAGATTTGTTGATGTGGGCTAAACACTATTTTATATCACTTGGCAATTTTTTGAGTTCAGAGCGAATTTGTCCCCGTTCAGTTATAAATGCAACATAACATTAAACCATAAATAACATTTCATGCTGAATGCAACATTAAATTATTATTTCAAAATTACATTTCAGTTATTTATAAGCGCATAGGGACAAATTTGCTAAACTTACTGAATGGAACGCATGAGTGTTTTAGCCCACATGAATGGATTCACTGCCTGAAGCACACAGAGCAGAAAACTCCCCTAAGACTTTTTGGTTATTTTTTCGAACAACTTTTTTATTTAAAAAAAAACAGGGAAATTAACTTCCCTGTGGACTCAATTCTTAACAGATTTGCACAGATATTTTGGCTCCGCTGCTTTACTAATGACGCTTACAATACAGTGTGATATATTGGAGTGAATGGATTGTTACAGTACCTCACCACAAGAAAAAGCCTTGTAACACACTTATATTAGTCAAGTGATGTTATAATAGTTTCACTGATTTAAGTCATTACTATTCTTGACAGGAGCACTGAGGTTTGTGCTTTTTCACAGCACAAGATTATATGAATGCTCTTTACACTATCAGGAAAGGGCTGGCTTAAACAAAGAAGAATACAAATGACATTGAAAAGTGAACGGGCTAGGGTATAAATGGACACCGATTCAGATCGCATATACAAAAGCGCAGGTACAGCGCATCCCCCGCAAAGCTGATTATTGTCCCTTGAATTGCTCAGTTTTGTTGTGTCCTGGGAATCCTCTCCTTCTCATTATTTTACAGATCATATGCAAACCAGTCTTTATTTGATTTCTTTGCATCCTGCATGTTTTGTTGTACAGTAAATGCACACCGTGGCTGTTTGATGCAAGATGGATGTTACTGCCAGCAGATGACAGAAAACAGGTTTGCTCCCTGCAGTGCAAAGGAAACACAGTCCTGAAAATGGGTTGGCACATTTTGGCATGTGGTCGTACATTTTCAACACAACAGCTGATGCAACTGCATTGACCTTCAAATAAAGTAGCTTCTTCTTCAACTTCTCATCACTCAGGCTCCGAGCCAGACATCAGTGCAGTGAGTATGTTATAGAACAGAATCAAGAGTACATTATGTTTGGATAAAAATATAAAGGCATAATCATTCGGACAGACTTTCTTATATAAAAATATTTGTTTCTCTTTGGCAGCACATGCAAAGAGAATTCAGTCCCCTGAGGGCTTTCATTGCTGTAAATCTCGTTCTCTTCCATTCCTAGTCTCTGTTCTTCTCCACAGCACTTTGTTTTCTGAAGTTGAACGGTTCATTTTAAAGAAAGTCTAAGCCCGACTGACAGGTCTCCCGTCTGCAGTGCCAGCCTCAGGAATGCTTCCCAGCTGTTGAATTACGCAAATACAGAATTATCAGGTCTCCGGAAAATCTGGAGAAGGTTTCTCTCTTCCACATATGGAAGACTCTGGAGAAGGAGCAATCCACTGTCTGATGTGTGGCACGTGACCCATCTGGCAGCTCACTGGTCCTTTTGGACCCAGTCCCAACTTTCTTCACTGTCCTTCCTGTTCTTCTCAGCTTCAATGATTTCTTTGTACCTTCGGCGAAAGAAGCCCATCTAGAGAAAGGGATGCTAAGAGTCAAACAAAGTGGCAACACATGGCTATCGCACACAACTGGGTGAGAAATTATCTCATTGACAGCACGTTAGGTAATCTACGCCCTCATCGCCCACTTCAACTCCCATGCTCAACTCCGGTGTTAAACCAGAATTGCTAAGTGCTTTGGGACTTCCTCCTGATGTACAAGATCTTCATAAGTCTATAAATCCATTATGAGACGTTATATTTTGCCCACCTCAACATTGCAGCCATTGTCAATCACTCTTTACTGCAAATGTAATCGTAGCATTAAAACTGATTGTTCCTGGAATTTATGTTACGAAGAATCTTAACATTTAGTATCGTGTCTTATACGTTGGGAGGTAATAGTAATAAAAACGTTGTCTTAAATGCATTTGGTTTCAACTATCGAAGAATGTGTTTTTTAGAAAAAGAAACAGAGGTTACTTGTTTTGTACATCAGAAGCATTCAATGTAGTACAATAGGAAAACGCTATAACCTCCATGAAACTCTCTGCTGGTTGACATAAGGTTTGGATATAGAATAAGTCTATCGATTTTGTCAGATAGCTGAACCACATGGTTGTTGATATAATACACAGATAATTTCAGACAGCAGTTGGATTGTTACTGGAGAAGTCAGGGTGAGGTGAACGTCAACTCTGATATGATGAGAGTTGTCATTCTGACCTCCACATTTATTTCAGAACTCAAAACGTTAGGAAATTGCTGCCACCCTTCTAACTACTATTGAGCCTCCATATGTTGACTTACTGGGGAGTGATTTGTCGAATGAATGCCCCCCAAATTGTGAACTTATGAAGCTAAACACGTCTGTACATTTGTTCGATCACAAGGCGTTGAGGAGTTACCAGGGCACTGGTGAGAGCGTTTCCCAAGCCTGTAACGCCTTGTGTGGATGAATATGTAACTTGAGAACACAATCTTCAAGCAAATTAACAACGGCATGAAATGTTTGGTCACAATATAAAACGTAACGAACTCCACGATAGCACTTCATTGTAACACAAGGTCATTTACACTGGAATTTGGACCCTGACATCTATTTGCCAAAAATCAATCAGAAAATGCACCTGGTCAGGGGTTAATAATGTGTGCTAACACTGAGCATGTGCAGCACTCAGAAAGTGAGGTCAGCAATGACAGGACAACACACAACGTGCGTTTCTCCCACAAATATACAGTCAATTTTCCTACTTTCCTTCCCCCAACCACTACCCTTCCCCCCCTGCTCTGGTACCAACCTCGGGAACGTTGTTGTATTCTGTGAAGCGCATTGAGACGTCGATAGGACGTGGAAAGCGCTATATAAATGTAAGGATTATTAGTATTATTTATTATTATTATATTACCCAAGTGTCATTTTGTTGTTGTTCACGTAGGATTACATCTCTCAATGCTTCACAACGATGGGGTCAGATGGAGAACAAGAGAGAAGGGGAAGACATAGGTGAACACAAACAAAGCGCTAAGCTTTACGGTGGGATTTAAAGACAGATAAAGAGGAAATTAGGAGGAGAAAGGAGACATATTGACTGAAAGCTCGGCTGCCAATCGTAATGCAGAATTCAGAAGATGGCAATTTCTTCGGATGCTGACCGACAATCATGCCCCATTATAACGGTGGTTAGGATATTATAACTAAGTATTAAGAGGTGATACCTATTAGGAGAGACTGAACAAACTTGGACTCTTTTCTCTTGAAAAGAGGAGGGTAAGAGGTGACCTATACAGGTCTTTATAATTCTGAAAGGTTTTCTGAAACATAGGGAAGATGTTTCCACTTGTGGCGGAGACCAAAACCAAGGGCTATCAATATAAAGTAGTCACAAATAGATTAAATAGGGAAGTTAGAAGCAATTTATTTACGCAGAGAGTAGTGGGAATGTGGAACTCTCTACCACACGGAGTAGTTGAGGCAAATAGCATAGATGTATTCAAGGGGAAGCTAGATTTGAGGGAGAAAGGAATAGAAAGTTGTGCTTGTAGGCTTAGTTGAGGAAGGGTAGGTGGAGGCTCATGTGGAGCATAAATGCCGGCATAGACCAGTTGGGCCAAATGGCCTGTTTCTGTGCTGCATATTCTTACGTATAAGCCCCAACAGACAGTGTTATAATTGGACTCTACAACATTCACGGCCTTGCCACCCCCACCATCTCTCTGACCTGCTGTCCCCCTATGAACCTCCCTGCCACCTCCATTCAGCGGGCTCTCTGACCCCACACTCTAGAACTGCATTCCACATTCCCTTCGCCTCACTTCCTCCCTCACCTCCTTCAAGGCCGGTCTCAAGACCCTCCTCTTTGACCGTGCCTTCTGCTGCCCTCCCAACTCTCTCCCTCCCCTCCTAACTCTCTCCCGCCCCTCCCGCCCCTCTCCCTTGCTCGGGTCCCGACCTGACCGTTCAGCACCTTGGAAAATCCTCCCGACGTGAAAGGCGCTCTATAAATGTAATTTTGTTGTTGTTGTTGTAGTATAGTATTGAGACATGGCTCCTGGACTCGTGACATATCGGTAAACAATCAAATTATTTAGGCAGATTTTCAAAAACTTTTGACAGGAGTCCATAGTGATGGTTAACAAAGCCATGGAACCTGGCATAAAATATGGAAATGCGTCTTAACAACATACAGCCATATGTGGGAAACAGGTGAGGAGCACAAAGCGTCAGCCGATAAACAAAATGATGAGTGGTCAATATATCGAGGATGAGGTGAAACAAAACCTCCACATTTGTGAATGATACCAAAATAGGAAGCAGAGCAATTAATAAAGAAGGAAACTCGCAGAACAGTTGAGGAGGAAAGTGGTTCAATGTGGCAACAAGGAACCAGCAGAGGGAGTGCATGCTAAATGGAACTGTTATACATTGAGATGATCGGGAGAGTGATCTGGAGTCATTGTGGACAAATTGTCGGAACCATCGGCTGAGTAATTTGGGGAAATGGATTGTCGAGTGCGATTGGGTTCACTCTGTGACTTGCTCCAAGTTAGTACCCATCTGGGGACTCCATCATATAACAACAACTTGCACTTTTATAGCGCCCTCCACGCAGAGGGCAGTGATTTGCCAACATAGGGAGTGAACTCAGTCTATTACTGTATTATTATTGCTGTAACATTCCCATTGATACAATCCTGGACCGAAGCCACAGATATCACGACTGAAGAAAGGCAAGACTGGCCCCAGTAAAAGAGCTGAGATGAACGTTAATACTAATCACTTGGTAGTGTTAGTTTCAGTGTTGCATGGCGAGGCATTCTTTAGACATGGGAAAATGCTTACAGACTGTCTGATTGTAAATGTGATCGGTATCCTTCAGAAAGCTGCGTGTGTGTGGAGGTTGGGGTGGGGGTGGGACATTTGCAACTGCTGAGAATGTAGTGAACTTTAGCATAAAAACAACACAGCAAACAACCACAAAACATCTCAGCAAGGGCTAATAAACCACAAGCTCCAGAAATCCATCTAATTTGAAACCCTATATATATTGCGTAACTCACTACATGTTGCACTTGTCTAACCCTTTTAAAGCTAAAGGGAACTTTAATTCTTGTACTGTTTGTGGCCCATTCATTTTCGTGCAAAACCTGCGATGGTGAATATAGCAGGATTTAATAAACTACAAAAAAAAAGTTGGTTCGACAGTCCTTCGTACAAAGG
Organism: Hydrolagus colliei; assembly: GCA_035084275.1. Lineage (NCBI taxonomy): Eukaryota > Metazoa > Chordata > Chondrichthyes > Chimaeriformes > Chimaeridae > Hydrolagus > Hydrolagus colliei. Next base: position 2,911,403 of record CM068743.1, on the reverse strand, counting down.
ACTTTGCCCATAGTGAAGCAAGTCATCAACACAGTCTATTCTCTTCCCTGAACTTTTTTTCCATTTACAGTTCAGCCTATTCCTTTATCAGCTGGACCTGACATTCCCCCACTAGCATCTCTTGTTGAGGTCTCTCATGCTGCCTTTATTCAGTACCATTCTAAAGTCACCCCTCCAGTGATCCTTTCACTTTCTGGAGCACCTCTATAATGCCTGGTACTAATTTGTTTAACCTTTGCAGATTTGCCACGTTTTTCCCTCAACCTTCCACCTTTCTTGAAGGTGTTTTACTGCCTTTTTTCCTTCTGCTAGGTGGGCTTTAGCAAAAGTATTCTTACACAAGAGGTATCACAAAAGTGGCCATCATTCCGGTTTCATTTGGGGGGCTCAGCCAGGTGTCTGTCCCACGCGGAAGCCCATCGCCATGTTTAACAGTATCCAAGCCCAAACTGAGAATTCCCACCCAAACATGGAAATCCCAGAGATATATTGTTGGAATGCAATGCGCATCCTTTCTCCTGAGGGATAGTTCCTGCTTAATGCATTCTGGAAAGTATTAGGCACAGGTTGGCCAAGGCCAAGGCTTGGGAATTTTAGAGTATGCATTGGGGTACTGTTAAGAGTCTAACCAGCTACAACCAGGAACTGACCACTGAGACCGCCACAGAGGGCTGGCTTGATTACGCCACCTTGGAGCCAGTTCAGTTCCCAGAAAACCCCAGTTACCTCCCCCTAGGGAAGATTCATTCACATAGGAGCTTTAATACTTTGGTCAACGTGGAGAGCAATATAGGGGAGCCCTATCCTGTCCTCACCCAATGTCAAAATACACACAAAAGAGGTCACAATACCCACATGAACATTTTCCATCAGGTCTCTTGATATTAATAACAAAATAATCCTTTCATTTGATATTGTATATTTCACATCAGGAGGAACTGGGCACACAATGTGATTGATTCCCCAGCAGAAAGGGGAATCGAGACCTTGTGGCACCTGACCCATGGCAGACTTTAATCCATCCTTATCCTGGACGACCCTGCCACCAATCGTCCCGGAGTCTGGAACTCTGGATTTTGGACGCTCAACCTGTACACCGAAAATGTTAGCGCTAGGAACCGCTAGAAACTAAACTGATTCTTCCCCATACAGAAATACAGGAGCGGGCTACCACCTGCTTAATGAAATTTTCGCTTTACGAAGGGTTTTAAAGTCCCCAACCACTTCATTAAGCGGGGTCTAGCCATACTATGAAAACAGTAGATAGATTTCCCAACTAAACCCAGCAGTTACAAACCACAAATTTACATTTATGCAGCATCTTTCACATTGCAAGGATGTTCTAAGGTACTGGACTAATGTAAAGTAAACTTTGTTTACTCCCTTTTCATTCCTGAATGTGATCTCAGTGGATAAAGTGTTTGCGGTCATTCACTCAAAGCAACGGGGGCAGTGAGTGTGAGAAAGCAATGATCCTTTTCTTTTGCGTATCATCAAATCTCAACGCACCACAAATAAAACAGCCAAAATATTTACAGACCTCAAGCTGCATCTATATTTGCTGAATAAACAATTTAATCTTCTGTGTAGTTTGTATTAGGGTTAGGTTATAAACAAATTATGGTGAAGTAATTAGCTTCTGCCACTTTACATGCATTGGTAAACTAAACCACATACAAAGGAATGTGTCTGGTTCCATGAAGATACGTGTGACTGATTCACAAGATTAGAGTTCGACTTACCTTCCATAGCAGGATGGCGAGCAGCAGAAAGATGAGAATTCCTACAAAAAGGCTAATGGCAATGATCCATCCCACAACATAACCACGGGGCTCCAGATTGTGCAACGCCTCGAACATCACCTAAGTATAAAGAGAGCAGTGTGAGCGCACAGACAGTGAGGACTGCAGTTTGGGGAGAGCAAGGAAAGGCAGCAAGCTCTGCCAATTACTCTTATGTTTCTGTCGAGTGCAGTGTATTTTTTAGGCGAACAAGGCAAACAATTTGCTCAAAGCAATGTCCCACGAGCAACCGTGAGGCGAATGACTCAACTTGTTAAAATCTAGATGATTGTTGGCCAGGACACCAGGAAACACTCCCTTCTCTTTTCGAGTAGACACATGGGATCTTTAACATTCATCTCAACAGGTGGGTGAGACCTCGGGTTTAAAATATTACCCAAAGAACAGCACTTCTGCGCTCCTCCATCACTGCATCGGAGCGTCAGCCCACACGATGACCTTAAAGTCCCAATGTAGCCATTCGTCACAGCTTATGACTCTAATACTGTACTAGCAATCAAATCGTAGGCACACTATTCTGCTCAGTACACTCTCTGTGGTGTGGGCTGCCTGCTTATGCATGGCACTTAGGATACTCCTGATTTGCCATAGGTCTGTCACCATCTGGGGTATGTTAGAGAAGACAGTCAAGGTATGGAAGAGTCACTTGAATTAATGCCCACGTTTTCCTCAACTCCCTCCACCTTCCGTCAACTCGGGCTCTAGACTGCACTATGCAAAGTGCTTTGAGACTTCCAATACGAAAGGTACAACAGAAATATTAAATTGTTGTTCTTGTATTGCAAATCTCTTGAAACAGATGGAGCGGGATTCGTTTCAGGAATGCAGCATTATATATATTCTTCCTTGTTTATTATTTGAATGTTCTTCTCTTAATCTGAAGGCAATGACTTGGGTGCACCGCCATGAACCAATGTTCCCGGCAGGGCAAAGCCATGGGCAAATTTCCTTGCTCCAAACGCCTGATAATAATCCCACAAGACGAAAAAAACAATAATAAATTGGTCAGTTCAATCCACGACTGTTTATGGGTCACTTGTGCACAATTGACTGCCGTGTTTTGCCCGCAAATATACAGACATATAATACACAGTAAATATATTCTGGGAAGTGCTTTGATATGCCTAGAAGACGTGAAATGCGCTACATTAAATGCAAGGATTATTATTATTAGTGTTTGCTTGGCTGCCCTCTGACACCTTGGCCACCTTTACTATGAGCCAGCCAACAAGCACTGCCAGCCTTGTTACTGGCTTTTGTGCAGTTCTACAGGCTGGTATTTCAATCAGAAACATCAGTCCACAGAACACGTTGTGGAAAATATTTGAAGTGCAGCTACTCTCTCAGTGAAGTGTGTCAGTGTAAATAAAAGGCCAGCACCGTCTGACTGTCAATGTGGTTGTATTGTTATTTTGTACAGTGACTGAGTTAGATTGATAACACATGTGAGCGATCTATGGAACATGTTTTGTGCGAGTGAACAGTGAGTCTAATAATACTTAAAAATAAAGGTCCATGAAACAGTTCCCGTGTGTTCCAGTGGATCGTCCAGGTTCGTGGAGCAGGCCACGGTTAAGCAGTAGCCAAACTCGGTATTTATGCTGGAGAAGGCAAGAATCAATGCTGAAAGCAGCTCACTAAGTGGTTGGGCAGCCCGAGCTCCAGCATTATTCACTCGCACATTGCGTGAGTCTATGCAGGGCTCCCAGGCCAAAAAGCTGTGAAGAATGCAGTAGAAACCGTGCGTTTAATCTGTATTTACTTAATAAAACAACTTACTATGTAAAAAAGTATGTTAAAATAGTGGTCTTTAACTGTGTCTGACAAAGGTGAGTGAGTGGGGGAGGCCACTGAAACCGCAGTGTAACCAGAACGCTGCCAGGCCGACAACTGGCCTCGCATCACCATCGTACATCGAAGGACACTGCAGCAAGACTGATGTGGTGGCAGGGAGCAAACCATACATTTAAGGGTGAAGAATGACTGTATTCACTTCAACACGTGTGAAATCCTCGTGCAGTGTACAAACACTGGCACGGACTAGATGAGGCGAGTGGCCTGTTTTCGTGCTGTAATGACCCAAGTGTGTAAAAAAAATTCAGAAGTAACAGAATCCTGTAGCTGTGGAATGAGATTGACATGAGTTAACTCTGCTCAACAACAGCAGCAATGTACCTTATAGAACATAGCTCCATTCATGTAGCCTATAAAACCCATATTACAATTTGCACAGGTGTTAATGCAGCAGCCCAGCTCACTTCACAGTGAACGCTTCTCCAGCGTTTGTGTTGGGACAAATACTTATCAAAACATGAAACAAGCTGTTCCACACCTGCCTCATTACCAGTGACTCCAGCAATGGCAGATCAGCACAAAGTACAGTAAAAGCCCGTTTATCCGGCACCCTTTGGGACCTGGCCAATGTCGGTTAAAGCGCGTGCCGGATATTCGGCTGAAAACAAAAGAATTTAAATGCATTTTTCCAGATAAATTCCGGTTAATCGAATGCGGACTTTTTTTGATGTGCCGGTTATGCGAAAGTTATGGTTGATTGAGTGCCGGATAAACGGGCTTTTACTGTACTTGGATGGAATCATTTGCCGGACAGCTCTGGACACATGTATATATTGTACACAACAGGGTCAATTAAGTGGCCACACTCTGGGAATATAATAGGATATGCTAATGGAATATGAGCTTGTTGAGTGTTTTTGTTTACCCTTCAAAAAACAGTACCACCATCTAAAAACAGTCCCAAACTGTTCAAAAAGACTCTGATCCATTTGATAGTAACAGCTCGGTCACAAACATTGGGGTCCATAATAATATGATTAATATGATGGGCTCTAAACCAACAAGCCTGCTGATCTATTAAGAATGCGGGTGGGGTATGCAACGTGTCCAATGGAATCCATTTGATGCACTAAATATCAAAAGGAACCGGACATTTGTGATGCTAAATTGACCACAATAAATGCTTCCCAACTAGATCAGCACACTGAAACGTTACAGTGACTAATGCAATGGTTGATGTATGAAAGCAGAAGTTTCCTCACATTTTCACTGCAATTCACATGAAGGACTCCAACGTAACATCACCAGAAACAAATTATAAGGAAATTAATCGAGGCAGGATGGTCTCTTAACCTGTACATTTTGAACCATTCAGACCTGTCTGGGAACAGGACTTAAACTCATTGCTTCCAGTTTGACTATAATTACAAGTCTGTAGTACAGTAAAAGCCTGTTTATCCACGACCAGATCAACTGTAACTTCCGTATAACCGGCACTTCAAAAAAAAGGTCCCCATTCAAATAACTGGATCTTATCCGGCACAATCGCGGTGGCACATTTAACAAGTTGATTGTCGCACGAGAGTACAGTATGATTAATTCTGAATGCTGTCGGTAGTGGCACTTCCGGTTTTAGTTCTTAAAGCCGCACTGTCGGTTTTTCCTCTCCCTCTCTCCTTTTTCTCTCTCCCTCTTTTTCTCTCCTTCCTTCCTTCCTCCCTCCCTCCCTCCCTCCCTCCCTCCCTCCCTCCCTCCCTCCCTCCCTCCCTCCCTCCCTCCCTCCCTCCCTCCCTCCCTCCCTCCCTTCCTTCCTTCCTTCCTTCCTCTCTCTCTCTCTCTGATGGATACAATGTATTGCCAGTGTAGCCTGACTGTATCGTGGGTTTATATGCTGCTTTAAAAAGTAATTTTTGTTTGTGTTGGGTTTTCGGCCGCCCGAATACCCGGCATGCGGTTTAACCGGCATTGGCCGGGTCCCGAGGATGCCGGATAAACGGGCTTTTACTGTAATAATAATAATCTTTAAATTGGCATTGTATCTTTCACATCAGGAGGGCATCGTAACAAATTTCACAGGATTTGCTGTAAAGTGTAGTTGCTATTTGTGAACAAAAGCTGTAGCCTATTTGTGCGCAGCAGTGTCCCATAAACAACTAAGAAATAAATGACAAATTTTATCTGTGGGATTGTTGTCCAGGACAATGTGGGAAACTCCCTTCTCTTCTTGAATAGCGCCTTGGGATTTTTAACATCCACCTGAACAGGCAGACGGGACATTGGTTTCACATCTTATTTGAAGAGTGGCACTACAGACAATGCAGTAAATTTCAAGCCAAGCACTTGAGACTAGATGAGTTCAAAGTCCGATATAACTCACTGAGATAACAATAATAATAATAATACTTGCATTTGATATACTGCTTTTCACGTCTTCTAGACGTCTCAAAGCCCTTCACAGAATATACTGTAAAGCATATATTGTATATTTGTGGGCCTAATACAGCAGCCAATGGCGCATAGCAGTGTCCCACAAATAGTCATGAATTAAGTGATCAAATTTTTTTAATGGATTATAATTAGGCGTGTGGAGTAAGGAAACTTGCCCAAGGACAGCCTGCACAGATTTGCTAAAGGCAAATCTTGTCTGACAAATCTGATAGAGCTTTTTGATGAGGTAACGGAAAGGGTGGATGAGGGTAATGCAGTTGGTGCAGTTTATATGGACTTTCAAAATGCATTTGACAAAGTGCCACATAAAAGGCTGAAAGGAAAATAGAAGCCCACAGCGTTAAAGGGACAGTGACAACATGGATCCAGAACTGGCTGGGAGACTGAAAGCAAAGAGATGTGGTGAACGGCTGTGGCGTCCCCCAGGGATCGGTATTGGGACCATTGCTCTTTTTAATTTATATTAATGATCTGGACTTGGGTATAGGAAGTACCATTTCCAAGTTTGCAGATGACACAAAGTTATGAAAAATAGTAAATAGTGAGGAGGTTAGTAGCCATCTGCAAGAAGATATAGACAGAATGGTAAAATGGGCAGACACATGGCAGATAAAGTTTAATGTGAGGTGATGCATTTTGGGAGGAGGAATGAGGAGAGGCAATATAGGCCAGATAGTACAATTTTAAGGGGTGTGAAGGAACAGAGATCTGGGGGTTTGAGTAAGTGAATCTTTGAAGGTGGCAGGACAGGTAGATAAGGCTGTTAAAAAAGTGTACGGGATACTAGGCTTTATAAATAGGGGCATAGAGTACAAAAGTCAAGAAGTTCTGACTAACCTCTATAAAACATTGGTTAGGTGTCAGCTGTGTTCAATTCTGGGCACCACAGTTTAGGAAGGTTGTTAAGGCATTGGATGGGTGCAGAGAAGATTTACCAGGATGGTACCAGGAATGAGGGACTTCAGTTATGAGGAAAGGCTAGAGAGGCTAGGTTTATTCTCATTGGAGCAGAGAAGGTTACGAAGAGACCTAATACAGGTATTCCAGATCATGAGGGGATTCCATAGGATAAACAGGGAAAAACTTTCCACTGGTGGGTGTGTCAGTGACCCAAGGTCAAAGATTTAAAATAGTTTCTAAAAGAAGCAGAGGGGAAGTGAGGAGAATTTTTTTTCACTCAGTGAGTTGTTCGAATCTGAAAAGGTAGTGGAGGCCAATTCGATAACAACTTTTAAAAGAGAGGTAGACGTTTATTTGGGGAGGACGGATTTATGTGGTTATGGGGAGAGAGCTGGGGAGTGGGATTGAGTTGCTCTTTTTAAAGAGCCAGCACAGACTCGATGGGCTGAATGGCCTCCTTTTGTGCCATAAGATTCTAAGGTTTTGCCCTGCCAGGAATGAAACCCAGGTCTTTCACTCGCGAGGCGATTGCTCTAACCACTGAGCTACAGGACTCCACATAGGTGTTCAGATCATGGACAACCAAGAGAGGGATGGGATTACTCATGGGATTACTACCTATTGTTTCTGTTTCTATAATCTACAACAAGAATATTGGAGAGTTGGTTGATTTTTGAAACAGGGCCTGTTTATTCTTGCAGAGAAACGTCAGGGCCGAATGGGATAGCTGGGGTGTTGTGTTGCTGCTGTGAGAGGACATTTATAGTTAGAGGACATTTATCGAATTTGGCAATGTTTGGTATTTGATATTGGATAATATCTCGTATTCAGTATTCAATATTTGATAATAGGAAACAGGACAAGGGAATAAGGGAGTCACCAGCTGCTCGAACACTCCAACCGTCATCAACGTTTAGTGATAGCAGAGCAGGACATTGTTGTTGCGGATGGCAGTGGTTCAGTGCTACTTCACGAGAATTCTAAACTCACTAAAAAGTTTGTAAGAAAGAAACTTTTGTAGGAGAAAAAAAATTACACTTTAAGCACATGAACTCTGCTGGGAGTTAAGTTTGTACCACACAGTGGGGGATGGGAACGCTGGAAACAATTTTTCACATCTCCACATGTATGCGGTCAAGATTCAGCTGAAGGGCTGGGACTAGTTTTCTACTCATCCCCACAGCTGAAGTGTGTTCCTCCTCTCCCTCAACAGCAGATCACTGGCGGCAACTACAGATCTGACAGTCTCAACTCCAGTTTCGATTTGCCTTCCGTCATGTCTGGAAGTCATTGTAACGTTTTGAAAAAGAGGGGGCCACTGGTTTCACCCAATTTTTTTTGTGAAGTATCCTTCTTGTTTGGCGACATTGTAAACAACAAATAATTCTTGCAAACAATGCAGTGCCTCGCAAATGTTATCGGGTTGAGACGTCACAATACGCTCTATACGATTTTAACTGTGAAGTGTAGTATTTGTTACAGTTTACCTTTCATATCAGATCAACAAGGGGACCTGAGAAACTCGCTTCAAATCAACGCTGAATTGTAACTGATAGCACTCCATGTCTTGTTGAGTGTATTGTGGGGGTTAAAGCTTTATAGTTATTCCATGACTCGTAAGCATATCAGGTTCCATGCTTTGCTCAGATATTGAACACCTCATCCTGCTTTGAGTTCAGCAGCTTGTCATAATTTGTGCGAGTTGAGAGACAACTCACACATTGGGGAGTTGTGGAGAACTCATTTCGCAGTGGGCAAAATGAAATATCTTGCCAAACTCATTATTGGCCACATTCAAATCACTTGAGTGCACAATTAAATGCTTTTTTAAAAAAAACAACCTGTTAAAATTAACCTGTTCAAATGTGTGGTGCAAGGATGTAATGTAAAGACTGTATTTTACAAGTATTGTGTGTGTAGAATCTCTGCACTGAAACCAAATGTAGCAAACAAAATGCTGCCTTGACTGAATAAAAATAATATTCTTTCCATTTGACATAACGCCTTGGCACATAGTTGAGACACTTCAAAGCGCTTCATAGAATATACTGCAAAGTGAACTGAGTATATATTTTTGTGGGCGAAACGACTGATAATAATAATAGTAATAATCCTTGCATTTGATATAGTACTTTTTCAAGTCTTCTAGACATCTCAAAGCGCTTCACAGAATATGCTGTAAAGTGAATTGCCTGTAGTTGTGGGCGAAATTTGTGATATCAGCTATCGCAGCACAGATCAAGATTCGCACCTGGGACCTTCCAGTCTGTATGGCCTCTGAGCTGTGTCACGACACACTAAGCTTGAAGAGCTGTCACAGACAGATAATGTCCCAACTGCTTACACCTATGAAATGTGATGACTCCAATAACTGTGTTGAAACAATTAAAAAAAAACTCCTATTGCATTTTAGTTATGGATTTCCAAGACTAAACATCAGATAACTGCAGCCACTTAAAAATCTAATGCTGCGTGTCTATCGCTTGAATCATCCTCAGGCTACTTGAGAGCGAGATCTTTGTAAGAAAAATGATCTTTGACGTCCCCAACTCCTCTCTGTCTGTCTCCACTGAGGAAAATGATTGTCTGTTCATGAAATCACTGTCTCTTTACAATGCATTGTTTTCACTGACTCATGACTGACCCAAGGTATGTCTGCTTGGTATTTGTACATGGACAAGCACTCACTGTAGAATCTTCTGGAAGTCCTCCTGCTATCTCTACCGTCCTATGGTCTGACGCCACTGTTCCTTTTGCCCTGGTGACAAACTGGATAACTGATGCGCTGTCCTGTGGATCAGAAATAGAAACGGTAAACGCCTGTTTATTCCAACTCTTACCTCCTATCTGAAAGAGGAGTCTAAAATGTGGCAAGTTCAAAGGGGAGTCCGGAATTAGGGGAAGCTATGTGGTGACAGTCTGTCACGCAGACCTGTGGAAACTGGTCCACAAATACATCCGCTGATAGTTCTGACAAGACCTCTGGAGTTTGGCTAAAATATGTCATTGGACATGTTGTTGGGCAGTGAGATCAGGAGCTTTGCATCATATGCAACTATCGATATACCTGACCTCAGAGCACATAAATAATCAAGCTTTGCTTGTGATATCACATTGACCAAACATCCCATTGATTACAAAGTTTAATGATTGCTTCCGTGGGCAAACGTGGCAGTCAGTTTGCACACAACAATGCATCACCAACATCCATGAAGTGAATGATCAATTTTATCTGGAGGATTGCTGCCCAGGACATTGGGGAAAACTCACTTCTATTTTTGAACAGTGCCATACAAGGAATAAAGTCCACCTGGACAGAAGGACGGAGGAAGAGGAGAGGCCTGGCTGACACTTGAGGCTCATCTTGGGTGCCAACATTGACAAGAATCATATTGCAAACACCGGATCTATTCAGCATAAATGTATGAATGGGATTTTTTGTTTTCTTTTTTGTTTTTAAGGGGAGTTCAGGTAAGTGACTTCCTGATCAGTGTACACCACAGCCTGTGGACATCAGGCAATCCTGCCTCACCTTCTTCAGTATTTCAGTGTTGAGTAGTAAGCGCACATCGATATTCCTGGTTTCTTCCTTTGCTAGAGAGTCTAGTTTACATTTGATGATCTGACAGGGCCGACCAGGCCTGTCACAGTCCTAATAACATCAGCAAGGTAGAAGAAAGAAAAATACAGTAGGTTAGCACAACTGCAACTCATTACTCCAGACAGTTTATAAAACTCATGCAGAAGTGATGTCTAAAAAATGCTAAGCTATATTCTTTCGCTGTGATATTTAATGTGATATTAACTGGAGTACATATTCCATGAGGTCGCCCTAACTAATTTACCTGGGGGAACAAGCTGCTCACATTTGTTCTGTTCATTGTAAAACTATATTCTTTCTGCGTACCTTATACAGAACACCTGAACAGGCAGAATTATATCTGGGATGAGGGACTTTAGTTACGTGGAGAGACAAGAGAAGCCAGGTTTGTTGTCCTTCGAGCAGAGAAGGTTAAGGGGAGATTTAATATGTGTTCAAAACAGTGAAATGTTTTGATCAGAGTAAATAAGGAGTAACTGTTTCTGCTGATGGATGGATCAACAATCAGAAAATGATCAGATTTCAGATAATTGGCAAAATTACCAGAGGGGAGATGAGGAGAAATTTATTTACGCAGCAAGTTTGTTACAATCCAGAATGCACTACCCAAAAGAGTGGTGGAAGCAGATTAAATAATAACTTTCAAAAGGGAATACTTGAAAATAAAAATTAATACAAGGCTATGGGGGAAGAGCGGGGGAGTGGGATTAATTGGATAGCTCTTTCAAAGGGCCGATAGGCCGATTGGCTTCTCTGTTCTGTAGGATTCTATGAGGAAATGTTGTTGGGAGTAAGTCCAGGTACTGAGGTCTGCTACATGAATTGTGTAGCATTGTTTAATGCTGGGGCTTTATTGTGTGAAATGTCACTAAGCTTATCCCAACGCTTTGAGAAGCTACTTGAATTATTATTTAACATTCCCTTTACTTCCCAACTCACACTGCAGTGGGATGCAGTCAACGTGCCGACGTTACCTGGGATGCAGCTAATAAATCTGATGCAGCCAAATCCAAGCAAAAAGTACTGTACCAGTGGTTTAGTGCTGGCAGGTTACACCGTGCTATCAGCAACAATCGCACAGAACTCGCCATTGTGTAGCAGAGACACGAAGCTTTACTCACCTTGTGAGACTATTGTGCAGTAAGTGGTAAAGGTCATCACTCACCACTATTTTCCTGCCAGACTTAGTGAAGAAAGCAAAAATGGTGTGGAAGATGTTTTCCCTGTCCTGAGGTATGACGCAGGGCTGGGGGTTTCGCTGAAAGGTACAGTTGCCTCCCTCATGTGCGACCTGAATTGAGAGCAGAGACAGGATCAGTGAGCATTGCAGTGTATTCCATCAGTTTAGAGTACAAGGCTGACATCTCTATGTTCAGACACAATGATTGCAGACTGACAGGTTTTACATCTGATAATAACAATCGATCCATCTCATCAAACTGATTGATCGATTCAATCAACTGAATAACCAATTGAATGCATAACCATTTATTAATCTCTATCTCTCAAAGCCGGTCAGGAACCCGGGTGTCTTGTTTGACACTGACAACCTTCCTCCCACAAATCCACGCCATGATCAGTCCTGCCTTCCACCACCTGCGTAACATTGCCAGACTCCACCACTGCCTCACCACTCAGGCTGCTGAAACCCTTGTCCATGCATTCGTCAGATTAAGCCTTGACTATGGAAACTCCCTCCTCATTGGCCTTCTCCGCTCTTCCCTTTACAAGCTGCAGATCATCCAGAACTCTGCAGCTTGTGTCCTCTCCTGCACCAAGCTCCATGACAACATCACTCCCATCCTCGTCCGGCTCCATTGGCTCCTCATCCCCCAGAGGATCGAATTCAAGATCCTTGTCCTCACTTACAAGGCCATTTTGCTCCATGTTCCCCGCCCGACTCGCCCTACCATCGGTGGATGGGCTTTCAGCCTCCCACTCTGGAACTGCATCCCACAGTCCCTTCGCCTTGCTCCCTCCCATGCCTCCTTCAAGGCCGGTCTCAAGACCTTCATTCACTGTTCCTAGCAGGACATCAAACCCCAACGAAATTAAAATGATGAGTTTTCGCAAGCTACTGATCCCTCATGGATATCCCGTCTCACTGCTGGTAATGAGAAAGATGGTCAAAGTATCCAGAGTACACAATTCAAAGTGTCCAGCGTACACAATTCACACAGGTGCTCTTCAGACAATGTTATTTTGTAGCAGCTAAACGTTCTGGGCCTTTTTGGCTATTTTTGCTGCTTTAGTAACTGAGATCTGATGCTTGGATTGCTTTATTGGTGGTTGGTTGTTAAGATTGGGAAACTGTTAACATATGTTGTAAATCGTGGAATGCTGCCATCATTCTGACACTGGTTGCCGATTTTTTTAAAAACCCACAAAATATGCATTTTCTAGATTGAGTGTCATGAATACAATTTTTCCCCACACATAGAGTGGTTAGAACACATCGAATAAGGTGGGTGACAATGACAGTCTTGCCTTAGTCACCCCGCCTTCCAAGAGGAATGAGCTCAGTCAGTACACAAGTAAGTCAACTTGAATTTGAAATACACATTTGAGATAAAATCCAAGAGGCCTTAAGCACCCTTGGAAACAGTGTATACCCATCAAACGTAACATAGCTTTCCAATGATAATACTGTAGTAACTTAATAATATTATAATAATCCTTTAATTTGATCCAGAGCCTTATTATGTCTTTCATTAAACTTGCATTAACATAGCAACTTTTCTGTAAATTAATTAGCCAAACGCATTTTCCAAAATATACCGAAATTAAAAATGAAAATGAACGTTGTTATCAATTTACCTCTTAGTTGGGACACTGCAAAGTGAAACTGGCTGTCGGCTACAAATACATAGTCACTACACTCGACATTAAATCTTACAAAGAGCTTTGAGACATTTCCACTATGCGATAAGGCACTACATCATATGCAAGGATGATTGTGATTATAACAAGGGAAGTGGGAAGTGGTTTTAACCCTAACAGCTTAATTGAATGGTTTCCTGCAGGGCTGAACTGTGGGGGACAGCACAGACTCTGTCAATGACAGCGCTGTTGGCTGTCATTGACAGAGTCTGCAGAGTATGCTACTATAGTAGCTTGGTCAGGTTTACAATACTCATTTGACAGAGCAATTGTTTATCAATTGATATGTTATCACATTTCCCACCTCCTCAAAGTTCTCTAAAAAGCAGATGCTTCTGGCTTTTCTGCACTCTGCCTTCCATTGAAAGATCCTCATGGGAAAAGCCTCGGAATGCTGGGGTGAGTCAACCTCTGTCACAGTTCCAACTCTTGTTTATGTATCCAGTTAATCTATTTATCTATTTCTCCATCATATTTGTAAGTCCGGTGCCAAGCACAATTATTCACAGTGAAATCATGCAGATTAATTTGGAGCATGAGTTCCTGACTTTGTTTCCATTTACCTCTCTGTCATCACGCAAGTTTAAAGCAACTTATCAAATGATCTGGCACATTAAAATAAAACTTCAAAAGAATCAGACTGCATAAACCTAGCAGCTCTATGACACTCAAAGGACATTCACTTTGTTCGGTCGCTCAAGCGCTAGAAGATAACCTGGTGTGCAAGAAAGTTTGTGTGTGTGGGCGTTCCAACCCTCAAATGTATTTTTCTTTTCTCTTTTAATCACTTCTCCCTTCCATGTCACAGGTCATTTCCTGACCAAGAAGGCAGGAGGCAGCCAATTCCCAGGCCTCAGTATCACTGCTCGTCAGCAAGCCCGCAGGACGTCTTCAACAGTGACCCAGACTGACTCCCACTTTGGTTTCCTCTCCCTTCACGCTGGGAAGCATTTAGCCGCCATTCTTCTTCAAAACATGCTGAACCTGGGAAATGTGCCACCTGGGGCAGCGCAGGGCAGAGCCATGTCTTGTGCCGAGGCACTTTGCCATTGGACTCCACTTGACAGAGATAAACGCGAAATGGCTCCACTCTAGAAAGCACAGTTCTAACTCTGACCACTGCTTTCAAAGTGATGTTCTCTGTGTTCAACGTTTAACGAAGCACAGAGCTCGTCAAGGCAAGTCATGGAGCACATCTGTCAGTAAATATCGAGAATCAGGCAAGGGTAAAGCTGCTAATGACAGAAATAGTTTCAGTGTGATTGAGGTAACTTTCCTAGGGTTGGGAAATCTGGATCTCAATGTCCAGCTTTCAACAACAACAACAACAGCTTTGATTTATATCGCGCCCTCCACACCGGACGGTGTCTCAGAGCGCTTCACAATAGCGGATCCCGGGACCTAGCCGGGGCAGGAATAGAAAGGTGACCAAGGGCGCGGTCGAAGAGAAAGGTCTTTAACTGTGACCTGAAACTGGGAAGGGGGGGGGCGGGGGGGAGGCGAGGCAAAGGGAGTGAGTAGAAGCAGAACTTGAGCACTTACACGATCACACAGATTTTTTAAAATTACTTAATTAAAAACATTAATATTCTGAGCTTTCCATTTTGCTTAGGAAGCCACGTAAACTCGTGAGATGGAAATGGAGAATTATGCCCGCCTTTGGGCACCCAGTATCCGTCCAGTATCCCAGAGTCTCATATGATATGAGTTACATATAAAATCTCCTGTATTGTGCAACACTAATGGGAGCCCCCTAGTTAACATTGACCAACAGAAATGATAACATGAAAAGATCATGGGATACAGCAGAGTAATTCAGGCACCAGCATGGGGAATGTGGAAAATCGCCAACCAAAATAAGATTGAATTTAAGATGGGTTTCCTAAAATTGTGCACGGCCTTTCATTTTAATACTTACATTTACCTTACATTTGTTAACCTTAACAACATGAGAAATCCAGGCCATTGACATTGTCAAATTCCTCTGAACAATTTATTCAAAGGCAAGAGAATCATTAGTAACAACTGCTAAATTGATGGACTCACTCACCATTGCCTCCTGGATCAGGAACATGTCAGCTCCAGTTGCCAAAAGCCGGTTTGGAATCATAATTTGGACATGAAGTTCTGGAACGCTGCTTGGACCCATATTAATAACCTATAGTGTAAAAGCACAGAAATGTAGAGGTGTCACTGTTAATATCAAACTATATAGAGGTGTCACAGCAAATATCACAAAGGCACAGATGAAGAAGAAGGTCGCTAGACGAGACTTGAAGAAGGCTAGAGCTCAGGTGAGGTGGAGGGACTGCAAAATAGAGTTCAGAGCGTGAGGGCACAGATGCTGATTATCTGACTGCCAATGGCAGGGTGGTAATTGGGAGCGGACCTGGAAAAGGTCGGCATCTGCCAAGCAGAGAGAGTGAACAGGCTGATATGGAGTTAGATGGTTACAGAGATGGGGGGGGGGGGGGGGGGGGGGGGCGTAAGAACATGAGGGCTGCGCCCTCATGTTCTGAATAATCTACAGGAATAGGAAAAATAGAAAACTACAGGAGGGGTAAAGGCTCACTTAGAGATAAACACCGGCACATACTAACTGGGCCAAGTGGCCTTTCTCCATGCTATACATCCTTTCTAAATCTTTGCGTCAGCCTTACTCCGTTGGTAGCACTCTCAGCTCAGGGGATAACAACAACAACAAAATTACATTTGTATAGCGCCTTTCACATTAGGTGGGTATCCCGGGGCTCTGAACACATTACAGAGAAGGCAATCTTGAGGAATAAGCAGAATTAGGTTAAATTGATATTACAAGGCACTATTCACTTGAGGTGGAGGGTTGGGGTTGTGGGGGGAAGAGGAGAACAATATTTTGGGGGTGGGGGTGGGGGGTGGGTCCTCGACAATTCGGATCCTGAGCCAGGTGGTCTGCAGTACTCCAGGTCAGTGCTGCTGCAGAGCGGCCATCCCAGCTCATCGGCAGGATTTAAAAGGGTAGACCATTCACTGGGGGCAGAGATTCCTCCCACTCACCTCCTGGTAACCCTACAAGCCGAAGCACCAACAGGTAGGATGGTCCTAGCTGCATAAGTAACAGGATGCTTTCCAGACAGTGATCTCACTGGCACTCTGGTTACAGCAACAGTAAACTCCAGCAGGACCCGACACACTAAATCTTGCTTCTCATTAAGTTGAGCCTAATTCGCTGCGTTTGGGTAAATGGGAAGCTTCCCTCCAAGAACTGTGCGCTCCATACCAGACACAAGGATATTTCCATGTATATGTTGTGTGAATACTTTTAAGCAATTGATATCCACGTGTGTCAGATACCCTGCTAACCCAGAAAATGGATCATAATCAACTAAGGAGGGATTTCTGTTGAGTAAGTTGGTTTGGATGCAATGGTTTTGGGCAAGCCACTGATGAAAGTGAATGGCAAAACACTAGGGAACGTTCAATTAGAGGTTGTTTACCTCTTTACACTGGGCAAAGGTATGCAGCAAAGCACAGCAACTTTATAAAGGTGCATTTGATCAACCAGGGATCTGAAATTTCCCATGGTCTCAGATTAATGATATTCAAGTTAAAATTTAAGATTGTGTTGAATTCAGAAAAATGCTGACATTCAGTCTCAATTTGAAAACTGGCTCTTTTTAATTCCTGTGAGAACCAATGTCCCAACTTAGTCCGAATTTACAAGTTCAAAGATTCTGCATCATTTAAATGTAATGGCAAAATAGTCTCAATGGTAAGTCTAGGAGAAATTTCAAGGCCTAAGTGGACACTCAACCTGCCTGTTCAAATAATAAATTGTACAACAACAACAACAACTTTGATTTATATAGCGCCCTCCTCGCCAGACGGCATCTCAGAGCGCTTCACACTAGCGGATCCGGGGACCGAGCCAGGAGCAGGGGCAGGAAGGTGACCAAAAGCTCGGTCGAAGAGAAAGGTCTTCAACTGTGACCTGAAACTGGGAAGAGAGGGGGCGAGGGGAAGCGAGTGAGGAAGGGAGTTCCAGAGCCTCGGGGCGTAGTGGCTAAAGGTACAGCCACCGAGGGTGGAGCGGAGGACTCGGGGGACATGGAGGAGGCCAGACCCAGAGGAGCGAAGGCAGCGGGTGCTGGGTTGGGGGGAGAGGAGATCAGAGAGATAGGGGGGTGCAGAGGAGTGGAGGGATTTGAAAACAAGGGTGAGGATCTTGAAGTCGATCCTCTCTGGGATAGGCAGCCAGTGAAGTCTGGCAAGGACTGGGGTAATGGGGGAGCGAAGCTTAGAGCGGGTGAGTATGCAGGCGGCAGAGTTTTGGATAAGCTGGATTTTGTGGATTGTGGTGGGAGGGGAGACCGGCGAGGAGGGCATTGCAATATTCCAGCTGAGAGGTGATGATGGCTGGAATACAAATCTGATAGAATTTTTTGATGAGGTAACGGAATGGGTGGATAATGGTAGCGCAGTTGATGTAGTTTACATGGACTTTCAAAAGGCATTTGACAAAGTGCCACATGAGAGACTTATTAGGAAATTAAAGGCCCATGGCGTAAAAGGGACAGTGGCAGAGTGGATGCACAACTGGCTGCGAGACAGAAAGCAGAGAGTTGTATTGAGCGGCTGTTTTTCAGACTGGAGGGAAGTGAGCAGTGGTGTGCCACTGGGATCGGTTTTGGGACCATTGCTCTTTGTAATCTACATCAATGATCTGGACTTGGGTGTAGGGAGTACAGTTTCCAAGTTTGCAGATGACACTAAGTTAGGGAGAACAGTAAATAGTGAGGAGGATAGTAGCCATCTGCAAGAGGTTATAGACAAATTGGTAAAGTGGGCAGACACATGGCAGATGAAGTTTAATGCAGAGAAGTGTGAGGTGATGCATTTTGGGAGAAGAAATGAAGGGAGGCAATATAGGCTAGATAGTATAATTTTAAATGGTGTGAAGGAACAGAGAGACCTGGGGATTTGTGTTAGTGACAGGTAGACAAGGCTGTTAAGAAGGCATATGGGATACTAGGCTTTATAAATAGGGGTATAGAGTACAAAAGTCAGGAAGTGCTGACTAACCTCTACAAAACTTTGGTGAGGCCTCAGCTGGAATACTATGTTCAATTCTGGTCACCACACTACAGAAAGGATGTGAAGACATTGGAAAGGGTACAAAGAAGATTTACTAGGATGGTGCCAGGATTGAGGGACTTCAGCTATGAGGAGAGGCTAGATAAGCTAGGGTTATTCTCTCTGGAGCAGAGAAGATTGAGGGGAGACCTAATAGAGGTTTATAAGATCATGAGGGGTTTCGACAGGGCAAATAGAGAAAAACTATTTCCACTCGTGGGCGAATCTGTGACTCGTGGTCACAAATTTTAAATAGTTTCAAGGCGAAGTAGAGGGAGCTGAGGAGAAATGTTTTCACTCAGCGAGTTGTTCGAATCTGGAATGCATTGCCTGAAAAGGTGGTGGAGGCTGATAACAACTTTTAAAAGGGAATTAGATCTTTATTTAGGGAGAACAGGTCTATTAGGCTATGGGCAGCGGGCAGGGCAGTGGGATTGAATCGCTCTTTTCAAAGAGCCGGCACAGACTAGATGTGCCGAATGGCCTCCTTTTGTGCAGTAAAATTCAATGAATCTATGAATCTAAAGGCGTGGACCAAGGTTTCGGTGGCTTTTAAGGTGAGGTATTGCCGGAGACGGGCGATCCGTCGGAGGTGGTAGAAGGCAGTGCTGGTGACGGACCGGATGTGGGGGAGGAAGGACAGTTGGTGGTCGAACCTGATGCCAAGGTTGCATCAACAACTTGCTTTTGTCAAGTTACATAGCGCTTTTTACGCAGGACAGAACTGCACACTGGCGGAGATAGATGCTGAGCCAAGGAGGAGGGGAAGGACCATTGGTGCTGTTTCTACTAGATAGAAACATCAACCATGAGCTGACACGAAAGTCTCGGAAAAGGTTCCTCCTGTCATTTGCAGGATTGTAGAAACTTTTACAAATTCCAACTCCAGGATGATACAAAGTCATAACTCCTTTCCTGCTGACATGCATTTCCCCCATTAATGGAAGGAGTGGGATCAGAACAAGATAAATAAGAGCTGCTGTCACTGGAACGAAGCAAGCATGCAGTTGGGCTGGAATATGTACTTAAGTGCCGAGTGTGTTTCCCAGGGGGGTGGTTTACGTCTGTTGAAGGAATGTAAGGAGAGTGAAGCTGCATCTCCCCTGCCAAGACTATGCACCAAGCCAGGGAAACAGAAAAGGCCTGAGTTTAATAAGAATACAGCTGAACGTGACACATCTTCACGGTTTTTCAGTGCTGAGTCAACATACAGCTTAATCAACGTGGGCAAACTTTGTGCAACTATAAGTCAAATACACATGTGTTCTTTGACTTTCACAGTAGCATTTCTTAACTCTCGGAGTGCCAAGAGCCCTGTGTGTAGCACCCACATCACCCACAGTTTGGTTAAGCTACTTGCCAAAGCACTACTCTCGATTCCATCCCCAGCTTTGACTGTTCAGCACCTAGGGACACCATCCTGATGTGAAAGATGCTATTTAAATGTAATTTGTAGTTGCTGGCGATTGAACATCATCCCAATTCTACACGTTGATTTGCTATTATTTGCAATATGAAGTAAAAAATCACCGCCAACAAACCTGAGAGCGGCAGCCAGAGCTGAAGCACATCTTCACATGGATACCAGCTGAGTAATAGTAATGATTTAAGTAATGATTTATAATGGGACACCCCATTGAAAGCTTACATACACTGCCAGGAGTAAAATCAGGGAAACAGCTAACCAGTTTAATAATACCAAGACCCAATGGCAGTAAACTAGATTTAATCGCATCAGCAAAGAAGCCAACACACTATAGACAGCTTCACACAGGCAGCTGTCAGTCAAAGGGGTTAATAACTGGTTGGAGGAGTATGAAATATTTTGAGGATTCAGTGTTGATCCTGATACATTGAAAACAGGTTCTTTATTTCTATCCGTTATTACTTTGGGCACAAGTAAGGTTGTTGCTGTCAATCAAATGGAAAACCCATAGGAAAGGTGACTGCCAAAAAAAACAAAAATGTGGAAAATTCCCTTGGTCTCCTCTTAGGAAGGGTTTTGAAGGTTCAAGTGAAGAAAATCGGTCCACAGCTAAACACAAACAATTCTATGTTAGAATTAGGAGAACCGACATTCACCACAAAC
This sequence comes from Hydrolagus colliei, assembly GCA_035084275.1. Lineage (NCBI taxonomy): Eukaryota > Metazoa > Chordata > Chondrichthyes > Chimaeriformes > Chimaeridae > Hydrolagus > Hydrolagus colliei. Next base: position 2,890,777 of record CM068743.1, on the reverse strand, counting down.
AGCAACCCAAGTCTGCTGGGGGTTAAGAAGGAAATAATTTGTATTTTCATAGTACTGTATCTTTGTGTGTCAAGCTCCTCTTCTCTGTCACAAACTACCTTCTCTGTCCATCTTCCCATGCCTCACCCACCCTCTCCTCCAATTCCAACTGAGAGGAGATCCTTGAATCCAAAATCGAGGCGATCCGTTTAGTCACCTCTACCTCATCCACCGCAACGCCTCATCACGTCTACCCCATAACCCACTCCACCACCCATTTCCCCCCTATGCACCTTCAATCCTATTTCTCCCTCCTTCCTCACCTCCATCATCTCTAAAATGAAGCCCGCCACCTGCTCCTTCGAACCCATCCCCACCTCTCTCCTCACCTCCAAGCTCCACCTCCTGGCTCCTCTCCTAACCGACAACTATTGCTCTTTCCTATCCACTGGCACTGTTCCCAACCCCTAAAAACAGCTGTCATCATCCCCATCCCCGAAAAAATCTTCACTGGAACCATCCCTACTCTCCAGCTACTGCCCCATCTCCAACCTCCCATTTCTCTCCAAGGCTCTGGAATGAGTTGTTGCATCCCAGCTTTGCTCTTTCTCACCATTCGCTCAGCATGGAGACAGACCTGGTCAAAGTCTCTAATGACATTCTAAACATTTGCGATCAGGCCTCTCTCTGCCTCCTTGTCCTCCTGGACCTCTCTGCCGCCTTCGACATTGTCGATCACTCCATCTTCCTACACCGCCTCTTCTTTTAGCTCAATCTTCGCGGACCTGCCCTTGCCTGGTGTGAATCTTACCCCTCCCATCATCTCCACTTTGTCACCACTATCAGCTTCTCCACCAGCTCCTGCACCATCACGTGTGGCATCCCACAGGGCTCTGTCCTTGCCCCTCTCCTTTTGAACACCTATATGCTTCCCCCCCGGAGGCATCATCCGCAGACATGGGGTCAACTTCCACGTATATGCGGATGACACCCAATTGTATCCTTCTGCCTCTACCCTTGATTTCAGGCTCCGGCCTGCTCCATGTCCCCCGACCTATTCGTTCCACCATCAGCAGGCGAGCCTTCAGCCTCTCAACTCCCAACCTTTGGAATTCCATCCCACAATCCCTCTGCCTCGCCCTCTCCCTAGCCTCAAGACCCTCCTCTTAGACAGTGCCATCGGTCACTCCCCTTCCCCTCCCTTCCCTTCAGCCTCCCCGATTCCATCTTGGGTTCAAAACACTGACTGTCCAGTGCCTTGGGATGTCCTCCCGATGTGAAAGTGCTATACAAATGTAATTTTGCTGTTGTTGTCAAAACATCTCAAAGTATCATTCTTGTCAAGTGTTAACTACTGTGTGTGTGTGTGTCTGTCTGTCTGTCTTTGTGTTTGTGTTTCAATCTATCTGCCTGTGTGTCTCTCTCCATCTGTGTGACTCTCTGTTTTTCGAGTCCTGTAGCTCAGTGGCTAGAGCACTCGCCTTATAAGCGAGAGACCTGGGTTCAATTTCTGGCAGGGCCAAATGTTTCCTAAGCCTACACGCCTAATAATAATCCCACAAAAAAAAAAAAATTGGTAATTTCAATCCACAACTATTTGTGGGATGCTGCTATGCACAATTGGCTGCCGCGTTTCGCCCCAAAATATTACAGTATATTTTGTGAAGCAGTTTGAGACATCCAGAAGATGTGAAAAGAGCTATATCCAATGCAAGGATTATTATATTATTGCCTGAACAAGCAGACTGGAGCTCAGAACTCATTCAAAAGATGGTACCACCACCCAGAACTGCATTAGAGCATTGCAGTAGGGCCTGAATCTACAACCGTATGAAATGAGAGGTGAGCCAGGTGACCAATTGGCCAGGTTGACATTAATTATAAACACCCTGATCACAATTCATGGTATGAACATGCGTTAACTCAGAGTGAAAGAAGTGTTTACAAACCTAAACAAATCTTTTGTACCAAACAAAGAGAGAATCATTTAAATTTACTAATATATATTTCACATATGTTTTTATAATAATATTCATGAAAACTGATTGGATGGAACCTATGGATGATTTGAAATGCCCAGAAGATGTGAAAAGTGCTATATCAAAGGCAAGGATTATTATTTCAGTAAAAGCCCATTTATCCGTGACCCGATCAACCGTAACTTCCGTATAATCAGCACCTCACAAAAAAGGTCCCCATTCGAATAACGAGATCTTATCCGGCACAATTGCTGTGGTGTATTTAATGAGTCGATTGTCGTAGGAGAGTACAGTACGATTAGTTCTGAATGCTGTCGGTAGTGGCACTTCCGGATTTGGATCTTAAAGAGGCAATGTTTTTCCTCTCTTCTGTTTCTCGCTCTCTTTCCCTCTCCTTCCTTCCTCTCTATCTCTCCCTCTCTCTTTCTATCTCTTCCCCTTTCTTTCTTTCCCTCTCTCTCTGACGGATACTATGTATTGCCTGTGTAGCCTGATGGTATCGTGGGTTTATACACTGTTTTGGTGGGGAGTGGGGTGGGAGAAGGAGAGAAAGGCAGGGAGAGACAGAGTGTGGGGGGGGAGGGGGGGGAAGAAAGAGAGGATTGGGAGGGGGAGATAGAGGTGGGGGGGGGGAGGGGAGAGAGAGTGAGAGGGTGAGTTAATTAATTTAGATGGAAAATGAGAGGAGTAGAGTTGAGTTTGGAGCAATTGAGATGCCAGACTAACTGAGTGTGTGTGTGAAAGAGAGAGAGGGAAGGAGGGAGAGAAAAAAAAAGAGAGAAAAATGGCAGTACAGCTTTAAGACACTACAATCCCTCTCTCTCTGACAGATACTATGTATTGCCTGTGTAGCCTGACGGTATCGTGGGTTTATACACTGTTTTGGTGGGGGCGGGGTGGGAGAAGGAGAGAGAGGCAGGGGGAGAGTGGGAAAAGGGGAGGGGGGGAAAGAGTGGAGAGGGTAAAGAATGGAAGGGGTTTAGGTTTGGAGCCATTGAGATGCCAGACTGACTGAGTGTGTGTGTGTGTGAAAGAGAGAGAGAGGGAAGGAGGGAGAGAAAGATAGTAAAAATTGACAGTGCCTGTCCCTTTAAGAAGTAAAACAAACTCTTCCATCCGCCATTGGAGAAGTTTGCTTTGTGACTGTGTGCTGTGTTTATAGACTGTAATCAATATTTATTGCTTTATTGGTTAGTATCCATTAGGGTCCGTCGATATGGAAATTTTCCGATTTAGATGGGCTCATATCAAGATATACCGAAATATCGATATTTTCGGGGTTGTTGTACTGCGCATGCGCACGCAATGCGCGCGCATTCGGGGCCTATCTCCTCAGGAGGTAAATACCTTTCTCTCTCTGTGTCTCTCACATTCACTCTCTCCATCTCTGTGTTTTTCTGTCTGTGTCTCTGTGTCTCTCTCCTCTCTCACATCCCCCCCATCTCTATCTATCTGCATATTATCACATTCACCCCGTCTCTCCCCCCCCACCCCCACCCACCGCTGTACCTCTCCACCCCACCCCCCTCTTGCATACCTGTATATTATATTCGAGTACTATGAATTAGGGTCCGGCGATATATCGATATATCGCTAAAAACCGATATAATTTTCATATCGATACGCCGATATAGACATTTCAAAAATATTGATACACTGGAAAATCGATATATCGAGGGAAAAAATCGGGATGCCGCACACTGAACTACAAGACCCAGAATGCTCATCTCTTTACACAATGCACAGACCGAGGTGCAAAGCCGCCATATTGTATTCATAGTCCTCGAATACAATATACAGGTATGCAAGGGGTGGGGGGGGGGAGAGAGACCGCTGGGGGGAGGGGGGATGAGAGACTGCTGGGGGGGGGTGGTGGGGGGGGGGGGAGAGAGATGGCTGGGGGGGGTGAGGGGGAGAGAGACGGCGGGGGGGGAGGGGGAAAGAGACGGCTGGGGGGGGTGGGGGGGGGAGAATGACGGCGGGGATAAAGATGGCGGGGGAGGGGGGGGGGGAGAGACGGGGTGGATGTGATAATATACAGATAGATAGAGATGGGGGGATGTGAGAGAAACACAGAGATACAGACAGACAAACACAGAGATGGAGAGAGTGAGAGACACAGAGAGAGAAAGATATTTACCTACTGAGGAGATAGGTCCCGAATGTGCGCGCACTCCGAATGCGCGCACCGCGCGCGCATGCACAGTACAAAAAACCCGGAAATATTGATATTTCTGTATATCTCGATATGAGCCCATCGATATATCTAAATCGGAAAATTTCCATATCGACGGACCCTACTATGAATACAATATGGCGGCTTTGCACCTTGGTCTGTGCATTGTGTATAGAGATGAGCATTCTGGGTCTTGTAGTTCAGTGTGCGCGCATTCCGATTTTTTCCCTCGATATATCGACTTTTTTGATATATCGTTATTTTTGAAATGCGCTATATCAGCGTATCGATATGAAAATTATATCGGGTTTTAGTGATATATCGCCGGACCCTAGTATCCATACAATATTCTGTTCTTATTTAGTCTATTATTAATATGGTATGTTTAAAAAAGTTAATTTTTTTTGTGGTGTGTTTTCGGCACGCGGTTTAACCGGCATTGGCCAGATCCCGAGGGTGCTGGATAAACAGGCTTTTACTGTATTAGTGTTTCCATTACTCCTGAAATGAATGAGCAACATAATATGCTAGCCAACTGAAGTAACATTGAATCTATTTTTCTATGGAACTTAAAACTACTAACTGCAGACACTCAAATTTTTCTTTATTAAATAACATAGTTTGATGTTTTGAAGCTATATCTAAGAGGCTGAAACTTACCTGAAAGGTCAAGTTGAGTGGCTGAAAGAGACAGTCTTCCAGTTGGATAAATTTTGACACATCCACAGTCGAACCATAAATGAATGAGGTTGGAGAAATTGATCTGCATGAGTGAGGAAGAAGGAAAGGAGAGCGAAAAGCACAAACAATGAGCCCACTTATTCTTGAGGTCAGTTTGCCAAAATCATGCTACTTATGTTACTGTCAGCAAGACATTGGGGACAAACTGAAGTACAATACATCTTAATGGGATTTCTTTGGAAGGCCGGTCATGTTTTCTGATAACAAGAGGCCCAACAACAACAACAACAAAATTACATTTTCCGTTCACATCTGGAGGTTGTCGCAAAGCGCTACACATTCAGTGTTTCGGACCCAAGCTTGGGGTCGGGATCAGGGAAGGTGGAGGGAAAGGGGCTTGACTGATGACATGGTAAAAGACGAGGGTCTTGAGGTGGGAATTGAAGGAGATTAGTGAGGGGGAAGAGGCGGAGGAATTGTGTGATGGTGGGGCTGGTGGGTCGGGGGCTGTGGAGCAGGCCGGAGCCCGCTGAGCAGAGGGAATGGACAGGTTGGTAGGGGCTTAGGAGGTCACAGAGTTAGGTTGGGCAAGCCAATGAAGGGCTTTGAACGTGAGGACCAGGATCTTGAATTGAATCCTCTGTGTGATAGGAAGCCAGTGGAATCGGTTGATGATAGGGGTGAACAACAGTTTGCTTTGATAGAGTGCCTTCCACGTTCGCAGAATGCCTTCAATAATTCAGATTCACAACATTCATTCACAACTTTTGGAGGTCAGTGTGGTCCATCACACTGCCCTTTGGCAATTCTGCTTCAGAGTCTTGTAATCAAATTCCTTATTAAGAAATCCCACAAGTTAGACCCAGTATGGGCTTCACAACACGTTTACACTGCTGAACCTTTGCAAATGTTGGAATTTCAAATTATTGTTGGAGAGAAATTGGGTCTGGGTTTATGCAACATTTTGAAGAGTTCAAAATTTGGCAAATTGTCGAATTCAGTTTTCTGCAGTTTTTAAAATGTTCTGAAGTGTTACATAAAAATACAGTAAACAAATCCGGGTGGAATTTCTCCTCGTGCAACTTGATCTTTCAGATGTAACAGTCTCTTTTTATACTGCAGTTTACATTAAAAAAAAAGTTTGTGCTGTTTTACCCTCTGAGAATTGAATGAAGATATTAGTAGCAAACATTTTATATGTTTATTTTATATATATATCACATGTAATATATATATGTGTACATATTATAATACACCTATATACATGTACACATACATCTATATTCTGCATATGAATACACACTCACTGAGTATTAAATTTGGCATTGAGTGTAAATCTATTGAATTAGTAAATTTAGCAACTTCCACAGCTGCACTCAACAATGGCCACCCACACTGGTCTAAGATCTGTTAATTTACAATCCCTCTTCCTCTCCTCACCCTGAACAGTGCCCACCCGTGCCGTTCCTATATTGCACCTTCATAGTAACTATCAGTCCCTCTCCTCTATCGTACTGTCAAATATCAGTCTATCTCATCTACTGTATTGGTACTATTACAGCTACTGTCTTGATTATACTGTAACAGTAACTATCAGTTCTTTCAGCACATGTTCAAGTTAACATGTGACCAGGCAGAATTACCCTGTAATAGCTGTGTCCACTTCATGTTTCAGAGGCATTGCAAGGATTAGCGTGTTGTCATGGAGAGATTCATTGCGTTCCACATTCCCACTAGAATACAAACACAGAGAGCCTTAAGCACCACATCAACTACTCACAGCAATTACACACTAATTCAAGTCCACTCTTCAAGCAGCAGGTTGAACAGTTCAGAAATGATATGGAGCTTAATAAATGCATTACTATGGTTCATTAGAAATGGTGCTATAATATTTCACATGGCTGTCATGGACATAACTCCAGACCATCATTTTTCTAGAGCATCCTGATAGTCTCCAAACTCAGGTCGATTGCCCTTCTTGATGACTGATCTACTGCTGGTTCCTGCTGAGGTGCATGTGGTTGCTGTTGTGCCTGGACTTCCTCATCTTATATATTTTTTGTTCAGCCGGTTGTCTGACATATGAGGAAACCCATCACCATATATAAGAATATATAAACCAACCGAGTTTCATGCATCCCACCTATATTTGGAAATTCCCATGGAATGGAATGGAGGGACACACTTGCTGACCCAAGTTCAGAGAGGTTGATGGACAAGTTGTCAAGAGCAAAGGCTTGGGGACCCTAGAGTGTGCTTTGGGGGTACTTCTGGAGTCTAACCAACTAAACCCACATAGCTTGCCACGAAAGCACTGTCTGGCAAGCCTTCTTACTACTTGTCCAGCTAATACCATCCTACAAGTTAGGGCTTGACCTTGCAGGGTTAACAGAAGACAAATGGGAAGAATTCCTGCCTCCACCCTCTGCTCTGCCCTACTGTCATGCCCCAATTGTTCATTCTGTTGCAGTATATCCACTCTCTTACCATTTTCTCCAAGCAAGGTTCCAGTCAGAAATGTGCTATACTGTCCACTAGGGAACGGCGATTAATCGGTTTTTCGATTAAACCCGATATGATTTTCAGATCGGTATGCCGATATGGTGATTCTAAAAAAACTGTTATATTGAGAGATTCGATTTAAAAAATATACATCGATATATTTTTAATATCGTTCCTGGCAATATATCAATATTGTTGGTATTATCAGTGTAATGCGATCTTTTCCAGCTTACCTTGTCGCCGGCATTGCAACCTCCTAGATCTAGAGCATGGAATGCGCGTACATTCGGTGCGCGCGCACAATTAACGGGCGCGCACATCCGATGCGCACGCACACTTTACTTTGTATACTCGATGTGAGTCGTGGCGTCTTAACAAAGTCGCATCGCTGAAAATTGTAGTTTGAAAATTTACCTTTCTCATCATGGGGAAAGGAAGCCCCGTATGGGACTACTTTGAAAACAATGCAGTCAGTAATGGTGTGTATAGATGTACAGTTTGCAAGGTCAAATGACTAAAGGTCATTAAGACATCTGATTCGAGCACGAGCAGCCTGCGACAACACATTAAGCAGCACCACCCCGCCCAGCACGCTGCCCTCAGAGCGAAATCATTGTCGACAACAGCAGGAAGTCGAACCAGCGCTTCGGAGAAAGCAACAGGTAGTGGGGCCAGTGCAGCTCAAACAATTCCTGCTTTATTTAAGAGGAGAACATTGTACCAGAGAGGGGACAAAAAGTGGCAAAGTATCACGAACGCTGTCACTTTTTGCATAGCAAAGGAGAGCTTGCCAATGGCGAAGGACATTAATTCAGACTTCAGACTACATAAAAATAAGTGGCATTTTGTGGCTGTAAGTGTTATTTTTGTGTGTGAGAGAGTTAGAAGCCAGATTATCACTGCTTCTATGTGTGTGTCGAGTCAGACACACACAGCAGTGATAATCTGGCTTCTAACTCTAACAGTCAGACTGTCTGTCTCTCTCTTTTCTATTGTAATAGATCTCATTTACACGTGGACATTACATGCTACTTTCAAGCAAGAAATGGAGGAGAATAAATCTCTAGATTTTGTTTTTGGGGTGTGTGTGTTCTATTTTGTGTTTAGAGATGGAGGGAGAGAAGGAGCGAGGGGAAAGGAGGGAGAGAAGGAGAGAGGCGAGGGAGGGAGGGAGAGAAGGAGAGGGGGACAGTTGGGAGAGAAGGAGAGAGGAAGAGAGAAGAGGGAGGGAGAGAAGGAGAGGGTGAATGGAGGGAGAGAAGGAGCGAGGGGAAAGGAGGGAGAGAAGGAGAGAGGAAGAGAGGAGAGGGAGGGAGGGAGAGAAGGAGAGGGGGAAAGGAGGGAGAGAAGGAGAGAGGGGAGGGAGGGAGAGGGGGAAAGTTGGGAGAGAAGGAGAGAGGAAGAGAGGAGAGTGAGGGAGAGAAGGAGAGGGGGAAAGGAGGGAGAGAAGGAGCGAGGGGAAAGGAGGGAGAGAAGGAGCGAGGGGAAAGGAGGGAGAGAAGGAGAGAGGGGAGGGAGGGAGGGAGGGAGGGAGGGACAGAAGGAGAGAGGGGAGGGAGGGAGGGAGAGAAGGAGAGAGGGGAGGGAGAGAAGGAGGGAGAGAAGGAGAGAGGGGAGGGAGGGAGAGAAGGAGAGGAGGAAAGGAGGGAGAGGAGACAGGGAAGAGAGGAGGGAGAGAAGGAGAGGGGGAGGTAGGGAGGAAACAACATCGTATAATTCAACAGACCTTGACACCAACATTACAAACTTTCTGGACCTAGAGCACGCATTTCGAAATGTGCGTGCACCGCGACTGCGCGCGCATCGTCAGTGCGGACGCACCGTCAATGCGCGCGCACCGCGACTGAGCGCGCACCATAAATGCGCGCGCGCCATCAATGCACGCGCACTTCGAATGCACGCGCATGCGCAGTATAAAAACTCGATAGATCGGTTTAAGCAGGTATGAGCAAACCGATATATCCATATCCGGAAAAATCCCATATCGCCGTTCCCTACTGTCCACTAGTCTCAGTACTCATTGCCCTCCCGCTTTTCATTAACTCCATCTTTGACATTTTACAATCAGCTGTAAACGCTGAAAATATTCCTCTTCATTGGCCTCAGATAAATTATTTGGGGCTTTTTTTCTCCCTCTCAGATCCGTTGTTTTACTCATCTATTGAGGAGCTGGACTCCCTGAATGATCAGCAAATACTAACCGTTTATTTTTTTTTAGGGATTATTATCAGATGTGTGTGTTAGGAAACTTACCTAAGGTTTTGCCCTGCTTGGAATCAAACCCAGGTCTCTCGCTTACAAGAGGAATGCTCTAACCACTGAGCTACAAGACTCCACAATTGCTACATTCTCCCATCGTTTCACCCCTAATTGCTCACACATACATTTTAATTAAGATCAGTAAATAGAGAAATGTACTTAGAGAAATGATTGATTTTGTATTGATAAATATCACATTTGACTACAACCTGCGACTAGCGTTGAGTAAAGCAAAGCTAGTCACAATTATTGCAAGATTATTTCTACCCATCAATTCTCCCATTAAAAGTATGTCCTTTTTTGTAAACCAGACTTACTCTCAGTAGAGTCACTCTCACAGAATGGAGCTCTTCATGGTGTGAAGCTGTTGAGTGTGACTCTGCTGTTGGTCGGTAGTGGAGTAGAGGAGTGACATTTCATGGGTTTTGTTCATAAATCACAACACTGAATAGTCTGAAACTTGAAATTTGTTTCTTATTCGACCCTGAACTGTCCTTCCTCCCCCACATCCGCGCCATGACCAGAACTGCCTTTCACCACCTGCGTAACATTGCCAGACTCCGCCACTGCCTCACCACTCAGGCTGCTGAAACCTTGTCCATGCATTAGTCACACCAATGCTCGACTATGGAAACTCTCTCCTCGTCAGCCTTCCTGGTTCTTCCCTTCACAAGATGCAGATCATCAAGAACTCTGCAGCTTGTGTCATCACCCGCACTAAGCTTCGCAACATCACTCCCACCCACGCCCGGCTCCATTGGCTCCCCATCTCCCAGAGGATCGAATTCAAGATCTTCATCCTCACCTTCAAGGCCATTCATGGCCTTGCCCCCCGCTACCTCTCTGACCTACTGTCCCCCTATGAACCTCCCCGTGCTCCCATTCAGCGGGCTCCAATCTGCTTCATGTCCCCCGCCCGACCCGCCCTACCATCAGACGGGCTTTCAGCCTCTCTACTCCCACACTCTGGAACTCCATCCCACAGTCCCTTCACCTCGCTCCCTCCCTAACCTCCTTCAAGGCCGGTCTCAAGACCCTCCACTTCGACCGTGCCTTCTGCTGCCCTCCCTCTCTCTCTTGCTCCCCTCCTAACTCTCTCCCGCCCCACCCACCTACCTTGCCCCTCTCCCTTGCTTGGGTTCTGTCCTGACTGTTCTGTGCCTTCATTTTGTTGTTGTTGAAATTTCATAAGCGCTTCAAAACTCATTTCAAACACTCAAAACACAAAAACAAATCATTTGAGAAGCAAGGGTAAGAACTGAATAATGTTGCTTTTGGAAGTTTTTTGACAAATATGGTAGCAATGAAAATATTTTGATCTATCAGGGAGAAACAACAGTTTACATATATTGGGGAATTACAGACCGCCTATGTCCTCCAACTAGAAATACATTAGATCTAAAATACAATATAATTTATAATACAATTTACATTTATCCAGCACCTTTCATGCTGAGAGAATGCATCAAAGCGCTCACAAATGTGTTATTTACAACATGAAGTTGTAAATAATGCCTCCTAGTGGTCACTAAATGTATGTCATGTTGACTTTACAGGAAGTACCTGCAGGAAACATTGGAGCAGAATTCCTACAGGTCAATATGACACATATCAGGTTACATTCTATAGTTGCTATCTGAATTTCCTGTTAAACATATCATGTTTCATCCCTGCTGACCATCTGCTCTGGGCAATGCCACCAGGTCAGACATAGGAGCAAGTTACATGTATTGAATACAGCAATGTGAGTTTGCAATGGGGAAATCCACCATTCGACACCACAACTTCAACAGGGCACTGTAGGAAATTCATTACGATGCTTTTAAATTCTCAGGAAGACACTGAAAGATACTCCAAGCTTTCCCACCCCACCCAAACACAGGGCATGTGTGCAGTCTATACGCTGGCCTGTTCTGGATGTTATTCTCTTCGATTTAACAAGCAGCAGGAAAGGATGAGGAAAGGAAAGAAAGATTTAAAGTAAATGGGCAGACCTTGTTCAACCAGCCCTTGTTTTTCTTCTCAACAACAACGTTGTGAAAAATCCAATTCCCAAACAAGTTATTTTATTTGGAATTTCGAGCACTGACTGTGACAATGGACTGTGTATTTCAGCTGCTTTTAGCACTTTTCCAAAGCAAATCTTGCACCCCTTCATCTTTCATTTCCTTCCTCTCCTATTTTCTAAATGGAACCATGTCCAGAACTGACATGAGACATGATCTCTGCTCGATGTTTGGGGTGATGAGGGAAATATCTTTCAATATCACTGTGAAGAAATAAGCCCTGAATCCAAACAGTGACATTTGGCTTTTGAGCTCATTAAGAAATAGCTTCATCAACATGTCAAGGGGGAAGCTGAAGAAATTTGGAGCAATAATTGACTCATTAAAACAATGCGAGGCAGCTATGAACAAGGCATACAGGATGCTGAGCTATTTTGCCAAATCAGTTGTTTTGAGATCCCCACAAGACATACTCAGTCTGTTCAGTGAGTTGCTCTGGTCAGCCCACACCGAGCGTTCTGTATTATGTTCGAGTCATTATGACATGAGGCTTAGAGGTGGGCCATAGAAGCAATGTAGAGGAGAACATAAATGACAACAATAAACAAAATTACATTTGTTGAGCGCCTTTTATGCCGGGAGTACGTCCCGGCGTAAAAGGCGTCCCAAGGCGCTGAACAACAACAACAACCACAACTAAATTACATGTATAGAGCGCCTTTCACGTCGGGAGGACGTCTCAAAGCGCTGGACAGTCAGGGGTCAGGACCTGAGCATGGGGGAAGGGGGTGGGAAGGGTTGGAATGAGGGAGGGCTGGAATGAGGGAGGGCAGAGAGGTAGTGGGGGTGGCTGAAGGCACTGTTGAAAAGGAGGGTCTTGAGACAGACCTTGAAGGAGGCAAGGGAGGGAACAAGGCAAAGGGATTGCGGGATGGAGTTCCAAAGAGTGGGGCTAAAAGACTGAATGCCTGACTGCTGATGGTAGGGCAGGTGGGAGACATGGAGCAGGACAGGTTGATAGGGGGTCAGCAGGTCAGAGAGGTAGGAGGGGACAATGCCGTGAAGGGCCTTGAAAGTGAGGATGAGGATCTTCAATTCTATCCTCTGAGGGATGGGGAGCCAATGGAGCAGGGCGAAGGTGGGGCGATAGAGTCACAGAGTAACGAGCAATGCCAGAGGAATGAACAAAATTAGACAACTGGAGCTATTCAGGTTTGCAATGAGATGTCTCAGAGGGGACCTATAGAGCTATAAAAGGTGGGCCATGGGGATTGAAATGGGATTGAAAAGTAAACTGAGATCAATACTTTTGGATGTACCGTGACAGGAGAACAAGAAGATACATGTTTCGAGATGCAAAGGGCAATTTCAGGACAGATACCATTTCTTTATGCAGAGGGTAATTAACACCTGGATCAGTTTGATGCTGTGATGGGAAGCGAGCACAGTAGGAATTCTAGAAGGGTGAGATTAAAGGGACCTTCTTCATTCAAATCTTGTGTGATCTTGGGTCCACTGAGTCAAGTAAATGTAATTGGTTTATATTAGACAAATAAATGACAATAGGTTCAGGACTCTGATTAAGAATTTGTAGTACCAGTCTGTAATTATTAAAACCGTTAACAACTTTTGTGATAGTTGTTATTTTTCTAACTAGTTGGAGTTAGAAACTACTGCATTCTATCGCTGCAATCTCTTGTGCAAAACTAAGCTCTTTTTTGGTTTCTTGTTACTAACTCAATGGGTTTAAACACTGCTCACTTCATCCAAACAAAATTCAACTGATATCTCCACAGCTGTCTTTCATACACAAAAGGTACTATCTTTGAACTGATACTTCCATTCGGATGTCTGAGTGTTCTTTCATACTTTTAGAACATATTTGGACATTAGCAATGCTGGAATGAGACTGTGTGTTCCAAGGCTGATAAATTCAACAATCTATAGAACTCTCTGCTGACAAGGATTGGATGCCAAAATGAACATGCACAGATTAAGGTATCAGACAGGGTTGCTTGAAGGCATTACACGAGTCAACTGTGATTCCGCGCCTTGTGCTGTGATATTTTGAGCTTCCAACATACATGTCCCGAGGAATCACAACTGGGCCAGGATTTGGAGCAAAGAGCGGCTCTCATGAAATAAAACCCGTGTTTAGGACTGTAACTGAGAGATACTAATTCTTGGCAAGACCATAACCCTCCCCCACTTGGTTGGCTTCTGCTTCATGTAGAACAAGAATGACAGAAATTCAATAATGCAGCTTTTAAGCAAATTAGGCTCCTTTTGAGGACTTCCCATAGTTTCACAATATGCGCTGATAAATGTATTGGCCTGTATACAGTTTCTCTTCCAGTTTACAGAAAGTTCATACATGTGTGTAAAAAAGAGTTTTATTAACTCATCTGGAGGATCAGTTTCCCTATCATCTCTACAGATCCAAACCAAAGCAAGTTTCTGCAATGATGACAGAGAGATCTGTTTAATTAGAGTTTTACTGATACCGACCGGTATTTGAAATATATAAACTTTTATCAGTATTTCCTTTATTACCATAGCAAGATTTTATTACTTTCAGCATCCTGACCCTTACTTACTCCTTGAGACTTATGGGTTGAACTAACTGGACAAACATCATTTACAGATCCAATCGTTAGTTTATACTGAGATGCAAAATGATTTTGCTGGCAGCCGGAAGCAATGTGGAGCTGAAAGGAGCCACGATGAGACATCTGACAATGGAATATTGGAATCAAATCAACTAGGTGGCAGTCTCAGTTGTCCAGGTTGAGCCACAGCTCCACGGCACTCTAGACAGACAAGCGAGCTTGGTTTCTCAATGGCAGGGATTTTGAGGGTCTCTACGGAATAGGTGCTTCCAACTCAGCACATGTTTATCTTGCAAACTAAAGCCCTACTGGATAGGGTGGTACAAGTTGGCCAAGCTTGCCACACAGCTGTGTCTCCATGGTAAGCTACCTGGTTTTATCCAGTTTGACTCCTACGGTAACCCAACCCACCCGCAGAACTTACAACCTGTATATAATACTTTTTAGGAAAATGGGTAAATCCTATATAAGTTTAAAGTACCAATGTGAGGGTTTGACCCACAATCTTCTGACTCAGAAGCGAATGTTGCTATAAACTGAGCCAATTGGTTATACACCTGACTAATAAAAAAAACACACAGAGCTTGATATATGTTTCCTAGTCTTCGCGGTACTATCCTGGGACTACACACAACTGAACACTTCCAAATAACATGGTTCACCCTCAATTTATATTGATTCAGATTATGTCCTGTACTTATAGACTGTGCCCACCACTGTGGAGTCCTGTAGGTCAGTGGTTAGAGCACTTGCCTCGCAAGCGAAGCGCCTGGGTTTGATTCCCGGCAGGGGGAAATGTTACTTCAATCCATGACTTTTTGTAGAAAAACTGCTGTGTCTAATTGGTAGCCATGTTTCAGGCATCAAATATACAGTCAATTCACTTGATAGTATATTCTGTGAAGCGCTTAGAGACATCTCGAAGACATGGTGAGGCGCTATATCAACTTGCAAGGGTTATTATACAACCAACATTACAGTGATAACAAGAAGAGGCCGCATCGATCTCATTTATTTTTATGCTTTTTGCAAACTATTCTTGTCAGGTGGGGTGGCAGGATGATCCACACTGTGAACATCTGCAGTAGGAACCATTGCACCACCAACAGATGTGTGTGATATGTAGGAACACTAAATAGGATTTGGCAGCTCCCACTTTCCTCTCTACTCTGTTCTGAATGGTGAAGCCAAGCTCCCTGCGCACTGGATTTACAGATCATGACCTTTGACTGCAGGTTGGTGGGACACCAGCCTTTAATAAACAAACAGCTTAAAAAGCTGGTGTCTCTTCCTCTAACTATGAGTCCAATGCTGTGACTTGAGAGAAGGAGTAATAGTTTTAACTGGTAGTCCAGTTTTGTAGGCAAAAATCTAACCCGTTGAGATCAGTATAGGGTGAGGTGGGGAGAGGGGGAGGAATGGGGGGAGGGGGAGATAGCCTGCCACTGGCCCATTTGATGCAATACATCCCCAGCAAAATACAGTCACATCACTTTACAGTAAATCCTATGAAGGGTTTGAGAAGCTCTACCAATGTGAAAGGCGTGACATCAAATGCAAGGATTATTATTGTAAATATCACACAAAACCAAAAAATCAACCCCCTCAAGTGTGATCTTGTTTACATGTAGTTTACAGGTGAGGCGCTAAAAAAGTATACGTTTTGTGGTGTGGTGGGGGCAAGAAGTGTTTTACAAAATGTACAGTCATTCGGTTCACTTTGCAGCATATTCTGTGAAGCGTTTTGCAACGTCATTATTATTATCAAAATTATTTTTCCTGTCCTCAGTTTTCAGTGTTGTTTCCTTGGAGGATGGGAAAGGCAGCGTTTAAAGAGTACTGAGAGCCTCTCAGGCAACATATTTCAACAGCACCCCACACCCACCTCAACAAGCAGCTGCTTGCAATTACATTCGTCAAAGGACCCCAAAGAATGTTACATTGAACCAATTACGCTCTTTATTTGTCAAACGGACTTCATGCTGGCATTTAGAAAGATATCGGAGCCAAAAATGTTTTGAGTTATGATTTCTCCCATTCATTTTTTGTGTAATTGTGTATTCTGTAAATAAATCTGAATGAACACGGCACTGTAAAAATCTTCTCACATTTCTTTCACATACTGTATATCTGTGTAAATATGACCCCCCACCATACTTCCACCCACCACCACAAGTGAGACTGTGCATCCCAACAGTCACTTTAATGAAGCATACCCTGAAGTCATTTGGGAGTGTATAGTAGTAACCTGCGCACATTCCCACACCCCCCCTACACCCCACCACCCATGTTTGGGAGTGCACTCACAAATATTATGATCTATTTCAATCAATCAATCAATCAATCAACCAACCAACCAATCAATCAATCCTTACATTTATATAGCACCTTTTAAGTCGAGAAGACATCCTAAGGCGCTGTAGAGTTAGGTGAGGACAAAGGCGGGGAAGAGGGGTGGGGGGAGAGGGGTGGCGGGAGAGGGGTCGGGGCTGGATGAAGAAGAATAGGAAAATTGACTGTATATTTGTGGGCGAAATGCAGCAGCCAAATTACGCAGCAGCCAAATTGTGCACAGCAGTGTCCTACAAACAGACACGGAAGTGGGATTAGGGGAAAAGGGGTGGGAAATTGTGCACAGCAGTGTCTCATGTTCATTGCCATGGGACATTCTTCTTGTAGAACACCCCTTTGTCATCGTTCCCCCACCCTACCCCACTCCCAGCATTAGAGACTGTAACACATAAGTACACACACAATGTCCTTGAAAGGTACTCTATAAATGTCAATTTGTGTTGTATTAATGTTAAGGAAAGTACCCTCTCCCCACTCCAAAGTTTGGGACAGCCTTAATGGGAAGGAATAAGTGTCTGAGCAAAAAGATGGGGAGAATGGTCTCGCGCACTTCATTTTGAGCTGTGTTGCCCACCAGGAAACCTGCAGGGAGAGAGTCCTGGTACGTTCTGTCCACCTAGTGAGGGCTCAAATCCGCCCTTGACTTGCCAACCTGTGCCTAGTAGTCTCTAGAATTAGGTAAGGCACGATATATCCCTCAGGGCAAGAGTGCCCATTCCATTCCAGCAACAAAAAGTTGTATGTGTGGATGGGATGCACAGAATTCTCAGTCTGGTTTGGATAAATGTGGTTTCTGCCGGCTGAAATCCTGCCTTTACAACAACAAACAACAACAACAAAAACTGAGGCAACACTCACTCTGCTCGTATGCTGATCTCCAACCGAGCCCCAGGGACCTGCTTTCCCCACAATTTGGCACATAGAGATGTCCTCCCAATGTGAAAGGTGCTACATAAATGTTATTTTGTTGTTGTTGTTGTATGCTGGGCGTATCAGAGATCAGTGTCTGTGTGGATTGTCCTGAAATGTGTCCATGTCCCACAGGATTCACTGTTTGTAGATCTCACACTATAAACCCCGCTTAAACCCTTTGGAACCTCCACTTTTACAAATCCCCATTTGAACTCTATTTTAATAGAAACATACAGAAGCACGACAATTTTGTGTTCCTATTTCCTGGATCGCTTCCTCACTGAGGCACTGCTTCATGAATAGACCACCACACAGCAAAGTGCACTGGGGAATCATCAAAAACAGGCTAATTTTTCAGTTTACCACCTGCATAATGTGCTTTCAACTATTGAGCCCCAATCCTTTGGCACTCCCTGCCTCAACTCCTCTGCCTTGCTCCCTATTTGTCTGTCTTCAAATCATACCTGAAGACTCGTCTTCGACTGTACCTATGGTCATTGAAGTTCTGAGACTCTGCCCATGTGAAGGACATAATGTTATTGTGATGTATTGGTGCTAGCCCATTTTCAGAAGGCAAACGTTTCTTCCACTGGTTTATTGATCTAATAGATCTGGTTCCAAGTGTCCCACATACTGAAGTATTTAACAGGTGCTCTAGGTGTGAAGCGAGGCTACCGTGTACAAAAAAGCTATCCTGTTAGACAACTGATTTACATTAAAGGGGCACTACCTTCATGAAATGTGCTTGGCAAACCATATCCTCTGAGGAGCAAAGGGAGAAGCCTCCTACTCCAATACAATGTGGTCTCTCCTCCTGGGCAATAACAATAAAATTACATTTATGGGGCGCCTTTCATGTTGGGAGGACGTCCCAAGGTGCTGAACAGTCAGGGGTTGGGACCCGAGCATGGGGGAGGGGCAGGGTAGAGGGGAGGGAGAGAGGCCAAACGCACGATCGAAAAGGAGCGTCTTGAGATCTTGAGGCCTTGAAAAAGGCAAGGGAGGAAGTGAGGTGAAGGGACTGTGGGATGGAGTTCCAGAGTGTGGGGGCAGAGCGGCTGAAAGCCCCACCACCAATGGTAGGATGGGTGAGACAGGAGACATGGACCAGACTGGAGCCTGATGAACGGAGGGGGGTGCATGTTCATAGGGGTCAGCAGGTTGGAGGTAGATAGGGACAAGGCTGTGAATGACCTTGAAAGTGAGAACAAGGATTTTGATTTCGATCCTCTGGGGGATGGGGAGCCAATGGAGCCGGGCGAGGGTGGGAGTGATACGTTTGCGGAACCTGGTGCAGGAGAGGACTCGAGCCTGCAGAGTTTTGGATGATCTGCAGCTTGTGAAGAGAAGAGCTGGAAAGGCTGACAAAGAGGGAGTTTACGTGGTGAAGCCTTGATGAGATGAATGCATGTGTGAGGGTTTCGGCAGCCTGAGGTTGTGGTGAAATCTGGCAATGTTACGGAGGTGGTAGGAGGCAGTGCTGGTCATGGTGCAGATATGGGGTAGAAAGGACAGTTCAGGGTCAAACGAGCTTCGTTAGATGGAGTGTGCAGCCATGGATGCTGATGCTGCCTGCCTCCTTTGACTGTAACTCGGCTTCACAAAGGTCAGTACTGAGATTGGCAACGAAGGAGATTTCCTGAGGGCTCTGACCACCTGAGAGACACCCAACTCCCTACAAAATTTGCTAGTTACAATTCCTTTTGCAAATGTTGAAAGAAGGCCTCTAAAGCCAGAGGAGTTGAGAGATGCTGAGGTCACCTTGGTAGCAGACCCATTTAGCCTCCCAAGGATACAGATAATATACCCACATACAGTAGTAGCTTGCGAGGAGTAGCAGTATTATCTAATTAAACTTCAGCAGTTAAACTTCAACACAGACTCTGGAGTCCCTAAGGTTTGACTATTGCGAGGCTGCGTCTAATACTCTTACGTAAGCAGAGTACAACCTGCCAGGTGGAGAATGCAAGTTCCATTCCAAACTTGGAAATTTCCATGGGAATTATGCAGGTGGAATTCTCATGTGGTTTGGATACTGCAGCATGATGGTAAGTTTCTGCTTGTATTAGACACCCTGCTGACCAAATAAACCTTGTACAGTGAAACCTTGTTTATCCTGTACCCAACCAAACCACACACTCAACCAACCGGTATCTCCCAACACAATTCACCATTTCAGCAACCGGATCTCATACCGTAGCCACCCGGGACACTCGCGGGTGGCTCACTTTGCACATGCAGGGCCAGCGCTACCTTTAGGTGAACAAGGCGATTGCCTAGGGAACCAGATCAACATATTAACAGCTGCAACTGTTGGGGGGACGGTACCTGAACTCCCACCCCCCCTTGCTCTCTGTGCACTGATTGGCTAACGGGCTGTACACTGATTGGCTAACGGGCTGTACACTGATTGGCTAACCGTCTGTACACTGATTGGTTAACGGTCTGTACACTGATTGGCTAACGGTCCCCGCCAGTCACGTCAACCCGACGTCCCGTTGCCACTTGCGTCAATCAGACGAGCGCCGTTCACGCCCCACCAACAAGTTAGGTTGAGTTCATTTTTAACAGCCTGTCCTCAAGGCTGCTCAGAACCTTTGCTATTGACCCAATCAATTAATAAAGTAACTTCACTTCTTTTTAAATAAAATAATAATTATACACAGTGTATAGATATCTCAAAGCACGATAGAAATAAAACAACCATTATTGGGGTGGGGGGAGGATGGGGGGAGACGAAGGAAGCCGTTCTTTACCGAACGCTAGAATGGTTTTTACCGATCATTTTACCGAGTGTGCTGGAATGCTTTATTGATTAGTATCATACAATATTCTGTTATTATATAGTCTATTATTAATATGGTATGTTTTAAAATAAGTAAATTTTTTTGTTGGATTTTCGGCAAGCTCGAATATCTGGCATATTCGACTAATCGGCACCGGTTAGGTCCCAAAGGGTGCCGGATAATGAAGGTTTTACTGTACTATCTCTCTGTCACACATATACACACATGCTCCGTACTGGTGTCAATCCACACACACAGCCAGAGAGAGACCACTGCTGGCCAGAAAACCTTACCTTTGTGCTGTGACTATAAAATCCAAACTCTCCTGGTCACCAATCAGATGGCTTGTGTCGAATATCACACTGAAATCATACTGTAGGATAGAAAAAGGTATTTGAGATTAGCAGATGATTTTATGGCAAGGCAGTTTGTTTTTTGATCTTCCTGATTGTTAAATTTCAAAATCAGATGTTTGCGCCGAATATCTTTGGATCTGATCAACAACAGCAACAAATTGCGTTTATTTAGCACCTTTCATGTTGGGCATACATCTGACCACTCGGGCACTAACCCTTTCCATTAGTCTTAGGTCTCCTACATGTGAGGCAGGCAGCATGTGACAAAGAAGGGAGTGTGTTGTTAGGAAGTCTGGATATTTTCTCTATAATTTGCCTCCAAGGTCAAACTCGCAAATCTCAAAGATAATAAAGGAAGATGTCCAGGCTTCCTGACAACATACTCTTTCCTTGTCACTTGTTACTGCACGTGGAAGAGATCCAAGACTAATGGAAAGGGTTAGCGCACTAACTCTGCTGACAGTAATCACATCCAGAGAAGATCCAATAAATAGTAGATCTTCATCTCATCAGATTGCCTGCCTTTCACTGAACAGATAGCAATGAAGTGTAGGGCTCTGATGTCATTGGCTACATTGGCCCACTGAAGCAGCAACGCACAACACAGAGTTTGGCAGAACCTGCCAAACAATTAGCTAATATTGAACAGGTGATTGTGGATACACTAGCTCTGTGTTGGCAAGTAGGAAAATTCAGCCAAGGCTCCTGCATATTTTCACAATTTAGTGTGCACATAGCAGAATTGGGCTCACCCATGGTGCCAACTATTGTTTACAGAGTTAGACAGATACAGGACAGAGGAGAATGGAATGAATGAAAGAAGAAATGAAAACCATTTCCGAACAGCAATATGACCAAGGAATCCTTTTTTGCCTATGCTTTATTTAATTTGAAATTTTTTAACTGTTAACAATCAAGGCAAATTTTATGTAATTGGAGGTACTTTCTGTAGCCACAAAATAAATCTGTTCATTTCACAAGTCTTAGAGATCTTCAATGATTTATAATGGCTCCCCTTCCTCAAGCGGGATTCTTAACTCATGCATAAAAATAATGTGTTGATATTAATGACAGCAGTCAGGAACAGAAGAGACTAAAACATTTTTTGACTTCAGAGCAATTTACTCTGAGAAATAAAATGTTTTCCTGTGTGCTTGGCTGAACAGAATACAGGTATACCCTGATTTACGACATGGTTACTTTCCTGAAAAACGTCACGCAAATCGAAATGTCGTAAATAGGAACGCGGTTTCCCATGAGGTCCCATTATATAACCTGAGATGCGTTCTTTTGACAAAATGTTCAGACCTTAAACCCACTAAAATAACACATATAGGCAAGATTTAGTATCTAAAGTGATGGGATCCCTTACTGCTAGCGGTATTACTGCTGTTCATTTCACTTACTGTTCTCTTCTCTGACATTGTAGAAATGCGGTAGAGGCTGTAAATCGCTCAAAATTGCGTGGTGTCGCTTCAAAAGAAGCTGGCTTTTAAACAATGACATAGCGCAGTGGTTCCCAACTTCGGGACCCGACCCAAATCAGTGTCACAGGCGTCCTCAGTAGGGTCGTGAAGAGTCAGTCATCAGAATTGTTTTTCTTTTCCTTTTTTGAATGTTGAAAATGCTATTTTAACGCTTAAAAAAAAGCTTTTAACGCTAAAAAAAAACCCTTTAACGCAGAAAAAAAATGCGACATCGCCAACCAATTTGTATAAAGAGCGTACTTACGAGTTGCGCTGAGTCCACAAAAGAGACGGAGATAATGTTCTGGCTGAGCTGAGCTTCAGTAGTGATATTGCCACCTAGTGGTGGAAGGACCAGTTGGAGGCTAATTTGGGTCGCAGCAAAAAAAGGTTGGGAACCACTGATGTAGCGACAAGCTATTGGCCAGTTCAAAGCTTGGATACTGTATACGTACTGCGTATTTACCACGAAATACACTATATACTGCGCATGCGCAAAACAGATGTGCAAAATTTGTTGTCGTTAAAACGAAACAAAATATTGTACATCGATAAAAAGCTGTTAAAAATTACGTTTGTTAAAACGAAAACATGTAAATAGAGACGTCGTAAATCGGGGGATACCTGTCGTTGTAACACTGCCACGTCAAACAGACACAGGATTTTCAATAAGCTGGACCTGAAACCAATGCAATTTTAACAAGCAGCCTGGAGCAATGTGTATGCATGAACCTCAAGAAGACAAACAGTAACACTGGACTTTCATTATACAGTAAATGTGTTCCACACATTCCTTTTTTTAATACATGTTTTGCTCTCCCTTGGTCGTTCCCCCTCAGAGACCCAGATGGCAGGCAGTCAACCTGCTGCAATGTTGCCAGTGCCACACTCACGGCTACTAGCAGGAGCAGGAGAGCAGAAGTGAATGGAGTTGCAATGGACGTGATGGCTGTCAATGCATGTGGAGGAGAAAGTTCTGTGTGACTAATGAAGAGGAGCCAGTGGTGACTAATTATCACATCACTGATAAACAGTCACTAAGGCCACTCAGTAAACAGACAGGATGCTAAGTGTGGCACACAGCGGTACAACCTAAAACCTGTCTATAGTACCCATTAGACTCACCAATCAGTAGAACCAGAAGGACAGGGCATTGATCTAACCTTAATTTTTTTCCTGAGCTAAAGTGGTATCTTGCTAACTATTCACTCATTTCATCATCATAATAATAATACTTCCTTCCATTTGATATAACAACAACAAAATTACACTTGTATAACGCCTTTCACGTCAGGAGGACGTCCCAAGGCGCTGGACAGATACTGCTTCAGATCTGAGATGAGGACGAGGAGTTGCCGATGGGTCCATTGAAGAGGAGTCTTGAGGCGAGACTTGAAGGAGGCCAGGGAGGGGGTGAGCCGGAGGGACTTCGGGATGGAGTTCCAGAGGTTAGGGACAGAGGGACTGAAGGCTAATGGTTGGGCGGGTGGGTCGAGGGACGTGAAGCAGGCCAGAGCCTGCTGAACGGAGTGGGTGGGCAGGTTGCTAAGGATCACGGATGGGGCGAGGTTGGGGCGAGGTTGTGGAGGGCTTTAAATGTGACGACCAGGATCTTGAATTGGATCCTCTGGGTGATGGAGAGCCAATGGAGTCAGGCAAGGATGGGGGAGATGGGGTCACAGAGTTTGGAATGATAGAGTACACGGGCCACAGCGTTCTGGATTATCTGCAGCCTGTGGAGGGAGGAATTGGGAAGGTCGACCAGCAGGGCATTTGCATAATCGAACCGGGATGTAATGAAGGCGTGGATGAGGGTTTCAGCGGCTTTGGGGGTGAGGTAATGGCGGAGTCAGGCAATGTTGCGGAGCTGGGGAAAGGCAGAGTGAGTCATTGCTTAAATGTGAGGGAGGAAAGACAGTTGAGGGTCGAATAATACACCTAGGTTCCTGACTGGAAAGAGATAGAGTTGGGTGTATATAGCGCCTTTCATGTCATCAAGATTTCTTCAAGGCCGTTTGTGGGACAATGCTATGTGTAATTTGGCTGCAACATGTAGTCACCACACTTCACAGAATATCCTGTAAAGTACTTATAAGCCTGAGGTCAAAGGTTCTATATGTAAGAATTATACATCTGTTGTCCTTTGGATGAGACGGGTTCCTATATCCCTGTTCAGGTGGATGTTGAAGATCCCATGGCACTATTCAAAAAGAGGAGGAAGATTTTCACTCCTGGCTAACAATCCGCTCAAATAAATTGGTGACTCACTCTAAGGCTATTTGTTGGGACACTGCAGTGTGGAATTGGCTGCCATGTTTCGCCCACAAAATACACAGCCAATCCACCTTGCAGTATATCCTGTGAAGAACTTTGAGACTTCTCAATTGCGCTACGTCAAATGCAAGGATTATTATTACTATCATTTAACAAGTCAACTGACTGCCATGGGCCTGTTTTGTAATGGAATCTGAGGAGAATCATGGATTTACACCCAAGAACCGTCGACCAGTCTGGCTCCCAGAAGGTTCCAACTTGGACCATATTCATCAACAACATGACAATTAATCCCTCCAAAAAAAATTGGTCACTTCAATCCACGACTGTTTGTTTGATAATGTTGTGCGCAATTGGCTGATGTGTTTCGCCCATAAAATATACAGTTCACTTTGCGGTGTATTCCGTGAAGTGCTTTTAGATACCCAGAAGACGTGAAAAGTGCTATATCAAGTGCAAGGATTATTATGAATAATTAACACATCACAACGCTACATTTCACTCTCAAAATCTTTCTGAATCTGATGAAATGTACAAAGTACTCTTTGCTTTAAAAGTGTGGCGAGGGAGCATCACAATGTTTTGATATGGATTGAATCTAAGGTACAGAACAAGATACAATGGGAAATGTCATCTCTGAAGCGTATCATCTCTCAGGGAACCAATGGAGATATTCATTTCATTGTGGACATTCACCTGTTTACTATTTGAGAAATTAGGGGGAAGCGTTGAAGAAAATTCCCTGTGATGACTAAATAAATCCAACTCAGATTATGAGACCAATGTTAATAATAATAAGTATTGTATTTGATATAGGTAGGGCCTTATCACTCATTTGAGACATCTCAAAATGCTTCACCGAATATAATGTAAAGTGAACTGTGTATTTTCTGGGTGAAAAGGCCGGAGCCAATTGCATGCAGAGTCACATGAATATAATAATTATTATAATAATCCCCCCAAAAACCCAAAATAATAATAAATTGGTCATTTCAATCTACGACTGTTTGTGGGACACTGCGCAATTGGCTGCCGTGTTTCGCCCACAAATAGACAGTAAATTTACAGTATATTCTGTGAAGCGCTTTGAGACATCGATAAGATGTGAAAAAGCGCTTTGTCAAATGCAAAGATTATTATTATTATTATTATTATCCCCTGGATCTGCTAATCGACTAACAACCGGGTTCCGACTTACTGTTAGGTAAACAGAGGCATGTGGAGTAAGGAAACTTGCCCAAGATTTCACCCTGGCAGGGAATCAAATACAGGTCCGCTCACTTACGAGGCAAGTGCATGAAACACTCTGAGACGCTATCTGGCCATCTCTAAATCCAAGTTGTTGTTGTAACCACTAGGCTACAGGACTTCACAAGTTCTGATCTTTGTTATGCCATGGTTTAATATGTTCTTCATGGGGTAGGTTCCTTTGTACCTTGACAACAACAAATTACATCGGTAATAATGCCTTTCACATCTGGAGAACTTCACAAGGCTTTTGACCAGGATGCGTTGTTGGCAGCAGTAGGGGACTTCATGTTTGGAAGGAGTTTAACCATAAACAACTGGACCTATCTTGGCCATATGCCTCTGATTGCCTTATAAACAGCAGGATTGGTGGGAGGAAAGGAGGCCTATGATGGCATCCAGTGCTGGGCTGGGAAAAGTGGTTTTGGGATGGGCTAAATAAATAAATGGATGGATGGATGGATGTAGGGAAGGAAGGAGAGAGAAAGAGAGACAAAAAGAAACAGAGAAAGAAACAAAGTGACCATAAAGAAAGATAATACAGAATAGCTTTAAACTTTAGAAAACAAAAGTAAAGTGTAGACAACAAAAGAAATATATGCACGAGTACAATGACTAAACAACTGAAGCTGCAAAGGCAATCATTGAGACTGTAGCAGCTGGTGTGAACAAAATAAACTCAGCACTGTACCTTCGACTGGGATCTCATGAAAGGAAATCCAACACTGCACTTGAGGAAGTCCGACTCGAGCAGTTCACAGGACGTGGCCTTTTCTTCCTGAAATGAAATGACAAGAGGGCGAGAAGTGACCAAGTACACATAGGAACACTGTTGGGAGAACAATGGCCAATAAATATTGCAGGATACACACTGCTCTTGGTGGAAGGATTCCTTCTTGATAAGGTACCAACAACAATTATAGGACTGAAAGGAAATGTATAATTATAAATCCCTAATTTCTCCTTACTTTTTTCAACCATGTGTAAAAACAATCTAGGGCTCCTTCAATGTCCGGTTCTCAAGCAAAAGACTCATTAATGAATGTGCTTCCAGAAGGCTGCTGTCATTTGTTGAGACAGCTTCTCTTTGCAGCTAATCATTGCAAGTGCCAGGAAAGGATATGAGCCCAATCCCTTTATCTAGCTCAGTGTTTCTCAAACTTTTTGATGTCGGGGACCAGCTGGCTATCTTCCTAAACTGACGTGGACCTCTTTGAAGGTCCTGGCCATTTTTGTCTATTTTGTACTGCTAGATTTGTGCATATAACAACAACAACTTTGATTTATATAGCGCCCTCCATGCCGGATGGCGTCTAGGGGCTTCACAACAACGGATCCCAGGACTGAGCCAGGGGCAGGGTTAGAAAGGTGACCAAAGGTGCGGTCAAAGAGAAAGGTTTTTAGCTGGGACCTGAAAATGGGAAGAGAGGGGGCGAGGTGAAGGGAGTGAAGAAGGGAGTTCCAGAGCCTCGGGGCGTAGTAGCTGAAGGCATGGCCACTGGATTCGGGGGACATGGAGGAGGCCATACCCGGTGGAGCAAAGGCAACGGGTGCTGGTTTGAGGAGCGAGGAGGGAGAGAGGGGGTGCAGAGGAATGGAGGGATTTGAAAACAAGGGTGAGAATCTTGAAATCGATCCTCTCTGGGACAGGAAGCCAGTGAGCAAGTACTGGGGTAATGGGGGAGCAGAGTTTGGTGTGGGTGAGAATGCGGGCGGCAGAGTTTTGAATGAGTTGGATTTTATGGATTGTGGTGGAGGGGAGACCGGCGACGAGGGCATTGAATAGTCCAGCCGAGAGGTGACAAAGGCATAGAGCAGGGTTCAGCGACTTTTGGGGCAAGATACTGCTGGAGACGGGCGATCCGTCGGAGGTGGAATGTAAGCTTGAAATTAAATGAAAGTGCAGTCACCGGGGTTCAATTAAATTGAATAATCTGAAACTCACCCGATTTAGTACAACAATAAACCTATTTAGATAACAATAAAAAAATGTTTTTTTTCCTGCTGTAATTTTACACTTTAGAAGAAACCTTTGATATGAAGTGAGCATGGTCATTTACCCTGTTATTGTGCCCACCGCAAACACTGCAAAGTAATTTTAAATGGACGACCTGAAGCGGAGCGGCATGGAATGGAACGGAATGTAAACTTAATATGAACTGTTTGGGATTTTGTGAAAATCCGCTCCGCTCAGAAATCTAAGAAATCTGTGTCATGTTTTTCTTTTTTTCAAAATTGATTTTCTCGAAGACGCTGCTGCGGACTGGCACCGGTCCACAGACTGGCTGTTGAGAAACACTGGTCTAGCTCAATCGGCTGGGACCATTCAGGTAACTAGGGTTCATCTGAACCCTTTGGTGACAGAATGCACACTCCATTCCAGACACAGGGAAATGTCCAGTGTACATATTACATATATACAGTCAAAGCCCGTTTTTCCGTGACCTGATCAACCGTAACTTCTGTATAACCGACACCTCAAAAAAAAGGTCCCCATTCGAATAACCGGATGTTATCTGGCACAATCGCGGTGGTGCATTTAATGAGTTGATTGTCGCACAAGAGTACAGTACGAATTAGTTCTGAATGCTGCCGGTAGTGGCACTTCAATTGTTTCCTCAAAAAGCAGCGCTGTCGATTTTTCCTCTCCCTCTTTTTCTTTTTCTCTCTCCCTCTCCTTCCTCTCTTCCTCTCTTCCTCTCTTCCTCTCTTCCTCTCTTCCTCTCTTCCTTTCTTTCTTTCTTTCTTTCTTTCTTTCTTTCTTTCTTATGCTCTCTCTCTGACGGATACTATGTATTGCCTGTGCAGCCTGACTATCGTGGTTTAAACCACTGTTTTGGTGGAGGGTGGGAGAAGGAGAGAGAGGCAGTGAGAGAGAGCGTGGGGGGAAAAAGAGGGAAAGGGGGGTGAAAAAGAGAGGAGTGAGAGGGGGAGAGAGAGGTGGGGGAGAGAGACAGGGGGTGAGTTGATTAATTTAGATGAGAGGAGTAGAGTTGGGTTGGGTTTGGAGCCATTGAGATGCCAGACTGACTGAGTGTGTGTGTGTGAAAGAGAGAGAGAGGGAAGGAGGGAGAGAAATAAAGAAAAAAAGAGGAAAAAAAAGACAGTACCTCTTTAAGCCACTATCATCCGCATTGTAGAAGTTTGCATTGTGTGCTGCGTTTATAGACTATAATCGATATTTATTGCTTTATTGGTAAGTATCCATACAACATTCTGTTATTATTTAGTCTATTATTAACATGGTATGTTTAAAAAAAAGT
This sequence comes from Hydrolagus colliei, assembly GCA_035084275.1. NCBI lineage: Eukaryota > Metazoa > Chordata > Chondrichthyes > Chimaeriformes > Chimaeridae > Hydrolagus > Hydrolagus colliei. Next base: position 2,861,926 of record CM068743.1, on the reverse strand, counting down.
TAATTTTTTTTGTGTTGGGTTTTCTTCTGAATATCCAGCATGACATTTAATCGGCATTGGCCAGTTACCAGGGCGCCAGATAAACGGGCTTTTACTGTATATGTAATTCTCAGACTGGTTTAAAAACTTTTGTCATCTAATTAATTAAACCTTTTATCCATGCATTTGGTATAACGCCTTATCTTGTTGTTGGTATGCCTCGAAACACATTGTAAATTTTTACTGTGAGATGGTGTGATTGTACATAATTTGGGGTGAATGTGCCAGACAATTTGCACACAGCAATGCCCCACAAATAGCCATGGAGTGAATGCCCATTTTATTTGGGGACCGTTGGCCCGGAAAATAGAAAAAATTTCCTCTTTTTCTGAATAGTCCCGACTTGAATCCACAACGTTCTGACTCAGAGGCAAAAGTGCAAATACAGTAACTAATCCTGTTGGAAATTGCCACATACTGTATTTAAGACACCGCGGTGAATGGTTATTTACTATGGCTATGTGCTAACCCTGATAGAAAACGTGTCTGTCTGGTCCGCAAACAGCTCTGGAAACTCTTAACTCTCTATCAATCTGTCCGCTTCCTTCACTCAGTGGGCTCCGGTCTGTTCTATGTCCCCCGACCCAACCAGCCCACCATCGGCGGGTGAGCCTTCAGCCACTCTGCCCCCAACCATTGAAATTCCATCCAGCAATCCCTCCGGCTCATCCTCTCCCTAGCTTCCTTCAAGTCCTGCCTCAAGACCCTCCTCTTCAACCCAACTGTGCCATCAGTCACCCCACTTCCCGTCCTTTCCCTCCACCCACCCCGAACCCCACCCCAGCTTGTGTCTGAAGCACAGACTGTCCAGCACCTTGTGAGTCCTCCTGACGCAAAAGGCGCTATACAACTGTAATTTTGTTGTTGTTGAAACGTCAGATGGACAATCGCATGGGGCAGAATCCCATTTGACCTTCTCATGTCACCACTCGGGAGAGGCATGGTGTATCGAGTTGGCAGCGTTGCTAATAAACCCAGCACGCAGACAAAACTGAGAAGTTCCAGGTTTTTGATGAAGGCTCCAGAGAATTATAACTGATCAGGAATGTTCTTTCAATGTAAATAGTTTACAAACTGATTGATAATGAATTGCCAGTAAACAGCTGTTGGTCAACTGAATCATCCAGACACCCTCTTAGGAATTTTGAAACAGTGGTTCTACCCGCTTTACAACACAAGTTCCATTCTCCCAGAAGAGTATTGCACTTCTATTTCCATCAAAAAGGAAAGCAAGTTTCCTACAATTGTTGTGATTGTTCAATTGAGTGCATACTGGATTGAGTCACTGGTATCTGATATAATGTGTAGGGCAGACAATGTGTTGATGAGCAGGATGGGGGGATCAATGCAGTTTTACCCAAGCACTACACGGTGGAGACCACATCCAACACACACAACAAAAACAACTTGAATTTATATAGCACTCTCCACACCGGGTGGTGTCTCAGAGTGCTTCACAATGGCAGAGTCCAAGGCTGAGCTAGGGGAGGGGAAAGGTGATCGTAGCGCAGTCAAAGAAAAAGGTCTTCAGGCACGACCTGAAGATGGGGAAGGAGGGGGCGTGGCAAAGGGTTTGAGGGAGGGAGTTCCGAAGTTTCGGGGTGTAGTGACTGAAAGCACAGCTGCCGATGGTGGAGCTGAGGATTCAGGGGACAAGGAGGAGGCCGGGCCCAGTAGAGCAAAGGCAATGAGCAACACTGGCAATCAGAAGCAGATATCGACATTACTCAACAATGGCAGTCATGCCAATGTGTGCACAGTCACCAGTCCAGGAATCAAAAACAAAAGAGGTTTTCTTTTTATGAAAGAATATGTTACTCAATTATTAATCTTAGTTAATGTGGACTACACACATTTACTGAAGGAGCAATGTCACTGTGTACAACAACAAAATTACATTTATAGAGCGCTTTTCACGTCGGGAGGACGTCCCAAGGCGTTGAACAGTCAGATAGGGACGCGAGCAAGCGAGAGGGGCAGGTTGGGGGGGAGGGCCGGGAGAGAGTTAGGAGGGAATGGAGAGAGTTGGGAGGGCAGCAGAAGATACGATCAAAGAGGAAGGTCTTGAGACGGGCCTTGAAGGAGGCAAGGGAGGAAGTGAGGCGGAGGGACTGTGGGATGGAGTTCCGAGCTAAAAGCCCGTCCGCCGATGGTAGGGCTGGTTGGGCGGGGGACATGGAGCAGACTGGAGCCCGCTGAACGGAGGGGGCAGACAGATTCATAGGGAAACAGCAGGTCAGAGAGATAGTGTAGAAAGCTGACAGACAAGTTCACTTTCTATAATGCTGTTCATCATTGCGGAGTTATAAAGATTTTAAACACGGTTTAATCTTTGTAGAAAATCTAAGACAAAGATAATGATTGGGGTAAAAATGCAATGTGTGATATTACGTGATATTATCACTGCTATTTATCCCATGCATCAAATTGTGGTCAAAAGCTGTGATTCGGGCCACTACCTGATCCCTGCAATCTGATTTTAGGCATCATTGCTCCCAATCCTATCATTGTTTCCTTCTCTGCAGATAAATATTGTGAATCTCTGGAAAGCTTATGGTTGCAACTTATGGTTAACCTCAAACACTTACCAACTCCCCTCCTCCCTGCTCGGTGATTGCTGATGTGAATAGTTCTGAGGTGTTCACCCTATGTGAAAGGCTGGTACCTGCCCTGTAGATTTCTTTAGATACAAATAAGAACACGCTGACATTGAGTCAGTGAAGCCACATATTCTAATGGATCTAGTGACTGACCCAAATCCAGTTCACCAGAGTTCATAAAATAAGTGTTACAAAACTCTAGTGGGGATGGTTGAGAGTAGAAAGGGAACTTTTGGAATAGTATTTATGTTGAAAGATTTAAGAGTAAAAATGCATCAACTATCTCGCACGATGTTTAGCTAGCAATTCTTTAGTTGATAATAAAATCCTGCACATCTCTTCTGGTTCTTCTCCATCCTCAAAGAAATAAAAGATGTTTTGCCAAACACTTTTTCGGGAAGACCGTGGAGCTTTTGAATAAAAAAAATTGCACATATTTTTCTCCAGTTCACAAGTTATGCAATAGAAGTCTGGAATGTTTTGCACAGAGTTGAATCAACTTTTTGTTGAGAGTTTCGATTTTTTTTAAAAAAAGGCCTTTTTAAAAGCTTTTAACAAGGTTTTTTGAAAGTCTTAAAAAAATTTGTGGGTTGAACTCATGTAGTCTGAACTGTCATTCCAATGCACTCCTGGGGGGGTTGTTACAGAATCATAGAATTCTATGGTACAAAAGGAGGCCATTCAGCCCATCGAGTCTGGCTGGCTCTTTGAAAAGAGCAACTCAATTCCACTTCCCAGCTCTCTCCCCATAACCACGCAAACTTGTCCTCCCCAAATAAACATCCACCTCTCTTTTAAAAGTTGTTACAGGGTGTTGCATGGCCCTGAGGTAAGACATTAAACTAAGGTCCAATCTACTTGTTCAATTGAATACAAGTGGACAACATCAAATTGGGGGCGCACTGTAGTTAATATTGAGGAGGACCGCAAAAACTATAACAGACGTTAATAAACTTTCTGAATTGGCAAATTAATTTCAATATAAATGTGAGGTTGGACATTTTGGTAGCAGGAATACCAAGATCACATAATGCCTGGAAAAAACAAATCTAAATGGGGTAGCAAAGCAAAGGGATCTAGGGGTACAGATACACAAATTGCTAAAAGTGACAATGGTTAATAAGGTCATAAAATAAGCAATTGAATCATTGGGAATTCATTTTTAAAGGAACAGAAATGAAGTGCAGGGAAGTTGTGCTGAATTTATATCGAACTTTGGTTAGACTACCAAAGTTCCATGTACAGTTCTGGTTCCAATATTACAATAAGGATATAGAGACAACAGAGAAGGTGTGAAGGAGATTTGCAAGGATGATACCGGAATTGCAAGGTTATTCCTATCAGGAAAGGTTGAACAAGGCTGGACTCTTCTGGGTTAGTACTTGGGATGACCTAATAGAGGTCTTTAAATGAAGAAAGATTTTGATAGGGTAGACATAGAGAAGATGTTTCGACTTGTGGGGGAGACCAAAACCAGCGGCCATATATATAAAATAGTCACCAATAAATCAAATAGGGAAGTCAGAAGAAACTTCTTTACCCATAGAGTGATAGGAATGTGGAGCTTGCCACCACACAGAGTAGTTGAGACTATTTAAGGGAAGTTGATAAGTATATGAGGGACAAAGGAATGGAAGGTTTTGCTGATGGGTTTAGTTGAGGAAGGGCAGGAGCATAAACGCCAGCATAGACCAGTTTCTGTGCTGTATATTCTATGTAATTCAATATAATTCTATGAGTATTATTATGTGGCCTGGAATGGATCACCAATTGATAACTTTTAACCTGTTCGTAAATATCACAAATTGGACCCCCAACCTCTAAAGTCGAATATGCCTCAGTGGAATTCACACTGTCACAATTCACTCTCTATTTCACCCAATTTCACTTTTCTTGTTGAGTGTCCAAATTTCTGTTCAATCTAAACTCTGCTGGTCCCAATTCTGATACCTTCTTGATTTTCTTGCTGTCTCCCTATCCCTCCAGTTCTGTTTCATAGTCTTCCTTCCACTTAACTGTCTTCCTTCCACTTTTTTCCCAGCTCTATTTTATATCTCAGTCCTTCAGTTCCATCCCTCCATGACTTCTACTTCTATCAATAAATTGCTAACAAGTTACTGGATATTCTCTCCAGCCTCTCCCACGCAGAGGTTAATCTGACATGACATAAATTTGTGCAAATAAAGTAAAAGATACCAGTTGTTCTAAAATAAAAGCACGTCTCAGTTGCCACCTTTTCAATGACACCGAAGAGTCACTGACATAGAAAATTTACAGCTGAACCATTTCGCAAATTGCTTTGTTTATTCCAGAAGTTCATACTGAAATAGCAGCCCTCGTAATAAATAACTCAACACTCAAAGTGCACTTTTTGTTTTACAATTTCATTTCCTTGCCTTGCTAAAAACTTTACATTCAGTACTTGGAAAAAGGGCACTCAGTCAATCGAGGAGGGAAATGTTCATAAATTGAAAGGCGACCGTACCATTGAAACACTTGGATCAGAGTTTTATATTAATTATTAGTGTTGGCACTGGTGTGGTGCCTTTGAGAACTATTAGTAGTTGGTTATGTTTATTTATGTTTAATTATGTTTATAATAGACTTTTTACTAAAATTAGCAGAATGTAGGGGAGGAATGCAGTAAGCTAGTCTCTGGTATAGTTGAGAAGAAACAATGTTCTTTGAGATAAATCATCAAATGGGGCTAAAGAAACAAACAAACGTCTATGTAGGGGCTAATTGAGAACAAAGGTTACTTTCTAACATTGATGCTTGTTCTAGTTAATATAGTACAGTAAAAGCCTGTTCATCCGGCACCCTCGGGACCTGGCCAATGCCGGTTAAACCATGTGCCGGTTTAACCGGATATTGGGGCAGCAAGTTGCTGAAAACCCAGCACAAACAAAATTAACTTATTTTTAAACAAACCATATTAATAATAGACTAAATAATAACAGAATATTGTATGGATACTTACCAATAAAGCAATAAATATCGATTACAGTCTATCAACACAGCACACAATCACAAAGCAAACTTCTACAATGGCGGACGGAAGAGTTTTTTCCTCTTAAAGTGGCACTGTCAGTTTTTCCTTTTTTTTCTTTCTCTCTCTCCTTCCCCCTCTCTCTCTTCACCCACATACTCAGTCAGTCTGGGATCTCTATGGCTCCAAACCCAACCCGCCTCTACTCCTCTCATTTTTCATCTAAATTAATCAACTCCCCCCCCCCCCTCTCTCTCTCCCCTCTTCTTCCTCACTTCTCTCTCCCCCTCCCACTCCTCTCTCTTTCTCCCCCCACCACCGTTCCTCTCTTTCCCCCCCCACCATCCACTTTCTCCCTGCCTCTCTCTCCTTCTCCCACCCCACCCTCCACCAAAACAGTGTATAAACCCACAATATAATCAGGCTACACAGGCAACATGTAGTATCCATCAGAGAGAGAGGGAAAAAAAGAAAGGGGAAGAGATAGAAAGAGAGAGGGAGAGATAGAAAGCAAGGAGAGGGAGAGAGAGAAAGAAAAGGGAGAGTGGGAGGGAAAAAACCAACAGTGTGGCTTTAAGAGGAAAAACTGGAAGTGCCATTACTGGCAGCATTCAGAACTAATCGTACTGTACTCTCGTGCGACAATCGACTCATTAAATGTGCCACCACGATTGTGCTGGATAAAATCCGGTTATTCGAATGGGGACCATTTTTTTGAGGTGCCGGTTATACAGAAGTTATGGTTGATCGGGTCACGGATAAACGGGCTTGTACTATACAATGAAGTACAGTATCTACATTGCTGTAAATGTGGTTCTGCATGTGGTGATGGGTCTTACAGTAGTAGATTTCCAATAAAATAAATGATCTTTTAAAGAAAAGTCTTTCTTCATTGTTTCAGCCAATTTATTTCCTGCTGCTTATTTCTGAGTCCTTTCTCCACAGGAAGGGGTGCTGCGGTGCGTAAATACAGGATTCTGGTTCTTCCACAGATAAATACCTGCCACTGATGGAATGACCACTTAGAATAGCTGCTGCCATTCCCTGAATAAGCCCTATGCGACAATACATTACTTGAGGGCGCTATATAAATGCAAATTGTTTCTGTTGTTGAATCCTACTCAGCACAGTCACCAACTTCAAGAGGAGGCAAGGGGGAAAAAATGGGTGTAAAAATATCGTGAACATTCACAAGGGAATGGGCAAACGTGTTTCCTAGGAACATCCTACACACTGAAATTCATGCAATCCCAGACCAGACAAAAGCTTGTTGCTACAGAGCCATTCCATCTGCTTCACTGTTCTTCCCACAGATTTCAATGCAGCAATATTTACTCAGCACATCAAATGCTTAGCCACAAACTCAAAGTCCATGACACAATAATGTTTCCGATCTTGTACATTCCTGTTGCTATAATGGTGTCTTCATTTAGATGCAGTTTAACTTGAAGCCAACAAACATCAGATACAATTACTTAGATTAATGACAAAAGTATGATGAATAGCTTTTTTCCAAGGACTTTATAAAGAAATAGAGAAGCCTTAATGTCCCTTTGGGAATCTAGGAGAATTAAACCATACCTGATTTTGCTTCCCACAAGTCACTGTGCGATGGATAATGCATTGAATAAATATTAATCTTTACATTTGGTATAGCGTCTTTCACAACTGGAGGGCATCTCAAAGCGCTTCATCTGAATATATGTAAAGTGCAGTGACTGTTTTTACGGTGAAAGTGATAGCCAATTAGCACACAGCAATGTCCCACAACCATGAACCAATTTTATTTGGAGGGACTGTTACCAAGAGGACATCAGGAGAAACTATCCTTTCTTTTTGTATGATGCCATGGAATCTTTAGGATCCACCTGAACAGGGAGATGGAGCCTCCAACAATTTAACTCACCCCCAGCACTGCATTGGGTCTTGAACCCACAACCTCCCGACTCAGAAGTAAGACTGCTATTAACTGAGCTTGGCTGACACTGTAACAGTACAAACGTACTGTATAACATATCCTGTAAACTGTGCCAGGAACACACACTATGTGAACTATGCTGGGCACACATTTCGTATGACTTGTGCTGGGAGCACACATCATGTAAACTGTACTGAGAAGATACACTATGTAAATGGTGCTGAGGACACACACTGTATCAACACAGCCCAAGACATCCGACAATTCCGGAGAGGCATCAGTTTAGCTGAGAGGAATGTGTTAAATCTAAATCGGTGAATACTGCAGACCAAGCAAAGCATATGCACACTTTGTGTGTGGCTCTTTCCTGTTTCCTGTTCAGTACTTCCTATTTAACAGAACTACTCTAAAATATGTCCACAAATCCTCACAATCAATACATTAAAGCAATGCTTGTTATCTTTAATTCATTGAGCTTGCTAGATAATACAAAATGGCTAGTTAAAGCCAATCATCTTTAAATTACATAAAATTAGGAAGAGCCCTATTCACTGCACCTCAACAAGGGTAGAGAGTCTGCAATATGTGATAGTCAGATGCCTATCCACACCATACTTTTGACACACTGAAGAATTCTGTATTTTGGAGTCCTGTAGCTCAGTGGCTAGAGCACTTGTCTTGCAAGCGAGAGACCTGAGTTCAATATTCCAGGCAGGGCAAAACCTTGGGCAAATTTCCTTACACCACATGCCTGATAATAATCCCTAAAAAAAAAAGATAAATTGGTCATTTCAATCCACGACTCTTTGTGGGACACTGCAATGTGCAATTGGCTGCCGCGTTTCGCCCAGAAAATATGCAGTCAATTCACTTTACAGTATATTCTGTGAAGCACTTTGAGACGTCTAGAAGACATGAAAAGCGCTATATCAAATGCAAGGATTATTATTATTATTATCTGGGGTGTCCTGGTTGTGAACCATTAATTAACTATGAAATGTAGTATCAGTGCATTAAGGCACAGACCAAGAATTTAAGGGTTAATCTCTAGTCAGTGTGTGTTGGCTCAATTGATAGCACTTTTGTCTCCAGAATCAAAATTCATGGGTGGTTTCACGTGGAAATAGGACGTGCAGGTCAACCAGTATGTGTTGGTCTTCATACTTCACACTAGTCTCCTCTCTCTCTTCACTCTCTCCCATACCCCATATTCCCTTCTGTGTATATCCAGCTTCCTTGCCAACAAATCTATATTATCTCTTTAATTACTGCTTTGGGCAACGAGTTCCACAACCTCTTTACCCTCTGCATGCAGTAATTCCTCCTAAATTCTCTTTTAAATCCCCCTCGTTGCTTTGTTATATTTGTGCCCCGCTTATGGACTCACTAGGAAGTGGGAACAGCCTTTTTATGCTAACTTTATTGAACCATGGGACTTGAGCTCTTGGTCCAGAATGACACAGCAGAACAGTTGTAGGTAGTGTCCGGCGATATATCGATGTATCGGTTATATCGATATAATTTTTCATATCGATATACCAATATCGGAAATTTAAATATATCGGTATATTGAAAAATTTGGTATAAAAAAAAGGAATATCGGTATATCGTCAACAAATGCCAAGTTACAGCAAAGAGAAAATATACAACCGAAGGTTCAAATGTCCATTACGCTTTCTTAAACTAACAAAAAACCATAGATAGCATTTAACTGACCTTGTCGCCAGCATTGCAAACCCTCTGGGTGTAGAGCAGCATATCTGAATGCGCGCGCATCCCCCTTCTTCCCTTCCCCCCCCCACCAAGCACAATCAGACATGCGCAGACCGGTCATTCCCCCTCCTCCCACTGAATACCATTTCCGCGCATGCGCACAAGATAAAAACCCGGTGATATCGATATATCGGTAAATATCGATATGAGCCACCGATATATCGATATCGGAAAATTTCCAAATCGACGGACCCTAGTTGTAGGAGAATTGTACATTGTTGGGGATAGTATCCAGCAGATGAGACATTAAAATGAGGTCCTGTCTACTGTTTTTTGGATAATTTTTCAATGAAAGGAGTTTGCCCCTGTGTTCTGATCAAAATTTCTCCAGATAAAATTGGTCATTGACCTCATGGTTGTTTGAGAGGTTCGTGCAAAATTGGTGTCAATATTTTCCTACAAAATAAAAGTCATGGCTTGCAATAATGGCTTTAAGATGTGATATGGGGCTGAGAAAATAATTTCTTCTTGTGGAGATAGGTGATCTCACCTGCAGTATTGGTGTGCTTGTTATAATTGGCTTGACTTCCTACTCCTGATCACTAGCCAAGGTGACCCGCCCCGTGAGGTTCCCCTTGTTTGGATAGCTGCTGACAACCACATCTAGGATCATTGACAAGAACACAATGGCAACTTGGATGACTTCCTGGAGGTCTGCAGTAACCAGGAAACAAGCCAGAAATTCAATTTATAAATGCTCCTCGCTATGGGAAGGTGGCCAGTTTATATCCGATATCGATGGTGAGTGTAAACAGATTGAACTCACTTTTGAAGGTTGGTTTCAGAGGTCTTTTTGCTATTATATTTTCTGTTAGTTTTCAAGCTCAGGAATGGTTGTCTGTGGGGGAGATAAAACACTCTACCTGGGCCAGTCTTGCATATTTCCCAGTGAACGGCTAAGAGCTCCACTGATGGTAGTCTAGGAACAAGCTATCGGAATACTAACTGTCCGGTCATGATAGGTGATATACAGATATAATTTTGTTGTTGTTGCTTATATTATCTTTTCAGGTATACCTAATGGGGAGGGGAGGGGCAGAAGACCTGAGATGAAAACAAAATCAGGGGGAAAAATGAGACTGCAACTAGCTTCATCCATATCACACAATGCCTCAAGGAGCAAAACAGACAACCTGCTTATCGATATTAATGCATCACTGTCCGCTATCCCTCCAACTTTAAAGGCAGTCAAGTTAACAAACTCTGAAACAGTCTGAGACACTGACTTTTTTTTTGGTCGGGGAGGACCAATGCATGTGGAAACCCATCATTGTGCCAAAAAGCATCGATACCAGACAATGAAAACTTCCGTGTGTCTGGAATGCCACACCCACTATCTCCCTGGAGGATCACACCCTGCATTAGATGGGGAGTCAACCCTTGAGGAAGTTTGAGTGATAAGATTCTATAGCAAATGGAAAGATTATTATTATAACTTTTCCACTTACTACTTGTGTTTTATTTTGATAGAGGTATTGCATACAGCTTGATTGGGATGAGAAAGGTTGTGCCTAAGAGCTCCTGAGGAATGAGATGACAGACCAAGTGCATTTTTTTGGGGTGACTTTGGTGGGGAAAGACTTTGGAGGGAAGAACATTGGCTTCACATTAAAGCAAACTTACTGCTCTTGCTCAAAATAACGCCATGGGAACTGTAACGATCATCAAACCATCAGAGCCGAAGGGAATTCAAGTTAATATCTGATCCAAAAGAAGAGATGATCATGTATACAGTGCACAGCACCACTGGAGTCTGGAGTGTTTCACAGTGGGGGCAGGTCCGCTCATATAAACACATTTCAATGAGCATCCCACTTCAGACACTCTCAATATCCTTAATACTAACAGTCATGTTGGGCTGAATATTTGCACTGCTCTTCGCAATGCTGTACTTGCAGGCAATGCACAACAAAATCCTTCTGTTGCAGCTCCTCTCACATACTGTATATCAGGGCGCGACAGCATTAGAAAAGCTTACTGTGGAATGGCACAATGCCACCACCTTGTATTCATTTTGTACGGCAGTGAAGCACAAACAGGCCCAAGGAGAAGACAAAGAACCCAAGTGTTTTCGGGGACAGCTCACGCAAGGTCTGGCTTTACCTGAATCTGGGCATTTTTGGTCACTTAACTTCCTGGTAAAATAATTTATGCACATCCGTGGGTACATGTGTGTCAGAATGAGACTGCGTGTGAGTGTGCATGGGTGCGTGAGCGTGTCTGAGAGCATGAATGTGTGTATGCTTATGCACTTGAGTGCCCAAGAGTGTGTGCATGTGTGCGAGTGCACGATTACATTATTTTTGTGTGCACATCCACACAATGCATCGAGTAAGTGTGTGCTTTGAGTGAGTGCGTGTTTGTGTCTGCTCGTGTGTGTATATGTGTGTGATATTGAGCTGGGCATTGAGAATATCCTAGAGGAACAGTTCCCAAACGTTTATGAAGCACTTTGGGACGACCTCCTGAGGCAAAAGGCCCTATACAAATGTAATGTTGTTGTTGTTGTACTATGCCCTCTCACATACCCGCCTTCTCTTTTCTCTCTGACCTGGGCAAAATGTTGTTAAAGATTTTTTTTTTTTTACCCAGTCACCTCGTCGTGCAAATCCCCACCCCTGCCCAGTTTGAAACTCTCTGCCCTAGAGTGATCAGTCAGTCTTCACCCCTAACAATAACTTTCCCTTAATGTTGAAATGTGGGGGAGAGAGGGGGGAAAGGGGAATGCACGTAACTTGTGGCAGGACGGCCTCGACTGAAGTCAAAACAATAACTTCTTTGGCCAGCGATGATAGTGAATGAGTTTGACAAGAATGCAGATAGATCAAAGAATAAAAGTTTTACAGCATCTCTCCCTCCCTCTCTCCCTCTCCCTGTCTTACACAATTCACCCCACATCAGTGGAAATGTTTTTCAATTTATTTTGCAGCAGGCATTAGTACACGACCTCTTGGATTTGGCACCAGCTGTACATTTCTGACAAATTCCATGATCTCAGTTCATGCACTGCAGTGCAATCCACCTCCAATAAACTGGTAACGGCACTTCCATCGAAAACACTATGAGCTGGTGGTCTAAGGTTACCTTTTCATCCTCTATTCAGCAATGATAACAACTACAACAAAATTACACTTGTATAGTGCCTTTCACGTCAGGAGGATGTCTCAAGGCGCTGGGAAACATGTACAGATCTAATCGGCTTTCCATGGGAGATGTGTAAATAAGAGTTATTTATTAGAAAATTGCTTCATTGGCTTGGGCCTGCACAGGAAATCGCATTGCTCTAACCCGAGCCTCTCTTTTTTACTTTAGATTAAATCTTTGGAGTGGATTATGTGTGAGTGTGTGAACATGTGAGTATGTACACCTGCAAGTGTGAAAGTGTGAGTGTTAATATGTGTGAGTGTAAGTCAGTTGAGTGCGTTTGTCTGAATCAGTGTGGGTGAGTGTGCATATCATTGATTGTACTGTAAAAGTAGTCAACTGTGCTTTACACTTGTTAAAACTGTAAAGAAAGATGAATTATACATCCTGAAGAAATTCTGTATGTTCTGTAATAGCTGATTGACTCAATACAAAGAAACACAGAAAGATCTTGCCTTGGCCTCTTTCTAAATGTTTTTCTACTTGAATTAATGTAACTGGGAGTTCTTCTGAACGTGACGTTTCATGTCTAGATTTTGAAAAGCATAAGAGAACGCTCTGAGCATCCAGAATTTGGGAAATGTCTCAGAGCAACAATCTGGCACATGTTACAATGCTTCCTGCTCATAGTTGTTTCTCACCTTTTTTTAATCCACTGGGCGTCTGACACATACAGAAACCCATCACCATGTTTAAGAGTATGTAAACCAAACTACGAATTCCATGTATCCCACCTAGAAATGGAAATTCCCATGTCTGGAATGGAATGCGCACTCTCTCTCCCCTGCAGAGTATTCAGAGTACAGTAAAAGCCCAGTTATCCATGACCCCATCAACCGTAACTTCCGTATAATTGGCACCTCAAAAAAAAAGGTCCCCATTCGAATAACCAGATTTTATCCGGCACAATCACGGTGGCGCATTTAATGAGTCGATTGTTGCACAAGAGTACTGTATGATTAGTTCTGAATGCTGACGGTAGTGGCACTTCCGGTTTTTCCTCTTAAAGCCGCACTGTTGGTTTCTCCTTTCCCTCGCTTCTTTTTCTCTCTCACTATTTTTCTTTCTCTCTCTCCCTCTCCTTCTTTCCTCTCTATCTCTCCCTCTCTCTTTCTATCTCTAACCCTTTCTTTCTTTCTTTCTTTCTTTCTTTCTTTCTTTCTTTCTTTCTTTCTTTCTTTCTTTCTTTCTTTCTTTCTTTCTTTCTTTCTTTCTTTCTTTCTTTCTTTCTTTCTTTCTTTCTTTCTTTCTTTCTTTCTTTCTTTCTTTCTTTCTTTCTTTCTTTCTTTCTTTCTTTCTTTCTTTCTTTCTTTCTTTCTTTCTTTCTTTCTTTCTTTCTTTCTTTCTCTTTCTTTTTTCCCTCTCTCTCTGATGGATACTACATATTGCCTGTGCAGCCTGACTGTATCATGGGCTTATACACTGTTTTGGTGGCGTAGGAGGAGAGAAAGGCAGAGAGAGAAGGTTGATTAATTTAGATGGAAAATAAGAGGAGTGGAGGGGATTTGGGTTTGGAGCCATTGGGATGCCAGACTGACTGAGTGTGTGTGTGAAAGAGAGAGAGGGAAGGAGGGAGAGAAAGAAAGAAAAAAAAAGGAAAAAACGACCGCTTAAAAGCTACGACAGTCCACCATTGTAGAAATTTGCTTTGTGATTGTGTGCTGTGTTTATAGACTGTAATTGATATTTATTGCTTTATTGGTAAGTATCCATACAATATTCTGTTATTATTGAGTCTATTATTAATATGGTATATTTAAAAATAAGTTAATTTTTTTGTGTTGAGTTTTCGGGAGCTTGCTGCCTGAATATCCGGCATGCCGTTTAACTGGCATTGGTCAGGTCCCGAGGGTGCCAGATAAACAGGCTTTTACTGTATTTAGGGGCAGATGGGCAAGAGCAAATTCATGGGGAGCAGAGTGTGTGTTGGGGAGCTTCTGGATTTTCACCATTTAAAAAACACATAGCTTGCCAACCAATTTACAATCATAATACTAACAACAACAACAACAACAAAATGACACTTGTATAGTGCCTTTCATGTCAGGAGGACATCCCAAGGCCCTAACAACTCTCTATGTGAAAAACAATTCTTCCCCTTTTACAGCTTCCTATTTGTATTTGAAAATCTTGCTGTCTTTCTGGTTTTCTTTCTATATGCCTATCCGACCTCTCATTGTATAGATATCATGATGGTATACATGTAGATCTAATGAAATATAATGTGGGGAAATGTGAAGTTATTCACCTAGGTACTAACAACAGAAAAGCAGATTATTTTCTAGAAGGGGAGAGACGAGAAAGTGTTAGCGCTCGGAGGAACTTGGGTGTCCTTGTACACCAGTCACAAAAAGTTAGTTTGCAGGTATAGCAAGCAACTAGGAAGCCTAATGGTATGTTGCCAAAAGGGTTAGAATACAAGAGTAGGGAAGTCTTGCTGCAGCTGTAGAGAGCCCTGGTGAGACCACAGCTAGAGAATTGTGTGCAGTTTGGTCTCCTTATTTAAGAAAGGATGTGCTTGCCTTAGAGCAGCATAGATTCACTAGGGTTAGAATCATAGAATCATAGAATCATAGAATTTTACGGCACAAAAGGAGGCCATTCGGCCCATCTAGTCTGTGCCGGCTCTTTGAAAAGAGCGATTCAATCCCACTGCCCTGCCCGCTCCCCATAGCCTAATAGACCCGTTCTCCCTAAATAAAGATCTAATTCCCTTTTAAAAGTTGTTATCGAATCAGCCTCCAGCACCTTTTCAGGCAATGCATTCCAGATTCGAACAACTCGCTGAGTGAAAAAATTTCTCCTCAGCTCCCCTCTACTGCGCCTTGAAACTATTTTAAATCTGTGACCACGAGTCACAGATTCACCCACGAGTGGAAATAGTTTTTCTCTATTTGCCCTGTCGAAACCCCTCATGATCTTATAAACCTCTATTAGGTCTCCCCTCAATCTTCTCTGCTCCAGAGAGAATAACCCTAGCCTATCTAGCCTCTCCTCATAGCTGAAGTCCCTCAATCCTGGCACCATCCTAGTAAATCTTCGTTGTACCCTTTCCAATGCCTTCACATCCTTTCTGTAGTGTGGTGACCAGAATTGAACACAGTATTCCAGCTGAGGCCTCACCAAAGTCCTATAGAGGTTAGTCAGCACTTCCTGACTTTTGTACTCTATACCCCTATTTATAAAGCCTAGTATCCCATATGCCTTCTTAACAGCCTTGTCTACCTGTCCTGCCACCTTCAACGAGTCACTAACACAAATCCCCAGGTCTCTCTGTTCCTTTACACCATTTAAAATTGTACTATCTAGCCTATATTGCCTCCCTTCATTTCTTCTCCCAAAATGCATCACCTCACACTTCTCTGCATTAAACTTCATCTGCCATGTGTCTGCCCACTTTACCAATTTGTCTATATCCTCTTGCAGATGGCTACTATCCTCCTCACTGTTTACTATTCTCCCTAACTTAGTGTCATCTGCAAACTTGGAAACTGTACTCCGTACACCCAAGTCCAGATCATTGATGTAGATTACAAACAGCAATGGTCCCAAAACCGATCCCTGTGGCACACCACTGCTCATTTCCCTCCAATCTGAAAAACAGCCGCTCACTGCAACTCTCTGCTTTCTGTCTCGCAGCCAGTTGTGGATCCACTCTGCCACTGTCCCTTTTACGCCATGGGCCTTTAATTTCATAATAAGTCTCTCATGTGGCACTTTGTCAAATGCCTTTTGAAAGTCCATGTAAACTACATCAACTGCGCTACCATTATCCACCCATTCCGTTACCTCATCAAAAAATTCTATCAGATTTGTAAGGCAAGATTTGCCTTTAACAAATCCATGTTGACTGTCCTTTATTAGCCTATATCTTTCTAAGTGAAGATCTACCTTGTCCCTGATTATGGACTCTAGACGTTTGCCCACTACCGACGTTAGACTGACTGGTCTGTAGTTACCAGGCTTGTCCTTCTGCCCCTTTTTATACAAGGGAGTAACATTAGCTATCCTCCAGTCCTCTGGCACGACCCCTGTGTCCAAGGAAGATTGAAAGATTGTGGCCAGAGTCCCTGCTATTTGCTCCCGTGCCTCCCTTAGTAACCTAGGGTGCATCCCATCCGGACCAGGTGACTTATCCACCTTGAGCGACGTCAACCTTTTTAGCACTTCCTCTCTGGTTATAATTATTCTATCCATTTCTCCTACCCTCTCCTCTAATACCATGGCATTGGCTGTATCATTTTCTTTTGTGAAGACAGAGGCGAAGTACTCATTCAGTACATCAGCCATGCCCTCTGCCTCCACAATGAGATTTCCTCCTAGGTCCCTAATTGGCCCCACCCTCTCCTTGACCAACCTTTTACTCTTAATATGTTGGTAAAAAACCTTAGGGTTCCCCTTAATCTTACTCGCTAATTGTTTTTCATGCAGTCTCTTTGCCCCTCTAACTTCCTTTTTTAGTTCTATCCTACACTTCCTATATTCTGCTTGGTTCCCTTCTGAATTTTGAGCCTGACACTTATCATAAGCCTCTTTTTTTGGTTCCAAAGATGGTTCCAAAGATGAGAGGGTTGAGCTATGAGGATAGGTTGAGTAATCTAGGCCTATATTCTCTAGAATATAGAAGAATTAGAGGTGATTTTATAGAAACCTATAAGATTATTAAGGGGCATGACAGAGTAAACAGTGGGAGACTGTTTTCCCTGGTTGGAGAAACTATAACTAGGGGTCATAGCCTTAAGATTAGGGGTCAGCTTTCTCACTCTGAGTTGAGGAAAAATGTCTTCACTCAGAGGATAGTGAATTTATGGAATTCTCTACCCCAACAGGCTGTAGAGGCTCAGACCTTGAACATATTCAAGACTGAGATTGATAGATTTCTTACGGATAAAGGGATTAAGGGATGTGGGGATAAGGCGGGTAGGTGGAGTTAGATTAGAAGATCAGCCATGATCTTATTGAATGGCGGGGCAGGCTCAAGCTGCTGAATGGCCTACTCCTGCTCCTAATTCTTATGTTCTTATTTTCTTACATTCTGTAGATGTGCCAAACCTTAAAAAATATATTGTTTTACCTCAATTGACTCATTCGCCTCAAGGCAAATTTGTTTTTGGATTTTCCCGCCTGAGTTTTCTGCATGACATCACTTCCGCCTGCCAAGTTTGAATCCCTGGTAGGAAGTACAGTATAGTTTACACTAGTGTGTCTTCCTCCCGCCTCTGTCTGTCTCCATCTTCTCCTCATCTCCCTCCCCTCTTCTACCTGTCTCCCTCCCCTCCTCTGTCTGTTTCCCTCCCCTCCTCTGTTTTTTCCCTGCAGGCTGCTCACTGCTAACCACAATGAGTGCCCTTCCCCATTCCCCCCCTCTGTGTCACCCCTAGCTCCCACATCTGCCTGCAGGCTGACCATGCCCCACTAATCCGCTGCCTCACGTCTTAGCGTGTACATTTTAGTTGCCGACCCAGACCCTAGCTGGCTCTCCCTCGAAATACACCCCTCCCTGCTCTGTACTGCTCTCTCTTCAACCTCTCTTCATAACCTCCATTATGGCCCTCACTGAAACCTGGATCACCCCAGGTGACACCTTCCCCCTCACAGAGGCCACACCACCTCCCACCACGGGCAAGGCCCCAACTGCCATAGTGATGGTGTGACCCGCATCTCCAGGGCGTCACTTGCCCTATCCTCCTACTCCTCTGGTTCCTTCACCTCATTTGAACACCCCACCGTCTGCCACCTCTCCCATCTCTCATTCAAGATTCTCCTCATCCTCTGGTTCACCAGCTACCTCTGCTCGCTCAAGGGCCAAGTGTGAGCCACTGAACGCACATAGCTCAAATCCGGCCTAACGATCCACCATCATATCTGGTCGGTAGGGTCCGTCGATATGGAAAATTTTCCGATTAAATATATCGATGGGCTCATATCGAGATATACCGAAATATCGATATTTTCAGGTTTTTCGTACTGCGCATGCGCGCGCGCATTCGGGGTGAGCGCGCATTCGGGGTCTATCTTCTCAGGAGGTAAATATCTTTCTCTCTCTGTGTCTCTCACTCTCTCCATCTCTGTGTTTTTCTGTCTGTGTGTCTCTGTGTCTCTCTCCCTCTCTCCTCTCTCACATCCCCCCCATCTCTATCTATCTGTATATTATCACATCCACCCCGTCTCTCTCCCCCCCGCCCCCCCCCCGCCGTCCCTCTCTCACACCACCCACCCCCGTCGCCTCTCTCCCCCACCACCCCCCAGCCGTCTCTCTCTCCCTCCCCCCCCAGCCGTCTCTCTCACCCCCCCAGCCATCTTTCTCCCCCCAGCCGTCTCTCTCCCCCTCCCCCCAGCCGTCTCTCTCCCCCTCTCACCCCCCCCAGCCGTATCTCTCCCCCTCCCCCCAGCCGTCTCTCTCCCCCTCTCCCCCCAGCCGTCTCTCTCCCCCTCCCCCCAGCCGTCTCTCTCCCCCTCCCCCCAGCCGTCTCTCTCCCCCTCCCCCCAGCCGTCTCTCTCCCCCTCACCCCCCTCCAGCAGTCTCTCTCCCCCTCACCCTCACCCCCCAGCTGTCTCTCTCACCCCCCACCCCTTGCATACCTGTATATTGTATTCGAGGACTGTGAATACAATATGGCGGCTTTGCACCTCGGTCTGTGCATTGTGTATAGAGATGAGCATTCTGGGTCTTGTAGTTCAGTGTGCTCACATCCCGATTTTTTACCTCGATATATCGTTTTTTCGATATATCGATATTTTTGAGATGCCTATATCGGCGTATCGATATGAAAATTATATCGGGTTTTAGCGATATATTGATATATCGCCGGACCCTACTTCGGACTGCGTCAAAATTTATCACTCTGCTCTGGCCTCCGCCAAATCGTCCTTCTACTCCAGGATAATCCTAGAGGCGAAGGACAACCCCAGGCTCCTGTTCTCCACAACAAACTGGATCCTCCAATGAACTGGGTCACAGACAGCCAGCTTGGCCCATTGGAGGGATGGACAGAAGATACTGGGGACAGCTATTTTTTCTTTTAGTGCAGGAACCACAAAACCACTTGTGGACAAAACGTGGCAGCAACCAATTGCTCACAACAGTGTCCCACATACAGCCATGGATTGAGTAACCAAATTATTATTTTTATTATTATTAATTGATTTGAAAATTTATTTGGGATTATTCCCCCCAGAAAAGTGATCAGCTAATTGACTAACAACCAGGTTCCAACTTCCTGCTAGGTAAATAGAGGCGTGTGGAGTAAGGAAACCGAACCCATGTCCTTTTGCTTGCGAGGTGAGTGCTCTAACCACTGAGGTTCAGGTCCATTTGGGATGTTTCAGTGTGAAAGATTAAATGTGGCATTGCTTCCCAGAGAGTTGTCTCCCGACTTCAGATCAGGAATTCAACGCTTAATTAAACAGTGCAACGAGAAGCCAGCAATGGAAGGATTCTTCTCCGGCTGTAACAGAATCAGAGAATGAGCTTCCTCTTCGGTTAGGAGTTGAATTTCTCAGCTAGGATAGCCCTCGTTTTGCTGTTAATGCAATTTCCCTTGTTACTGAAATGAAGGGAAACACCAAGCAAAATGAATTACCGGATTGTTGTTATAAACCCTTTCCTTGACAGACGTGCTGCTTAAATAGCTGCCACCAAAATAAACTCTGAACCACAGGAGATAGTGTTTGTTACTTCCTGCCCGCAGTAGGAATGCTACAAAAAGCTGTAAATGTGAATTAAAGGTTAACGACACACGAGGCAGGCCTCTGTCTGGATTTCAGTTCCAAAATACAGATAAAACCTCTCTAGCTTATGAATTCAAGATGCATTACTACAACACTCCACTTTGTGGAGTCCCTCAGTACAGTCATTAGTGTGCTCCCTCACTAGAGTGAGGACCCGGGTTCAATTCCTGGGCGGGAAGTTCCCTTACCCCACACTCCTCTTTTTACCGAGCGGTAAAGTAGGAACTCGGTTCTTGGTCAATTGGCAAATTGCTTTCCAGCGGTAATAATTCCTCCAAAAACAATACCTGGTCACTCAATCCGTGGCTGTTTGTGGGACACTGCTATACACAATTGGCTGCCCTGTTTCACCCCCAAAATATACAGTCAATCCACTTTACAGTATATTGTGTGAAGGGCTTTGAGATGTCTCAAAGACATGTTCAGGTACTGTATCAAATGCAAGGTTATTATTTTTATAAGAGCTTACACTAACATACTGCCTTTCACATTGGATAATGTTGTGAAATCCCTTTATGGGGGATGGCAAGGAAATCCAAGCAATGTGGGAAGTGAGAAAGGGGTAGAGGAAGTGGTAAGAGGGAAATAACTGAAGGCGTGACCCCTGAGATAGAATTTTGCACAGGTTTTGATAAACAGGGAGAGAAAGGCAAAGAAGGACGTAGGGAGTTTGGGAGGGAGATCCAGAGAATGACAGAGCAAGGCTGAAAGCTTTTGTTATGTATGAGTCACCAACCTTCTGCCACATCTTGATGAAGAATAGCTCCTGAGAGAAGTTGAAGAAAACATTGGTGTTGTATGCATCATCGCCTGCATTTCGAATGGTGATGTTGACAGAGATGTTCTTCACAGCTCCCAGTGCCAGGAAAGGCTTATGCTCCACTGAACTGGAAATCAGAAAATAATAGGTCGGTTATGCCTCCTCATCAAGACTGGAGGGCAGGCCTTCCTGAAGTGCACTTCAGTGACAAGGCCATACCAAACATTACATTTCTTTTGAGTTTAATAAAGCTGATCCTAGATACTCACAGGTATCAACTACAACATATTAGTTTTGCAGCTGTTTCATCAAACTGATATCTGTCTACTGGTTAATATTATCATCAGGTTGCAAACAAATAATAATAATCCTTGCATTTGGTATAGCACTTTTCACGTTAGGAAAATGCCTCAAAGCAGTTAGCACGATTTTACCGTCAAATGGTAAATTGTAGGTAACTGCTTTTTAAAAGCAGCCTCGTAAAACCAGCAGAATTAATTATATCCCAGCAGTATTAATATATACAACAGCATCAATTATAATGAAAAGCTTTATAGACTGTGATGGTCAATATTCTGTGCTCAGTGCCTCCCTCGCCAGAGTCGAGACTTTACATCAATGCAGTCTGTGCCGGTGTGGAATGTACCACTAATCTAATGTTGTATAGCTACACTGAACAAACTTCCAGGAACGTTATGGGATTCCTTGTCCAATTGTAATGTACCATAGCCACAAATCAACCTTGCAATTGCTGTTCATGTTCGAGTTGGTGATGGTGAAGAATACACATTATAAACAATACTCTATGCTCCAAGGTAGGATTTGAAAACACTCGCTGTGATTTACTCTCTGAGGTTCAGATGTAATCTGAATCCCTCAGTTCAATAACTGCTGCGTAACTCCTTTCGGGACAAACGTGTTGTTTTGTACCGCAAGTCGTTAATGATGGGGAAATCGCATTACACGATTACAAGAGAGTTGGGTGAACAAGTCACTTTAGCCTATTTGCTCTCATCTTTCTAGAATATGAAATACTACCATACTGCTGGACCACACAGTCCCAGAATTACACAGACTGATAGGTTTATTGATATTTGCCGTTTAATCCTCTCTGAGCGCTGAGGCAAAATCTCCACTAAGAGAATGTCCACCACCACTACCGTCACCATCTTCTTGGGAGCAACCAGGAATGCTTGTCCTGACAGAGTCACTCTCATCCCGAGATAGAGTCAACTGATGTACAAATATCAGGTGCACGTACCACAAACCAACAAACAGAATAAAGCTTACTGGAGAATGGCTCAGACAGCTTGAAGATGGACATTATTTCCACACTTTGCTTCATGTTCTGACTTGGATTTTATATTCTATTTCTTCCCTAACAATACAGTACACAGCATTTTAATCTCTATACATTTTATTAGCTTTTTGTTTTTCTATGGTTGCTGTGAGTACCACTGTAATTCTGATCCTTAGATGCCTTCGGGATAAGAATATAAGAACTAGGAGCAGGAGTACAGTATATCTCCGCGTATAAGGCGCACTTTTTTGCACGTCGGAAGATCTCGAAAGTTGGGGGTGCGCCCTATACGCAGGTACAAGCAATTTTGAGTCTCGGAGATACAGTAAACAGGAGGGGCGGCCGGCGCTGTCAGCCGGGGTTTGGTCAGTGTCCGGCGGGGGTTGGGGGGAGCGGGTGACGGGGCTTCGGCCTCGGCCGCCCGGGCAGCGGCAGCAGCAGCGGACTTCAGTGCTGTGCTTACCTTCTGCCGAACCCAGTCTGCCTGCCTCACTCCCTGCCACTCTCTCTCCCTCCCTCCCTCCCTGCCTGCCTGCCTGCCTTCCTGCCTCTCTCCCTCTCTCTCTCCCGGGCTGCCTCTCTCCCTCTCTCTCTCCCGGGCTGCCGGCCTGCCTCTCTCCCTCCCTCCCTCCCTGCCTGCCTGCCTGCCTGCATGCCTTCCTGCCTCTCTCCCTCTCTCTCTCTCTGGCTGCCGGCCTGCCGCTCTCCCTCTCTCTCTCCCTGCCTCCCTCTCTCCCTCTCTCTCTCCCACGCTGCCGGCCTGCCTCTCTCCCTCTCTCTCTCCCTGCCTCCCTCTCTCCCTCCCTGGCTGCCTGGCTTCCTGCCTCTCTCCCTCCCTACCTAACTGTCTCTCCTGTCTCTCCTCCCTTCTGCCGGCAATATCATTGAAAATGCTTCCGTTTTTTTTCACCAAGAAAAGGTCAAAAACGGGGGGTGCGCCTTATACGCGGAGATATACGGTAGGCCATTTGGCTCATCGAGCCTGCCCCGCCATTCAATCATGACTGATATTCTACTCTAACTCCAGCTATCTGCTTTATCGCCATATCCCCTTAATCCCTTTATAAATGAGAAATCTATCTAACTCAGTCTTGAATATGTTCCATACATTCACTACCCTCTGAGTGAAGAGGTTTTTTCTCAACTCAGTGTGAAAGGGCTGATCCCTAACTTTAAGACTGTGATCCCTGGTTTAGATTCTCCAACCAGGGGAAACAATCTTCCACTATCTACTTTGTCGTGCCCATTAATAATCTTATAGGTTTTTATAAGATCCCCTCTAATTCTTCTATATAGGCCTAAATTAATCAGGCCTAAATTAGGCCTAAATTATAGGCCTATATATATATATAAATTAATCAGCCTATCGTCATAACTCATCCCCTCATTCCAGGTACTAACCTGGAATAGGTTTACTAACATATGCTGCACTCCCTCCAAGGCAAGTAGATCCTTTTTTAAATAAGGAGACTAAAACCTGCTCCTGATACTCAGGGTCCAGATCGGCATCTG
>CM068743.1:2709727-2837960 GCA_035084275.1 Hydrolagus colliei | reverse complement strand
TTGACAACACAGCACTCCCTCAATATTATATTATCTCCTGTGCCTTGGGATATCCTCCTGACGTGAAATGTGCTATACAAATGTAATTTGTTATGGTTGCCCAGACTGTGATAGCTCTTTAGGTGAAAACACTAGTGCATAGTTAAATGTGAATGGTTATTGTTCAGCATGTAGTCAAGAGTTGAAATAAAATTGCAAACTAAATAAAGGATGAAAGCCAAGATGAATCAGCAAGGATAAACAATCTTCTATTGGGTTTCAAATGATTGTTTTAATCATTTTTGCTGCCCAATAGCATATTGTTACGTCACTGTGAAAACATTCATAGTCGAGGAAAATATATATTTTTAATTCGAATCTACACTGGCACAAAACAAATTAAACAAACGTTCAGTGTTATGGATGTAGGGCAAATGCTGCATCTGAATGTGTTTTATGAAAGAAATTTTGGCAGAACAGTTCACTGGAAAATATGAAAATAGAAGACTTTCATGGCTGCACAGTCGGGAGGGCAGTATTTTATAAATTGCTTTTCCACTGTTTTATGGCACTCACGTGACTTAACCACAGAAAAATTAAACAGCCCCTCTTCCCTGAGTGCTTTGCCAAGTGGGAAGTCATGAAGAATAAAAGATCCTATAAACATTGCAAAGCTCCAAAGCCTCCGTCCCTTTAAACGTGTTTTTTTGTCTAATAATTTTAAAACAATGCCATATTAAAAATGCTGAATTTCATTTAAGAAAAAAGCTCCCCAAAACGGCAAGCCCCAGAAAAATCGACAGGGAAACATTCCATCACAAATCACATTATATGCCACAAACAGTCTTTTTGCACATGCACCTTTGGTATGAAACCCATCAAGCACACACCTTGACCAAGTTTTTTTTAATATCTTTTGACTTGAAGATGGGGAAGGAAGGGGCAAGACATACAGGTGAAGAGTGTTCCAGAGTTTTATGTTTGCAGCATAATGGCTGAAAGCGCGGCCACGAATGGTGGAATGACAGATTACAGAGAAAGGAGATAGCTCATGTGGATACAGCCGCACTCAAATCATTTTCTCACGTAGATATTCTCTCATACACTAACCCACACAAACGCAAATTCTCCCTGATAACATATACCCATGAGTACATACCCACACAAAACTATGTTCCGATCCCTGACTGTTCAACTCTTTGGGACATCCTCCCGACGTGAAAGGCGCTCTATAAATGTTGCTCTATAAATGTTGTTGTTGTTGCTTGCAGAGAGTTATTGCCACAGACACTCACTTAGCAAATTCAGTTTAAAAAAACATTGGTGTTGTGATGACAAATTAGAATTGGATGTTGAGTGGACAACTTGAGGATAAAGGTTCGAACAATCCTGAAACGAGATTGGAGACTACCTTTTTCTCCCCTGAACAGTGGCAAATATACGGTATAAATTCTCAGTAAAAATAGGTGACATTCTTTCGATTTGCTGCTTCCAGAATGGGTATACATGTGATTTAGAACAGTGTGGGAGATTCATGGGACAGGTACAAAATCAGGAGAGAACCCAGGAGACACAATGGTTGCTATGTGCCTGGGGCCCAAGGAAAGGGGAAATTGTGTCCATGTCGGGTACCAATCCATCATGTTAACCTTGTTCCCATTCAAGACATTAACCAGACTCGCACATAGTATAGGAACAGGAAGATGCCATTCCAGCAGTTTATTGAATCGGGGAAGATCTTACATCTGCCAGTTATAAGAATCTGCTATTGTAAAGCTTGTCACTTGCCTTTTATTAAACAGGCAGCAATTGGAATAAATAATGGTAATCCTTGCATTTGGTTTAACGCCTGATCAAGTCTTTGAGATATCTCAAAGTGCTTCACAGAATATACTGAAAAGTGAGTTGACTGTATAATTTGTGGCCGAAACACAGCAGCCAATTGCGCACAGTGGTATCCCACAAACAGGCGTGGATTGACCACATTTAAAAAAAAATTATTATCCCCGGAAAAGCAATCCCCCAATCGACTAACAGCCAGCTTCCTACTTAGTGCTAGGTAAATAGAGGCGTGTAGAGTCATGAAACTTGCCCAACGTTTCTCCCTGCTGGGAATCGAACCCAGGTCTCTCGCTTGTGAGCTTTGAGTACTCTAATCACTGACCTACAGGACTCCAAGATTGTTGTTACACGGGGCAATGTAAAAGAGGGAACAATTGGAATGAGTTTTCGTTGCATGGCTTTTATGTGTGTCTATAGCGGTGACGCCAAACTGTGGCATGTCTCCCCAGTGGGGAGGGTACCATTGGCTGGGGGGAGGGGGGGGGGGGGGGGGGGGGGGCACGGAGCTTTAGAGTTTCGAACTCCCGAGTGCGTGTGGAGCCGAGGCGGAGCCATGGACCCGAGTGTGTGTAGACGAGCATCCGAGCGGATAACTGGGGCTCTCTGCTGATTGCTTGATTACATTTCACAAAGAGCAGAGATCACAGGAATGCCTTGGGGGGGGGAAACTGAAGCATTCCTATCTGTTTGTAAATGGGTCATCTTATATCAGTTCACCCTTCCTTACAGGTCCCGGAGAAACACCGCCTGGTGACAAAAGAGATATTTAGGATAATGCACTTTAATAAACTCTAAATGGGCAAATACTGTCCCAGCGAGGGATGTTGAGAAGAGTCTCATTTTAAAGGGACCGCTATTACCATTACCTCTATTACTTTTATTTTCAGGAGATTTTAGGATAAATATCAGAAAGTATTTATTTACTTATCATCCGGAGGCCATAACGCCTGTCACAGCCACACTGGTATTCTGTTTGGGGACCCTGTCCCTCACACTACAACAACAACAATAAAATTGCACTTATATAGCGCCTTTCACGTCCGGGAGGACATCCCAAAGCACTGAACAGTCTGGTCGGGGGGTGGTGAGGGAGGGTTGAAGTGGGGGGAAGGGGAAGGAGAGTGGGAGAGGGGGAAGCGTTAGTGGGGCAGTCGAAGGCGCGGTCGAAGGCACTAACTTAAATCAGCTGATAATTTTCAGATAGGTAGCAGATCCTAAACCTAAAAAAAGTAATAATTGGAACTTCTCACTGGAACTCATGCCCCCTTGAAAAACATTTCACTGCCTCAAATTCGTCCTGCCTTCAATACCCTTCTAAAGACCTACCTCCACTCAATTCCTTCCTTTCTAAACAAAGTAATTTCTCAGATTCTTTGCTCCAAAGTCTTTGCTAACGTTTTAGTTTTATATCTATAAAGTACTTCAAGCCCTTACATGAAATCCAAGTTATTATTATACATCTTACATGAAAGGCATTATATTAATGCATTACTATATTCTGTTCTTTTGATGCACATTGGTGTGAAATATTCCTCATATGACCAAGTTGTGCTATCTCCTGATTTTCTCCTCCATTGTGGCTGTGGCAGGCCTCAAAGATACATTTTTCACCAACACTTAGAAACAGGGTATTATAGTTTCTCATAACAAAGCCAATTCAGTGTGAATAAAGGCGAGAAAGCAAAGCCGGCATCAAAGGCCAATAAATTCATTGGATTTTAAAGTTAAAGGGTTTTGTCATAAACAAGATTCTGAGAAGCTACAGAAAAAGGTCCCTCACAACAAGCTGTCATTGATGTGAAAGCTCATGTGATTGAAAAGTGAGATATAAATGAGATAATAAGAAACAGAGGGCCACCGATGTCCATTCTTCCAAATTGGACAGCTGCAATGAGATGAATCTCTTCACATCAAGGGCTGGTGCCTTTTCAAGTTATATTTATTAACTGTCCTAATACAATTACAGTAGAAGTCCGTTTATCCTCCGTGACCCAATCAATCGTAACTTCCATACAACCGGCACCGAAAAAAAAAGTCCGCATTCGATAAACTGTAATTTATCCAGAAAAATGCATATTTTGGGTGTTTTGTGTTTGCGTCAGTATTTTGGAATGCTGCTACTAGGTGCCTGATGGTGGCGCTAGCTCAGAATGCTGCCGGTACTGTAAAGCAATACACTCTCCGGAGTGTACTCTTTCAGAGAGGCAGAGGGTGAGTTGATTAATTTAGATTTAATTTAGCCACAAAACAGCAAAACACACACACACACCCTGAGCAAAGCTTGCAGATCAATTCATTGACTTTTATTTGAATAAAAAAGACTCATCCCTGCAATGCTCGTTTGCATCGCAAGGCTTTTTGGAAAGAAAGTTAACTGAACTGAGCGGCCGCCGCTCACTCTCTGCTTTCTCCATGACACGTTTGCTTTCCTCTCTTCTGCCCCCAATGAGAACAGTGTCATTCAGACGTGTCACTTTTGCCCTAGTTTAAAGATCTCTCTGAACTGCCTAGTCGCTGTGTGTAAAAGGATTATAATTACTATTTATATTAGATTACCATATAAATGATTATTTAGTCTATTATTATTATGCTATGTTTTTAAAAATTTAATTTAAAAACAATTTTAAAAATTGTGTCAGGTTTTCTGCCGAATATCCGGCAGGCGCTTTAACCGTCACCGGCCGGGTCCCGAGGGTGCCGGATAAACGGGCTTCTATTGTATTTTAAGTTGAAATCCAAGCTTACAAATGACAAGAATGAACCTCTTTTGTGGTTAACCCACTTAGGCCACGTCGGTAGTTCATAGTTTCACTACGCTCCTCATCGTCCATGCGTGCAATGTATGTAACTGAAATGTTGTAAGAGGGCATTTGGTTAGATTGCTCTGCGGACCACTTTCAGATGTCCTCCAGATGTGAAAGGCGCTATATGAATATAAGTTGTTAGAGCGATACAGATTGGAACAAATTGCCTGATGATTCACAATACGTTATTCAAATGGCTGTTGGTGCAACTGAATTGTAAGCTTAAGAGTCCAGTCCTAGGTTTCAAGATTCTTATCTCACAGGTCATCATGTGGTAACGAGGTCTCAAGCAACAACAACAAAATTACATTTAATTAATTAAGGCGCTGAACAATAGGGGGAAGAGGAACGAGAGTAGGAGAGGGGGGAAGAGTTAGGAGGGGAGCAGAAGGCACGGTCGAAGAGGAAGGTCTTGAGACCAGCCTTGAAGGAGGAAAGAGAGGAAGTGAGGTGAAGGGATTGCGGGATGAAGTTCCACAGTGTGGGGGCAGAGAGGCTGAAAGCCCGGCCACCGATAGTGGGGTGGTTAGGGCGGTGGATGTGGAGTAAGCCAGAGTCTGCTGAGCGGAGGGGATGGGCGGGCTGAAAGGGAGACAGCAGGTCGGAGAGTTAGGCGGGGGCGAGGCCTTGAATGGTCTTGAAGGCCTTCAAAGTCCATGCACTATGCCGATTGGGATACGGGCTTGTGGACAGCTTCTCTCTCATTTTTTGGAATTGTAGTATTTTTACTACTTATCACATAGATATCACATAAAGGTTGGCTGTGCACTGACCATCTTTAGACTGCAGAAATACCATGAGGTCAAAATTACTTCCTGAGCAGGATAAGAAAGTCTAACTTGGGTTTCAAAAGAATGCATTTCATGCCCTTTGCCAGATACTTTTTAAATGAGCTCGTTTAGACCAGCAACGTTTTTAAAAGACATCTGGGAATCAATATGTCATCTCTCTCTAAATTTCATGCGAAAAGATAGCAACCCTTCTTCCCAAGTCTTGGGACTGTCCACACACAGACCTGTCATTGAGGAACGTTCCCACTATATGAAGTGCTCCTTGATTATGAAGGAATACTGTCATTTTGTCCTCCGATTTTGTTGGTGTTTGTCATCCACCATTTATCACATCCAGGCTCGACTACACAAACCCCCTGCTTATCAGCCTCTCCAGCTACTCCCTCCTCAGATCTCTGCAGCGCGTGTCCTCTCCCACACCAGGCTCCGCGACCCGATCACCCCCGTCCTCTATCTCTTTCTTCCTCCTCATACAGTACCTGTATACAAGTTTGCTTAATAGCTCTCTCTCTCATTTTCCTTGTGTCCGTCTCTGACTGTCCTCTCTCTCCCTCTCTCTCACTTTCTATTGTTATGTCTCTCTCTCTCTCTCCTCCCTTAAACTATCCCTGTAAAAAAAATTGCTTGATAACTCACTTACCCAATGGTTGGTGGTTCACAGCCACACCGTGCTGCTAATCTTACAGGCAAAACCACCTTTACAGCATTTTGGGGGCAGATAATTTCACCTGGTCACAACCCTTTGTGTGAAGTATCCCCTTTTATTTCCTGAGTGTCCTAAAAATTATATTACAACCCAAGATTATGACTCCATGACATTCACGTCTCTTTGGTCAACTGGGTATCTGTCTGACACGTACGAAAACCCATCACAGTGTTTGAGAATATCCAAACCAAACTGAGAATCCCATGCAATCACATGAAACCAATATGGATATTCCTGTATATTGGACTATTCCGCTCACAGTTGAGAAGAAGTAAATCTTTGTAGATTGTAGATCTAATAAACAAATCTCTGCTCTGTTATATATGGAGAACCGTTATACAGCGTCTTCCCATGACTGAGCTACTGGCCGGCTCTGTATCACATACCTGGACAACAGCAGCTTTCCGTGGAGTCCCAGATCAGCAGCACAGTCATCAGATAAACAGTTCCTCTCAAACACAGTCTGCAAAGTCAACAATAAACCAATCAGTTAAGTCATGTGTGATATGAACAATGCTGCAACAAGTGAATAGCTAAGAGGGAGATAGATAAGGTAAGATAGATAAGGTAATTGGGAAGTATGGTTATTAGAACAAAGGCAGGGAAATGATATTGCAATAAAATGAAGCATCACCAATAACTAATACAATGGCTGTGGCATCACCCCACGGTCAACGGCCTATGTTTTAGAAGAATTGATGAACAACTGTGTTTCATTCCCTTTTTTAGGCATAGAGTGCGGATGGTGGTGGAGGAAGGGTGTGCGCATCAAAGTACAGTAAAAGCCCGTTTTTCCGGCACACTTGGGACCTGGCCAGTGCCAGTTAAATGGCATGCCGGATATTCGGGCGGATATTTCTTCCTCTTAAAGCGGTACTGTTAATGGCTCCAAACCCAAACCCCCTCCACTCCTCTCAGTTTCCATCTAAATTAATCAACTCACCCCCTCTCTCTCTCTCCCCTCCTCTCCTCCATCTCTCCCTCCTCTCTCTTTCTATCCCTCCCCCTTTCCCTCTCTTTCCTCCCCCCACTCCCCCGCCCCACCCTGAGAGAGAGGGATAGAAAGGAAGGAAGGAAGGAAGGAAGGAAGGAGAGATAGAAAGAGAGAGAGGGGAAGAGGTAGGGAGGAAGGAAGGAGGGGGAGAGAGAGAAAAAGGATAGAGGGAGGGGAAAAATCGATAGTGTCCCTTTAAGAAGAAAAATCGTATGTGCCACTACCGACAGCATTCAGAACTAATCGTACTGTACTCTCGTGCGACAATCGACTCATTAAATGTGCCACCGCGATTGTGCCGGATACGATCTGGTTAATTGAATGCCAATCTTTTTTTTTGAGGTGCCAGTTATACGGAACATACGACTGATCGGGTCAAGGATAAATAGGCTTTTACTGTATTTGAAATTTGGGGAACAAAGCAGCAAAAAGCTCAGAGGAGTAGTTATCATTCTGGCATCATTAAAACAGACAGAAAGAAAAGCATAACTCATATTTTCAATAGTGCTTTACCACGTTGAAATTTCCGAAAGCAACTCGTAAAAGTAACTCGTATCACATTCCGCTTTCTTGGCCAGCCAGGCGTTTGACGCATACGGAAACCAATCACCATCCAAACCTGACAGAGTTCCATGCATCCCACCAACATATAGAAATTTCCATGTCTGGAATGGTATGTACACTTTCTCCCAGGAGTAACTTACAACTAGTTACTACAGTATCAAATCCTGCGACTGTTTTGTTGCACATAAATGCAGCAGCCGTTTTGCATCAGCAACATCCACGAGCAGCCAAGAGGAGAATGATTGATTCATCTGTAGGATTGTTGGCTATTTGGTGAAGGGAGCGACCCCTATAACTCACAAGTATCAAACAGACTTTGTGACACTTCATCCTTCTCACCAACTGAAATGAATATAGATTTCTGTCCCACAAACTAGAAAAACAGGGTGGAGGAAGGAAAGAGCCTCTTTAGACTTATTCACAGGAACTCACTGCTCAAAACACAGGCCTTAACCATTTTGGATGCAGTTTGAGTTAGTCCAGTGTCTTCTGAATATTAGTAAGCCATTCTATGAAATATTTAAAGCTCTAAACAAATATTTCTCATCCTTTTTAAATTTGGAGACATGATCAGTTTCATAGATTCATAGCAATTTACAGTGCAAAGTAGGCTGTTGTGCCCATTGAGTAGGTACGATCTCTCAGAACAAGGCTTATAACCCCATAGCTTCTATCCTTGTATATCTTCTTCCCTTTGAAACAAATAATGGACTCTACTGCTACCATTTTAATGTTAGAGTGATTCTTGTTCAAATGTGGCAGACCTTGAGCCTGCCAACGACTCAGTCTAAAAGATCTCTGGTATGGACTACGCATGAAATTATCATGTACCAGCCAAACACTGCTCGAAATAGTTCCGTGGCTACTATCAGCCATTCTCAGTTCTAATTAGTTTTGCCAGTTCTTGCTGAGGATGTTAGGGGAAGGAACACACAAGCATCTTTTTCTACCTTCTCTTAAGAAATTACTGTTTGACACATCCTACTAATAGCCATGAAAATGTTCACATTGCCACAACTTGTTTGACCTTAAGGAGGCTGCGGAATGAAACCTAAACTTCCAAGATATCTTTATAGATACTATCTGTTTGTGTTTCTCTCAGACACACTCTCTACAGATACTGTTCTTTATGTGATTTTTAAAACTTTCTCTCCATAATGTGCTTGAGGATTGGGGATCCAGTGATGCGAGGATCTCAATTACAGTGATGTCCAGCTGTACATCATAGCAAGCATTTGACTAACCATGAGGCCAGTTGGCCAGTTCCTGGGGAAAAAGAAGATGGCCAAAATCCGAGTCAGCGCAGTGCCACTTCCTGGTTGCTGCGCAGGCGCAGTGAGACAGGGATCACAGCGCAACCGCGTTATAAGATGATTGGACAACAGTGAGGAGGCTTATGCACTGTACGATACGTAGGCCCCAACAGAAACAATCAAACCAGGAAAACTGCTTTGGGAATGTCTTAGAAGCGCACTCGGTAATCACTCCTTCCTTGTGACCAAAGCCATAATATTATAATATTATAATATCAGCTTTCCTGGTGGGCAGATAGAACCTTCCTTGGCTTTACGGTCCTGGAGTAGGCCTTTCAGTTTTCAGACAAAGTGAAAATAGCCTTCAACCCTCACAGAACACCATGAATATCTGTCATGGAATGGTTTATGATTATTCTGAGGGATTTCAGAATAGAGTAAACAGCAAAGCTGCCAAGTTAATTCTTTTGTAGCTGGGTGAATGACATCTGTTTTGCCCCTGATGAAGAACAGGCTGTGAGATGTCAAGCAGTCTTATTTATACAGTAGTCCTCTGTATAGTATGATTGTACATTATACATGGACACATTATCTGGCTCTGGGTGGCTAATTCTCATCCACTATTCCAAGTCTAAATTATAAAATATTTCGAGTCTGAAATGGTGTTTCTTTCTAGGAAGCTTTAACTGCAAGGCGATTGGCAGTAGAATAAATGCAAGGTTCCTAAAGGGCCAGCTCCAGTTGAGGTTAAGCTGAAAGGTCATTATTGGACCTGTGTAATCAGCTGTAGAAAATTACTGGCACTGTCTGGAATACTAAGCAACCTCACTACATCAGTCTTTTACAATGAATAAGGAGAAGGCAAAGCAATGCAAATGCAAGGCAGTTGGTTCAACAACTTGTTATTGTTTTAGGGTTTGAATAACGTATTATTGAACTTCCTTTATGTGTTTGTTTTGGAATTAAAGAAAGGATCTGTCGAGGTTTTCTCTCCATTGTTTGCGTCTTTTGAAAAGGTTTAGTTTCCGATCAACTACTTCATGCAGAGAATTACAGAGAACGCTATCTCAGACATCTAACTGATTATCATCAAATGTTTAAGAGAACAATGGCCTCCAGTGAAAAGTCATCAGTGCTTCAATAAACTTGTTAAATAGAATCACTAACAATAACACTGTAGTAAAAATAATCCCTGTATTTGTTACAGGGAATGTCAGGAAGCCATCTCAACTGACTTCATAGGATTTACAGTTAAGTATATAATAACAATGTATGTTGTAGGCCCATGTGGAGTCCTGTAGCTCAGTGATTAGAGCACTCGCCTTAGAAGCGTGAGACCTGTATTTGAATCCAGCCAGGTGAGCGCGAAACCTTCGGTCAAAGAGGAAGGTCTTAAGTCCGGCCTTGAAGGAGGAAAGGGAGGAAGCGAGGCAAAGGGATTGCAGGATGGAGTTCCAGAGCATGGGGGCAGAGAACTCTGAGGAATTGTTGGCGAGGACACTGGGAAAAAACTCCCTTGTCTTTTCAAATAACGTCATGGAATCTTTAAAGTTCATCTGAAACAGGCAGACGGCACCTTGGTTTAATATCTCATCTGAAGGACAGTATGTTGAAGAATCCGGCACATTGTATTGGAGCATCAGCCTAGACCGATATCAGTTCAAAGTCCCATTGTGGGGCTTGAACCTATAGCCTTCCGATTCAGAGATGTAAGTGGCACCAACTAAGCAAGACTTACACTTACTCTAGGATTCAATTATTTCGTTCCCATGAATGAGCTAGAGCCAATTTAGGACACTCAATTAGCCTCCTCCTATGCTATGCTTTATACACGAATACATGGGAGTGTAATTTGAATGTCACGACTAATTCAAAGTAAAAATTGAATCTACAAATGATTAAAGCAGAGAACAACCTAATCCAATGTGATAGTGTTTGAGTTATGGTTTCACAGCAGGGTGCTACAAATGCTTCCCCGGATATGGTTAAAGGTCTTTAAGTAAAGTTATTTATGAAATTAGTCATGGGGAAAATAAGTCCAGTAATAACAACTATGGGAGGATTTCCTGTGACTGAGAAGTTTGTGCTGTACTGGAAGAATTTCAATGGATTTACTGGGCACTGACGCTGCAGGAACGCACCAGGGTCATTGCAGTCTGAAAGACATTGCAGTTGTTATCTTATTTACAAAATCAATACTTGATATATCTAAAACTAAATTATTACTACTGTGTGAGTTGGGGAGGGTATCTTTAATGTGGTAAGAGAAAAAGGCTTTTCAGGTAGATTCCAGACTGAGCATTATTTAGTGTATAGCCCATCAGTCAACACCAAACGTTCAGCCAGCAGAGAGTTTAAGACATCAGGAGCGCTGATAAATGAAGGACCTGGAAATGACACCCCTTAAACTCTTGCATGGACCCACACTGAGATTCTCTCAGCAATTCTGTTGAAAACTTGGGCAGAGAATGTCAAAAGCTCTTTGGAGATTAAGGTTCATAGCGAGGGTGTCGGCTATTTTGGAAAAAGGAAATGAGAGCGAGAAGGTTACTGAGTTATGGGACAATGGAATAACCCCCAAATGCCAAGTTAGTGTGAGAAAGATATGAGGCAATTTAATGTGTTAACCACTACATCAGCACTGAGAGAATGCAACAGGGTATCTACCTATTAATTGAACAATATTTGCTAAGTGAAAATTAGCTGCCGTGGTCACCTACAAAATGCGCAGTTACTATACTTTACAGTAAATAATGTGAAGCGTTTTGAGATGGCTTCCGGTCTTGAAAGGTTTGATATCAAATGCATGAATTAATAATGAATAGTAATCAGTGGTCTGGCCTTCTGCCTCTCTGTCCCCACCATTTGGAACTTTGGATCCCACAGTCACTTTGCTTCGCTCCCTCCCTTGACTCCTTCAAGGTCTGTCTCAAGACTCTCTTCTTCAACCATGCCTTTGGTCATCCTCCTATCCCACCCTCCCTGCCCTCCACGCCTCCTGTTTCCAACTCCCAGCTCGGGACCAAATTGTTGACTTTCCAGTGTCTTGGGATGTCCTCCCTACGTGAAAGGCGCTAGAAGAGAACCAAATTTTCTATGTTAAATAAATGAAAAGTCCTCCCCAATGCAGGCACACTGGAAAGACGATGGCCACAAAAGGCCCAGTTCAACCTATTCTGATTTAGCTAATCTCAGTCAGAAGTAGGTGGTTATAATTAACCTAATTCCCTCCTCCTATATCCTCAATGCACATGACCAGGTTATGGACAGAAAAACATAGCCAAGATTTCCACTCGTGTTCATACACGTCAGATAAGGACCGAACCAGACTCAGCTGAAATGCTCAACATAGACATACAATTTACTGACAATTGTTGGCTGGGCTAAGATACGAATAATGGAACTTTGAGGTGGTATTGGAGATCACCCAGCTCCAACAACAGTCAGCAGCGTCACTCCCTCCGTTACAAGCAAGAGGGAAGAAACAGGATAGGGTATTAGGAGACAATTGAAAAGAGAGCTGCCTTCTACATTTCACCCCTGACTATTGAATGACTGAACCCCATGTATAGTTAGTTCACTTTGGATTGGCCTTCAAGGAGTCCAATATTTCTCCGAAATCATGTGATAGGCACAATACCACACAAAGGCCATTGTCGTGGTACATTTCCAGCACTAACATCCTAGGCGGATAACAACATCTGGAAAGCATCTGGAAGCATTAATAACACTTTAAAAAGTTCTCAAGATTAGTATTTTTTAAACAAAGCGACAGAGGAAAAACTCCAGCTACAGCTGAGCAAATTCTAAAATACCAGAGCAATCAAGGAAGTCACTGACATCTCGAATTCCCCAGTTAAGCTACTACGGGTACGTTGTTAAGTTCTAGGTGGGCAGTGTTAAAAGTCAGCCATGAAATGATCAGTTTCAGTAACTGAAAATTACATCTGTATATTGTTACAAACTCCGGCCAATACTGAGACCAACCGAGAGTGCAAATGGAGTGTCAAGAGATTTTGTTTGAGAGACTGGTCTAGCCAAGAAGGACTAGGATTGAAATCAAAACGCGTTGCGTTTAAGGTTTCAGTTTGGCCTTGCATGCTAAGCTTGTAATAGTTTGTTCATGGGCTTTGAGCAGACAACAAGCCTCACAGATCCCTTGCTGGCAATTTCGTAAGGCTTTCAATTCTTTCCTGGGTTGAGTGTCTCTGTCAATCGTTTCCATATTCCACTCAAGGTTGTCCTGTTGTCTTGTTCGACCCTCAACTGTCTTTCCTCCCCTACATCCAATCAATGACTGGCTCTGCCTTTCCCCAACTCCGCAACATTTCCCAACTCCACCACTACCTCACCCCCAAAGCCGCTAAAACCCTCATTCACGTCTTCATTACATCCCGGCTCGATTATAAAATGCCTTGGTGGTCAGCCTTCCCAATTCCTCCCTTGATAGGCTGTAGATAATCCAAAAATCTGTGGCCCGTGTCCTTTACTGTTCCAAACTGCGTGAGCCCATCTCCCCCATCCTTGCCCGACTCCATTGGCTCCCCATCATCCAGAGGATCCAATTCAAGATCCTGGTCCTCACATTTAAAGCCCTCCACAACCTCAGCCTACCATACATCTAGGACCTCCTATCCCCTTACCAACCTGCCCACCCACTCCGTTCAGCAGGCTCTGGCCTGCTCCACATCCCCTGACCCACCCGCCCAACCATTGGCGGGCAAGCCTTCAGCCACTCTGCTCCCAACCTCTGGAATTCCATCCTGAAGTCCCTCCGCCTTGCCTCCTCCCTGGCCTCCTTCAAGTCTCACTTCAAGACTCTCCTCTTCGATGGGCCCATTGACAAATCCTTGTTCCCCCTCTTCCCCCCCTCAGCTCGGGTCTGAAGCAGTAACTGTCCAGCATCTTGGGAAGTCCTCCTGATGTGAAATTTACATGTAAATGTAAATTTGTTGTTGTTGTCCTCTATGTGGGACATTAATTAGCAGTTCATGTGGCTCAGGTTTCAGAGGGTGAATATGTTGCCAACCTATATTTCTAAACTCATATTTTATCACTTATTAGCAGCTTCTAGCCTGACATGCCAGTTTAGTGCTCCTCAGCGCTTATGCTTATTCCTCTAATATTATGGATCACCCTTGTTGCTCTCCTTTGCACATCCTCAATGGCCTGGGCAGTAATCAATGAAACAGGTAAGGTGAGAAGGAATGTTTTCACACAGCAAGTTGTTTGGATCTGGAATGCATTGCCTGAAAGGATCGTGGAAACCAAATCAATCACAACTTTTAAGAAAGAAGTAGATAATTATTTTGGGAGGGCAAGTTTGTAGAGCTATGGGGAGAGAGCAGGACAGTGAGATTGATTTGGACAGTTCTTTTCAAAAAGTCGGCACATTCATGGTGTGCAAAATGACCTCCTTCTGTGCTGTATAATTCTATGATTCTATAAACCTCTGAGGATATAAACTCAGTTTAAAATTCTAAAATGTTGAGGATTTAGCAAATAGCTCAGGATCTGTAA
Source organism: Hydrolagus colliei (assembly GCA_035084275.1). Taxonomy (NCBI): domain Eukaryota; kingdom Metazoa; phylum Chordata; class Chondrichthyes; order Chimaeriformes; family Chimaeridae; genus Hydrolagus; species Hydrolagus colliei. Next base: position 2,823,507 of record CM068743.1, on the reverse strand, counting down.
ATTGCTACCTCACATTGTTATGACATACTGTAGTGAGTAATGAGTCAACCAACACTTCCATTTCTCTTTCGGCAAATTCTATCCATCCCATGGAGTATATGAAGAAGCCCATTATGCAAAATAGCAGTAGTCTATTATCAATAAGTACATTGCTTTTGCATTTTTCCACAATTACATAGCAATTTAATTTTGATTGCATTGTAAAGTACATCTTTGTGTCTGGGCATTTTAATGAGGCATTGAATGCTTGCTTGGCCTCTCAAAGGCCTTATCTAGCCATTCTGTCACAGAGCATCTCTTGAAGATTCATGAGTAAATGTCTCATGTCAAAACTCACACAGCGAGTTGTTTGGATCTGGAATGCATTGGCTGAAAGGGTGGCGGAAGCCGAATCGATAACATCTCTAAGAGAGAAGTGGATAATTATTTGGGGAGAACAAGTTTTCAGGGCTATGAGGAGAATGCGGGGGAATGACAAAGAGCCGGCACGGATGCATGGAATTCCCAATTTAGTTTTGAAATTCTTAAGCACGGTGATGGGTTTCAGCATGTATCAGACACAAGAAGATCAAACTGCAATGTGAATTTGCTCACAGCTTGCTTTTTCACTTTCTTTTGAAAAACTTTTTGTTAGTCAACTTTCTTATTCTGATTCTCACCTGGTTCCGTTGAGACATCTTCTGGCCTTTCTTCCAACGCAGGATTGGTTTTAAAGCCGGTAGTTCTTTGTCATCTTTCCCACCAATTATGTGCTTGCCCAATTTGTATGTCACTTCAAACACAATAGGCGATATAACATCCTTCACCTCCCTCTGTAGAAAGAAAGACAAAAGTGATTGCTTTAAAAAAAAACCTTCACAACTTCAAAAGGCAAAGGATGAAATTCCTGCAGGAGGATTAGAGTGCACAAGCCATCGTTTGACTTCATAACAGAATCTTATTGTACTGTACAACAAAACTACACTTATTCTCCTGAAACTCTTGGGATCTTGCTGCCAACAGAAAGCAGTGTTTCTGTTATTGGCCTTTCTTTATTGTAGGCTTTCTTGTTTTACAATAATCCTTTCATTTGATATAGTGCCTTATCATGTCATTGAGAATTCTCAGAGCACTTCACAGAATATATTGTAAAGTGGATTGACTGTGTATTTTGTGAGCAAAAATCAGCAGCCAATTGCACACAGCGGTGACCAGCAAACAGTCATTGTTTGAGTGGGATCCTCTTGCCTTTTGCATAAAGATAATGTTCTGGCAAAGATAATGGTGTATTCCAAGCAAAGACACAGTGGATGAGATTTGTCTTGAGATTTTGGAAGGCAGGGAGAGTGTTAATAAGGCAACATTCTTTTGGTAAAATGGTTCAGAAGGCAGAGGCATGGTGAACAATCACCAGCTACTGATGGTGAAGGTAGTAGGTAGTGAACAGAGCTGGACAAATGTAGGATATAGAGAAAACATAGAACTAGAGAAGATCGCGCATGTTAGGAAAGTGAATCCGAAGAGAGCTCCAAAGACTAGGGAAAGTATCTTAAACTCAATCCTCTGATGTGCTGGGAACACATGGAGCTCGATTTTCATATAAGTATATGACTATACTTATCCCTATGGTTCCCTCCCCCTGACGCAGCTTCATGCTCCGTCACTGTCGAGCACTCTGGGTTGATGCCCTGCATGTGGGGCTCTATATAAATGCAAGTTGTTGTTGTACTATAGTTTAGTGTAGCTGTGGTTGTTATTTATCAATTGAAATATCTTTACTTGTTCCTCCATGCTACAACATGCCGCCTTAAATACTGTTCCATAACTGCATCCCTGTGAGTTGACATTAAACTTCATCTCCCCATCTCCTGCCTTAACTTACCTCATAACCGTAAAACCCCTGACGTCCCTCAGTTTTTCTTTCCTTCCTCTAACAATGTATAGGCTTTTAAAATTCAAGTGTGCCAGCACCTAACCACTTCCTGGCTTAGTTGCTTTCCTTTCCTCTTTTCAACCTTGGTTCTGCATTGCATTTAGGAGCATAACCCTTCACCTAGATTTTTAAAACTACCACCCAGGCATTGCAGCCTGCTTGTTCTTGTCTTCAGAACTAGACTTAGCTATCATCCAGCTTGCTTCATTTCCTTCTCTTATATATTCACGAGCTGGTGTCTCCAGCAATGGGACTGCTCTTCTACATCAGTTGAACTTGTGCAGAACAAAATAGAATAAATAATTCAGAGCAGAGCTCCTTTCAACGGTAAAGACAAATGGGGGTGGGGATGGTGGGGGGTGGGGATGGTGGGGGGTGGGGGGGGAATGTGTGACTTGGTGAAGATTGCTGTCAAACTAACCAATAATTAACAGCCAGCTTCACAGGTTATATAGTAGTTAACTTCAATTGAGTTACAATGGTCTCCTGCAATACAACGTTGACTTGTGGCCAGGAACTCCAATGGTGTTCACGGAAAGCTTTGGGCCCAATTACTGGGCTAAAATTGGTGCTTATGTGTGTGGGGCGTTTATACAGTACTACAAATTACTATACTTATGCTTGTTCACCTACAAAATACTGTAACTACACTTTATAGTAAATCCTACAAAACATTTTAAGACATCCTCCTGACGTGAAAGGCACTGTACAAGTGCAATTTGTTGTTATCACAGTAATAGTATTATTTTGGATCCAGCAAAGCAGAACGAAGATCTGAAGAACTAGTCTTTCCAAGCCCTCGGCAAAGTAAGCAGAAACTGGGAGCACTGAACAGATTATTTTGTCTTAATAGTTTCATAATTCATCATTTTCCTTCCTCTCATACTCTCCCCTCCCACCCAGAAAAGAATGGAAGGTGACCAGACAGTTCAGATTTCACTACTTTACACAGACAGTGATGATGATGCTAAATAGACTACCAAGGGAGGCCGTGGAAGCAGATTGTGTCAGCAAATCCAAGTGGGAATTAGACAGCTATTTGGCAAATAAATTGATTGAGGCGTATTAGAGATAGCAATAGATGGCCATGAGAACAGCAATGATCTTTTCTAGTTTCATACTTTCGTATGTTCTGATGTACCTGCACAGACTAACTCCACACAAGTTGCTTCTTTCACACTAGGCAATGCTGTTCAGGTCTGAAACCAAATACTGGCCAAATTTGCTGATACAATCTGTGAAGTGTTTTGAGGTGTCTCAAAGACATGATAACAACAACAAAATTACATTTGTATAGCGCCTTTCACATTGGGAGGACATGATAAGGCGCTATATCAAATGCAAGGATTATTATGCTTAATAAGATTCACCGTGGAATGAAAAGAATAAATTACCAATGGAAACTGGGTTAGAGATTTCAACAATGCATGTCAGCCTCAAAAAAAGAGTGAAATTCTCAGTTGGAGAAATGTGTGTTAGTCCAGCTCCAAGAAATCACCACCAGGAAATGAGATTTCCTTTAAGTTTACAGAACTATTTCACTATTATTGAGTTTCCTGTAAAATAAACTTGAGGAGTGATTACAAGCAAATTTATTTATTGACCGAACAGAAACTCAGTCATGCTCCTTTTCTTCACAGCACAACTAACATATTCCAGGCAATACAAATACTTGGGATGTGAGCATATCAGTGGTACAAAACACCATTATATGAATGAGTGAAGGCCATTGGATTTACAAAACCTTTTTCTTTCTTTCCTTCCCCAGGAATTTATAGTTTGCATCAGAAGGTGGTTAACCACAAGCAAAGCTCCTGAGAAGATAAAGCAGCACTTGCCTCTTGATTGGGGGTTGTGTTCCCGGTGCTCTTTCTAAATCTCAGGCTGCCGGGATTTTATTGACCTAACTCCCAAGGTTTCTGGGGTACTAAATGTACCATCTTCTTCGAGGATGCCTGCTGGTGCCTGTTCCCGGCATCAGCACCTCAGACTCTTTGGGGGTCACTCTCAGGAGAGGGTGGGGAGGACACCCGGGAGGTTTAAGGACCAGCTAGTTCTCCTAGAAACGCAAGGTGGTGGGGTGCAGCCTTACAGACCCCTGGCAAGTGGAGCAGGGAGATCTGTGGAAAACTGACTTCACAATTGAGGCTGAACTGAACAACCTTCTGAATTCTGCATCAATTAAGTATTACGGTTATCACCATGAGAATTGGCGTGGCTGCTATCAACTTGCCCAACTCCTGGAAACACGCCTAATGAATAAACCCAAATCTTCCAGAAACACAGAATGGAGGAAACACTATAAAGAGCACAGCTGGCACTTCATCAAACAAAATTGCTTTGAAATGTGTGCCCCCTCCCAGCCCACAGCACTCTCACATTGATGGGTTTCCTTTTAACCATAAGTTATCTAGTGGCCTTTCAGGATAAGGGTGTGCCTACAATGAGGAATGAAAAACACATTTAACCTGAACGTTAAGTATCTTCGCCTCTGAATGTACTGAAGGAAATCTTTTTTGTTAGTTTTGGCACAATGAATGAAATAGATGCTTCACAGATTTTGCTGCTCACATGAAAAACATTTGAAGGTACGTACACAGGTTTTATGAGTGGGCTGGGATGATGTTGCTCATTTGTGCAGTTTTATAATAATGCTTGCATTTGATATAGTATCTTATGTCATCAAAATGCCTCACAGAGTTTTACCAGATTTACTATACAATGTAATGATTGGTTATTTGGAGGCAAATGTAGCAGCCAATTTCCACACAACAATGTCCCACAAAGAACCATGAAACAAATAACCACATTTTTAGCTGGAGGATTTTTGGTCAGGCCACCCTCCTCTCTTAGAATAGTGAACAGGACCTTTGACATCCACCAGAACAGGCAGATGAGACCTTGGTTTAATGTTTCATCCAGAGGATACCTCCAACAATATAGCACTCCCCAACACTGCACTGCAATGTCAGCCTAGACTATGGGCTGAAATTATTGACGAATGGGTTGAACCCGCAACCTTCTGACTCAGAGATGAGAGCGCTACCAACTGAGCCAGGTTGTCTCCTGTATCAGGAGAAACAATTGAAAACTAGGAAAGCCACAGTTCGTATGGAGGGTCACAGCCAAAAAGTTACCCTGTTCTTCTTTTTCAGATGCTGGTCAACCCACTGTATTTTTTTCAGCATTTGTGAACTTGACTTCTTGCTCCTGTAACCTTGACTCATACTTTCCCTTATTTAATGAGTGGATTTCTTATTAAATTGTATCTGATATTATTAGCTTACTGGATCGTTTGCTAAATAAATTTAAACTTGAAAGGCTGAAATCCAATACCAATTCTAATTAAGTGCAGCTTCATGACTGTCTCTGATTCAATTTGAACTGCAGACACGGTATCTTTTAATGTGATTGTAAACCACTGGATTAAAAGGCAGTAAACAATCTGTGAATTCTAATCTTAACTATATGTATCTCATATCCATGTATTTCTGCATTCTGCTATCAATGCAACCCCAATACCGTTGTGTTTCCCAATCCTTACACCAATCTATTGTACTATCCCTATATAAATTCCCCATCTCCATTTTGGGTTTCATTCATTTCTTAGCTCTACTATTGTAGGATTGTGTAAATCCATCTTATTTAAAAATAAAAAAAGTACACTTAAATGTCGGTATTAGTGAAGTTTTCAAAAACATTAATAAATTGTTCCAAATGTCAGTTGCTCAGCACTGATGTTCCAACTCTTCTGCTGCATCTCCTTCTCCCTAATTCAGATGCTACTTCAGTGAAATATATCTAAACCACACTTGGTATTAATGTCAGTGTGGCTCAGTTGATAGCGCCTCTGCCTCAGAAAGTTAGAGGTTCGAAGCACCACTTCAGGACCTAAGCTATTGCCAAGGCTGACACAAGCTCATAGGTTAGACCGATATTGACGGAGTACTGCATTAATGGAGGTACAGTCCTTCAGATGAGATGCTAAATTAAGGTCAGTTCTGCCTGCTTCAGTGAGATTCAAAAGAGATGGAAGTTTTTCCCTGGTGTACTGGCCAACAATCCTACAGAAAAATAAATCTGTCATCTACTGTTCACCTATTCACCCACAAAAAAATTAAATTACAAGCAACTGCACGATTACAATTATTATTAAACATTGGCAAACTTGTCAAGGATTCTAGAGTAAACAGTCTTCAATTTCATGAATCAGATCATCATGCACTTATTATTTACTGACACCGCACACGAGTAATTAAAAAGATTATGCTCCAACTCTACACAGATATAAAAGAGCTTCATCTCTGCCTTCCAAAATTGAATCCCTCAATGACTTGGGGGAAAACAGGCTCCACAACAGCTGTTCTAAACTGTACAACCATTTGATGAATTGTTGCATTGTGAGCTATTAATATCAATAAATGTAGTTTCCGATCTCTGACCTGACAGAATACTAAACAATATCATGTACCCAGCAGTCCTAGTCATATGTCCAAATTTTCTTAAGTGTTTTCTGGCTTTCAATTATAGAAATATAGAATATAGAATATAGAAATCTGCTTGATTGTCTCTGATCCCCGTTAACATACTGGCTTTACTTTCATTAGTCTAACCTTTTACAAAAATGTAAAAACTCATCAGCTAAGTGACCATTTAATAAGAATATATTGACTTAATCACTCCAACGTGCTATCTCACTCAAAATTATCAACATATTAACTGCATGAAGTATAGAAAACAAGATAACTGGGAGCATCTTATGGCTTGGTCAGGAGCTGGGATTGAAGTGTGAAGTTTGGATCTTCTACACAGTTAGTAATGACAAATGAAATTTCAGGACTAAACCAGAATGAGGCCTGGTATGGATTTGCACTAATCTACAGAGACAATGGACAGTAACAGCATTAGCACCACAATTTAAAACACAGAAATTCGCCTCAAGGCTCTTTTTCAAGGCTCTGAAAAACTGGCAGATATAAGATTCTGAGAGAAACAAGCCTTTTTACTCAAAAGAGGCACCACCTGCTATTATTGCTCAAATAAGTTATGAGCACTCGCCTTACAAGCGTGAGACCTGTGTTTGAATCCAGGCAGGTTGGGGCAAAACCTTGGGCAAGTTTCTTTACTCCACACGCTTAATAATCCCTCCAAAAAAATTGGTCATTTCAATCCATGACTGTTTGTGGGACACTGCTGCGCGCAATTGGCTGCCGAGTTTCGCGCACAAATATACAGTCAATTCACTTTACAGTATATTCTGTGAAGCGCTTTGAGACTTCTAGAAGATGTGAAAAGCACTATATCAAATGTAAGGATTATTATTATTATTATTATTGTTGCTACAAATTTGAGTTAAATGACATTTCATTAACTTTTTTTCTGCCCTCACCTTTCCTGAAACCTTCAAGTTCTTACAGGAATACAGAGCCAAGTGGTCTTTATTCACATGTAAGCATAGACTGTAAGAGGCAGCAGACTATTCAGCAAAGAGTCATCCCAATTAAACCCTAACCCTAAGTCTTAAGTATGTTGCACATGTGTACCTCCAGCAGTCGTCACTGGATAGTTATTAGGAACAGAAATGTTGCTCTCCACAAACCTGAGGGACCGGAACAAAATTGATGCCACCAATTATTACCTCAGGTACTGCCAACACCCTCAGCACAGATCAGGAATTAAACCTGAGACTTTGCTGATGTTGTTCGTTTACTCGCTGAATATATTTGCTAAGGCATTAGCGGAGTACAACCTCGAATCCCAACATCTGTGCTACACTAAGTGATGCTCTTCAAATCATAAATAATGGGTCCATAGATTTCTCTTGAACACAAACTAACCATCAAACAACACAAAATTACATTTGCCTTTCAAATCGGGAGGACGTCCTCAAGCGCTGAACTGTCAGGGTTCAAGACCCGAGCATGGGGAGTGGGGAACTGGGTTGGGATGAGGGAGGGCAGAGAGGTAGCACAGCGAAAGTTCTTATTCAAAGTTCCAGTATAAAATAACAGCCACACATCAGTGAAGTATTGAATATAGTGGAATAAGAATTGTACGATTTAAGATTGTGAGATTTTGTATTGTAGGATGAAGGAGTGTGCGCACTTGTCACATTTACAGATTGCGAAAAGGAGCAATCTCACAGATCACTCTAGGGTTTTAGAAATCCTAGGAATTTAGAGTGCAGAAGGAAGCCATTCAGTCCATCAAGTTTGCAATGTTCTCAGAGTAAAATGAGAATTTAATCCCACTGGCTGACCTATCTCCATATCCTTTTAAGTCTCCATCTTTCAGATACCCATCTATTTCCTTCCTAAAACCCAATCTATAACAACAAACCAAATTAACTTGTATAGTGCCTTTCATGTCAGGAGGATGTCCCAAGGTCATTGTTTCAGACCCGAGCTGGGGTTGCAGATGGGGGGGTTGGAGGGAAACAACAACAACAAAATTACATTTATAGAGTGCCTTTCATGACAAGATTTGGAATGATCGAAGGGACTGTTGAAGAGAAGGGTCTTGAAGGAGGCTAGTGAGGGGTTGGGGTGGAAGGACTGCAGGAGGCAGTTCCACGGGTTTGGGGCAGAGTGGCTGAATGGTGGGGCGGGTGGGTCTGGGGACATGGGGCAGGCCGGAGCCTGCTGAACGGAGGGTGGCGAGCAGGTTGGTGGGGGGTTAGGAGGTTGCAGAGGTGGGGCAAGGCCATGAAGGGCTTTGAATGTGAGGACCAGGACCTTGGGACGTCCTCCCCATGTGAAAGGCGCTACACAAATGTAATTTTGTTGTTGTTGTAGTAGTTGTTCTTAATATTTCATTCCTGGGGAACACTCAATTTTCCTTCTGTGCATTGCCTCTTGGGATTAGGCTACCTCTTAATGTCACAGCAGCTAGAATAGTACACAGTACTTGGCCTGACAAGATCACTGTACAGCTTGAGAATGACTGATTCCGGGTGCTGAATTTGAATTGACCCAAGCTACTGCACTGCACATTTGGTTCCACCGTCTAGACTTGGTGAAGTTAATTGGCTACGGCGTTTAACCATCTATGCCACTGCTTGGGGAGTGGAGATGATGTGCAACTATGGTTCCCGAAGTTCTCATACTCAAGTATTTCAAATTGTGTATCTGAAGGCTGAAATGTAGCATAATTGTCAGTTATGGATTAAATTTGTTGGCAATTAGGAGACTGTACTCTGAAATATTTTGCTGTTTTCGATTAAAACCTACAAGATTATTCTATTTCCAATAAAAGCAGAATGAAGGTTTTATTGGATTCATACCCTGCTGATCCACAAACTGTGGGAAGGAAGGAAATCAATGACAACTCAGGAAATGGTAAGCGGTGATTTATAGTGAGAGATCAATCTGTGCAAACATCTGTATTTTCACAGGAACACCTGGGCAAATCAACGACATGACGTCTGTCACCATGGCAATAATGCACAGGAGAAATAAGTAAGTTGTTACCAGAGAGTGTCATAGAAATCATAGCATGTAAAGAGGCATCTCAAGCCTAAACTAGTGCAAAGTCATCGACTAGAACTACCTACGCTAATCCCAATTTCCTGTTCCTTTTTAAACTGCCCCTCTTGAAATGTTTATCCAATTCTCCTTTGTTTTCAGCCTGAATTACTACTTGGGTCAGCCTCGCTCAGTTAATATCGTTCTCATCTCTGAGTCAGAAGGTCGTGAGTTCAAGTCCCCATGTTGGTGCTTGAACTCATATAGCCTAAGCTGATACTCCAGTGCTGTGTTGCTTTGTTTTTTCTAGAATGAGATGTTAAACCGAGGTCCTGTCTGACTGTTGAAATGGCCCATGTCACTATTTGATAAGAGTTTCTCCCAATGTTCTGGCCAACAATCTCCTAAATAAAAACAACAGAAGTCCCTGGGAACACTCAGTCGGTCAAACAGATCAGAAGATCCAGTAGATAATCTTCAAAATTCAGATTGTTTGGTTTCATTTGGTTTCAGATTTCCAGCATCTAGGAGACTGCATTTAGTCTCCTAAATAAAATTGATAATTTACTGTATTGCTGTTTGTAGGACACTGCTGTGCGCAATTGGCTGCTGCGTTCACCCACAAAACACTAGTCACTACACCTTACAGTATTTGAGCTCATCAAAGGTGAGCTTTGATAGGTCCTTCTGATCTGACAGATGCTATACCGAATATAAGAGTTGTTAATTTCATACAGCATTTAATGTTCAAAGAACCCTCCTTATAAAAAAGTTTTTTCTAACTTGCACCATTAACCTTTGGCAATCTTGAAAATATGAACTAGATCCCGATTTACCAACTGACGTCAATAATTTTCAGTATTTATCCTCTCAAAGCTTTCAGAATTTTGAAGATTATTTTGTTGGATCTTCTTTTTAATTTTCTGTGCACCAGTGAAAACAGCCTGTTTTTTTAAACTCTGTTCTCATGACTATAAGATGCCAACAGTGTGAACCTATTCCATATCCTTCCCACGGTTCTACCATCCTTTCTACAATGGGAAGCCTTGGGTGCCTTTTCCCTCTGTATGTGAAAAGGGTATTTCTCATCTCAGTAAAGTGACATGCACATTATTTTTCCAGGTCTGTGCAAGGAGTCTACATTGGCACGACTGGCTGCATAATGATGTTGAGTTAGTCCGCCACCAAATGGATAGTTAAATTGAATTGTGAGAAAAATGCACACAGTAACAGTAGGTTATTTCCTCTGTTATGAAATTCACCAGAAAAACTCCACAAACTAATATCATAGAATCATAGAAACATAAAATCTTACGGCACAAAAGGAAGCCATTCGGCCCATTGAGTCTGTGCCGGCTCTTTAAAAAGAACAATTCAATCCCAGCTCTCTCCCCATAACCACGCAAACCCATCAGCCCCAAATTAACGTCTACCGCTCTTTTAAAAGTTGTTATTGAATCGGCCTCCACCAACTTTTCAGGCAATGCATTCCAGATTTGAACAACTCGCTGAGTGAAACAATTTCTCCTCACCTCCCGTGTGCTTCTTTTAGAAACTATTTTAAATCTGTGACCTTGAGTCACTAACAAACCCACCAGTGGAAACAGTTTTTCCCTGTTTACTCTGTCGAATCTCCTCATGATCTTGAAAATCTCTATTAGGTCTCCTCGTAACTTTCTCTGCTCCAATGAGAATAAACCTAGCATCTCTAGTCTTTCCTCATAACTGAAGTCCCTCATTCCTGGTACCATCCTAGTAAATCTCCTCTGAACCCTTTCCAATGCCTTAACATCCTTCCTAAAGTGTGGTGACCAGAATTGTACACAGTACTCCAGCTGAGCCTTAACCAAAGTTGTATAGAGGTTAGTCAGAACTTCCTGACTTGTCCTGCCACCTTCAAAGAATCACTTACACAAATCCCCAGGTCTCTCTGTTCCCTCACACCCCTTAAAATTGTACTATCTAGCCTATATTGCCTCCCCTCATTTCTTCTCCCAAAATGCATCACCTCACACTTCTCTGCATTGAACTTCATCTGCCATGTGTCTGCCCACTTTACCATTTTATCTATATCTTCTTGTAGATGGTTACTATCCTCCTCATTATATACTATTCTCTCTAACTTAGTATCATCTGCAAACTTGGAAACTGTGCTCCCTACACCCAAGTCCAGATCGTTAATATAAATTAAAAAGTGCAGTGGTCCAAAAACCGATCCCTGGGGAACGCCACTGCACACTTCCCTCCAGTCTGAAAAACAGCCGCTCAACTCTCTGCTTTCTGTCTCGCAGCCAGTTATGGATCCACGCTGCCACTGTCCCTTTAACGCCGTGGGCCTCTACTTTCCTAATAAGCCTCTCATGCGGCACTTTGTCAAATGCCATTTGAAAGTCCATGTAAACTACATCAACTGCGCTACCCTCGTCCACCCATTCTGTTACCTCATCGAAAAATTCTAACAGATTTGTCAGGCAAGATTTGCCTTTAGCAAATCCGTGCTGGCTGTCCTTTATTAGCCTATATCTTTCTAAGTGAAGATCAATCTTGTCCCTGATTATAGTCTCTAGAAGTTTCCCCATTACTGATGTTAGACTGACTGGCCTGTGGTTCCCGGGTTTGTCCTTCTGCTCCTTTTGTACAGGGGAGTAACATTAGCACCTTCCCGTCCTCTGGCACCACCCCTGTGTCCAAGGAAAATTGAAAGATTGTGGCCAGAGCCTCTGCTATTTGCTCCCATACTTCCCTTAGTAACGTAGGTGATGGGGAGAGAGCTGGGCAGTGGGATTGAGTTGCTCTTTTTAAAGAGTCGGCACAGACTAGATGGGCCGAATGGCCTCCTTTGTGCTGTAAGATTCTCTGATTCTCACCCGTACTTCCCTTAGTAACCTAGGATGCATCCCATCCGGACCGGGCGACTTATCTACCTTGAGCACCGTCAACCTTTTTGGTACCTCTTCTCTATTTTGTACTTATCCTATCCATTTCCTCTACCCTCTCCTCCAGTATTGTGGCATTAGCTGCATCTTCTTCTGTTGTGAAGACAGATGCAAAGTTCTCATTCAGTACATCAGCCATGCCCTCTGCCTCCACAATACGATTTCCTCCTTGGTCCCTAATTAGTCCCACCCTACCTTTGACTAACCTTTTATTCTTGATATGCTTGTAAAATACCTTAGGGTTCCCTTTAATGTTACCCGCTAATCGTTTCTTGATATAGTCTTTTTGCCCCTCCAACTTCCTTTTTCAGTTCCCTCCTGCACTTCCTATATTCTGTTTGGTTGTCTTCTGTATTTTGGGCGTGACATTTGTCATAAGCTTCCTTTTTTAACTCACCGAAATTAGCCTTGAGTATCTTCATCAGTTGAGTATCTTCACCTTTGTTTGTTCCTTGTTCCTTTCCATAAGTACTCTGAATCTAATGATGTTGTGATCCCTATTGCCCAGATGCTCTCCTACTGAAACCTGCTCCACTTGTCGCACTTCATTCCCCAGAACTAGATCCAACACTTATTCCTTGCTCATTGGGCTGGAAACAAACTGATCAAGAAAGTTGTCCTGTACACATTTCACGAATCCTTCTCCCTCCTTGCCCTTTACACTGCTATTTTGCCAGTCTATGTTGGGATAATTGAAGTCCCCTATTATGACTATTCTATTGGCTTTGCATCTTTCTGAAATCTGCTTGCAGATCTGCTCATCTATCTCCTTCCCACTATTTGGTGATCTACAGTATACCCCTAACAGTGTAACAGCTCCTTTTTTGTTCCTTAACTCTAACCAGATAGATTCTGTTTTTAGGCCTTCTTGCAACTCATCCCTTTCCAAAGCTGTAACCATGTCTTTAATTAATATTGACACTCCCCCTCCTTTCTCTATCCCTCCTGAATACACTGTAGCCAGGAATGTTCAGTTCTCATTCCTGCCCTTGTTTGAGCCAAGTCTCCGTTACTGCTACTACATCATATCCTCTTGCAGCAACTCGAGCCTGCAGCTCACCAATCTTGTTTGTCAAACTCCGCACATTTACACACATGCTCTCCAAGACACACTTCGCCTGTTCTGTATGTCTGTATAATAATGCCAATTCTAGGAAAAATATCCTGGGTAGGCAAACAAAAGCACCATACCTCTTCCAGATGGCAAAGTGAATAGCATTGTCAGAGCATTTGTTGCATGAATTAAGTTGCCTGAAGAATCACAATACGGTGACAAACAATCTCAGCCCTATAACCTTCCCCCATATGAACAGAGCATGGGAGAAGAGAAGAGAACAGGGATTACAGAGATGGAGAAGCTAGCCTTATATGGGACTCAGTGATCTATGATCTCCTTTTGTGCAGACCTTTCTGTGAATGTAAAAGTAGAAATGTACAATTAATTAGCCTTGACCTCTTTCATGAAAAATGTTGATGAGTGAATAGAAAGTTACAGTTGCAAACTATTTCCTGTTCACCCCTGCCTTTCCCCCCAATTATGCAGAACTTATCCCAGAAAAATGCTTGAAATAAAGATCGCTTTATTTCAAGCATCCCTTGATTGTATAGCTTCCAGGAAAGTGAACTATTTTAGCTTTAAATTCTTAGTAATTAAATACTCTTTTTTGGCTACATTATGCATTTGTGGTACTGTATTCACGTCCAGATTGTGCATGTGACACGACGTAGCCGGTTATTGCAGGAATACAACACATGACATAGCAGAAAATGTTCCAACAGTACACCAGAAATTGTGGACCAAAAGTATACAATTATAAATTCATTGCGGTTCGTGCCAATGAATATAGTTTGTGAATAAACGAAATGACTAGGCAAACAAATTATTCATGAAACTGACAGTATTTTTTGTTAACAGGGAAGCTAAAACAAAGGGCCAAGATTGGTTAATTTAATACCATTATACTTTTGTCTCTGTGTAGGAACTTTGTGGTTCCAATCCCTCCACTAAAGCTTGAGCTGACAGTCTACCCTGTCACTGGTGTCCTGAGTGTAATTTCTAAAAGTCACCAAAGAGCAGCCTTTAATCATGTTTTATGGCCTCTTTGAGAAGCAAATGCTACCTACTCCAAAATATCCAACATGCGTATTAAACAGGTATTCCTTTTAATGTATATAAACCAAATGGAAATAAACACTTGTTCAAGAGACATTAAAAATGCAGACATAGTGTAAGGGTGTCTGTTAATAGAAATACCAAGGAAAAGAATTTGGGAATTGATCAATTACTATAGATTTTCTGTTAATGCTAAGCCACTGCTAAACCAAGGGATAAGGTCCAGATAACTAGATTCTAATGGAAGTTTTTATCGTGCATCCATACAGGTCAGCCATGACAAATACAGAAACTCATCAGAGAGTTTTATAGGATATAGAATGAGGAGGAAAGAAGAGTGGGAATGTTTTCGGTGGACAGTGCACTTGATAATTTGCTCTTTTCTATTCCATTCTTTACGGAAACATGTCACCTCTAATGCAATATGTTTATAATAATAATGATAATCCTTGATCTTTGTCCACAAAATATACAGTCAATTCACTTTACAGTATATTCTGTTAAGCTCTTTGCAAGAATTATTATTATTTGATATAGCCCTTATCACATGTTTGAGATATCTCAAAGAGCTTCACAGAATAGAATTTTTGCACATTATATCCTCAGACATACTCAGCACCACCTCTGAACTGCACAAAACAGACAGAGAAATTGCAACAAAGAGGAGGATTCACCAGAGGGTATAAAGAGAAAGCACGTGACCCAGTGATGGATTCCAAAAGGCTTGTTATTCCAAACGAGATTCTTCTACCTCTGAATTCACATTGAGACCTTGTGACTAAGCGAATAACAACAACTTTGATTTATATAGCGCACTCCACGCCAGACAGCGTTTCAGAGCGCTTCACAATAACGGATCCCGGGACCGAGCCAGGGACAGGGAGAGAAAGGTGACCAAAGGCACGGTCAAAGAGAAAGGTCTTTAGCTGAGACCTGAAATGGGGATTAGAGGGGAACAGGTGAAGGGAGTGAGGAAGCGAGTTCCAGAGCCTCAGGGCGTAGTGGCTGAAGGCACGGCCGCCGAGGGTGGAGCAGAGGATTCGGGGGACATGGAGGAGGCCAGACCCAGAGGAGCGAAGGCAATGGGTGCTGGTTTGAGGAGAGAGGAGATCAGAGAGGTAGGGGGGTGCAGAGAAGTGGAGGGATTTGAAAATAAGGGTGAGGATCTTGAAATCGATCCTCTCCGGGATAGGGAGCCAGTGAAGTCTGGCAAGGACTGGGGTAATGGGGGAACGAAGTTTGGTGCGGGCGAGAATGCAGGCGGCAGTGTTTTGAATCAGTTGGATTTTATGGATTGTAGTGGAGGGGAGATCGGTGAGGAGGGCATTGGAATAGTCCAGCCGAGAGGTGACAAAGGCATGGACCAGGGTTTCAGCAGCTTTTGGGGTGAGATATTGCCGGAGACGGGCGATCCGTCAGAGATGGAAAAAAGGGTGCTGGTGAGGGATCGAATGTGGGGGAGGAAGGACAGTTTGGGGTCAAGCCTGACGCCAAGGTTGCGCACGGGTTTGGAGAGTTTTAGGGGCCAGGCCGGGAAGGTGGAGGAGGTGAGAGCCGTGCAATTAAAGACATTGACAAGAGCCAAAGAATATGGCTTCCGTCTTGTCAACATTCAGCAGCAGGTAGTTCGGTCTCATCCAGCTTCTGATGTCTGACAGGCAGGCTGACAGGACATCAGGGGACTGGGGATCGCAAAGTGAGGTGGAGTGAACAGTGGATCACTGCAGACAAATCAAAAAAAACATTTCAAACTCAAAGCAGACTGTGGCAACATAAAGTATTTGTTCCCGTATGACACACAAAATCATATTATTTTCACCTGCGAGACATCAAACAATGTTTTGAAGCAAGATAATGATCCCTTGGGGGTCCTTACCATGCTTTAGGCTGACCTGGTATCTCAGGATTAGGACTTCACTTGCAATCTGCCAACCCTTCAATGTTTTACTGCCGTCCCCATGGTATTCCAACCCTTCCGCTAGTTTCCCAACATTGAAGGAAGCATCTCTTGGATGTGTAATCGGTGCCAACGATGCAAATGTAAACATGGAAGTATGAGATCCAATGGTGTTGACGGCCACTGTTGCAGCCAGACTTTACCCGATAGAGCTATAAATTATAAACCATGGCACAAAAAGTAAAAACAATTACTGCAACTGCAAAACTAAACTTGTCTAAACCGTACAACTGTCCCCTCTCTCCTCCTCAACAATTTCTCAATGAACCTAAGTCAGAACCGAGACCACCAGCACTTTCCAAATGAAACATTGGCGAGAATATCTATGGCTGTCCCACAAATGTACAAATTGTTTCCATATGTGGCCTATAGCTAGACACAAGGATTCGTACATTTTTGTTTGGGTTTATATGATGTGATCACATCACTGCTACTGTACATTTCACAGCATTTGTCTACCAGGACACTGAGCACTGACCTACACTAATTGCTGAAGGAACATAGGGAAAAAGAGGAATCCATTCAGGCCATTCAAGCAGTTTATTAGATTTGGGCAGATCTTTTAACAATAACAACAAAATTACACTTGTATAGCGCCTTTCATGTCAGGAGGACATCCCAAGGCGTCAGTACATGGCGCATTTCGTGATCACTGAACCCCCATTTGTGACACTGGGATTCTTTACTAAGAAATCGAGTTTGATTGAGGAATAGCGCAAATTACTCCCAGACTAGATGGGCCGAATGGCCTTCTTTTGTGCCGTAAAATTCTATGATTCTTTGATTTTTCTCAGGGTGTCAATTATAGTCAATTTTTTTCCCATTGGTGAAGGGAGGATCTGTGTTTCACACTGTCTCAATGCTACAAAGAAAGTTTGCAGGAGACAAAAAACAAAGACTAACTCAGCTACAGGGGTCCTGTAACTCAGTAGTTACAGCACACGCCTTTCAAGACAGAGACCTGGATTCAATTCCAGGCAGGGTGAAACCTTGGCCAAGTTTCTTACTCCAAATGCCTAATAATAATTCCTTAAAAACAACAATAGATTAGTCATTTCAATCCATGATTGCTTGTGGGATATTGCTGTGTGTTATTGGTTGCTGCATTTCACCCATATATAATAGCTATATATATATATATATATAGTCAATCCACTTTAAGTATATTCCGTGAAGCGCTTTGAGACGACTAGAAGATGTGAAAAGCGTTATATCAAATGTAAGGATGATGATGATTATTATAATTTTAAGGATTATTTTAATTAATCATGCACATTAACACTGGCCGCAATCTTCTAAATGTTCAAACCCAATACTAATATTTGATACAACACCATATCAAGTTATCGAGATATCTCAAGGCACTTCACAGGATTTAGTGGAAATTATTTAGTGTTCCTTGCAGGTGAATCCTCAATGCAAATCGTTGAATCTCTTCTGCTTAGACACACTCTGTTTGGATTAAGGTTTGCCTTTGCTGGTGAGAGCATATAAGGAACCCTGTGAAGAAGCGGAACAGGATGAAACTGAGACAGAGGGGATAAAAGGTCTGTCCTCTTCCTCATTTGGAAATTGAGAAACCTGAGCTGGTACCCAACCAACCACATAAAAGAGATTCCATGTTAATTACTTCGACAAGTCAGTTTCTAAATACACTCAACAAAACCACGTACTGTAATTGAACAAGTGCTGATGTTTCAACTATGACCAATTTGCATTCTCCTGGACAAAATATTTTTGTTGTAGCACAGCCAATGTTTAATCTACTCAAACAGCACATCCAGGAAAGGAGACATAAAACTCTGTTCAGTTTCAAATGATTGGAATTTGGGAATTCCAAACAGTTTTTATTCTCAAGCCTATTGGAGTATGTATAGTCAATTCATGTTGGTGTTATTCTAATTCAGTCAATTTTAAACGCTGATGGACAATGGATCTTTATGAAGGGAATAGGAAAGTGAACTCAACGTATTCTCAGGATGTATCAGGTATCCCTCAGACTATACTTTAACATGGCACAAATGTAGTGCCTGGATAATTTCATGCTTTGTTTAAGAGAGGAAAGGATTCACTAATTGTGAATTTGTATTTGTAGGCTCTTCCACTCCGTCCAATAAATTGCAACTGTATAAATTATAATAATCCTTCGATTTGATACAGTGCCTTATCACATCTTTGAGACATCTCAAAGTGTTTCACAGAATATACTGGAAAATATTTTGCGCAAAACAATACACAAATGTAACAACATTTCAAATTAGAAATAAAATGAAGGTACCTCCAACAGCTCAATTGATAAAGGCATTGCCTAGTACAGCACAATGCTATGCAGACCACAAGATCACAGGTTCAAATCCTGGTTGTTGCTGAGTTAGTTGATCTCAGACAGGGTTATAACTACAGGGTTACCATACACCAATGGAGCAAAAGACAACTCAAAAACATAATTGAATACAGTCGATTTATTTAACAGTCTGTTTAATATTGCCATTCAAATTGATGAGCACTGTTGCCATTACCTGTAGATGTAACTATTTATATCAAATTCAGGGATTATTATTACATATATGGGATAGAAAGATGGGAGGAAGAATTGGTCCTAAGTAAGGTCCAAAGTGAAGGTTTGCTGAACACTTTATACAAGTTTAGCCCTTGGGAGTCAGAACATAAGGAATGGGGTGGGTGTTGTGTGTTTCCTTATAGGAAAGAAACCCAAAAGCAGATTAGCAATTCAAATTGATGAGCAACAACTTCAGACTACATTATAGGTAACCATAGGGGGTAGGTCTTGTCTCATTGACTGTAAACCATGGGGGGGAGGGTGGGGGTAATCGTGTCCACACAACTACCTCTGTATTTAAACCTCATTAGAAGTATACTACAGGGCGGATTTTCTGACTGCAGTTACTTTTCTATACCTGTCTCATTGGTACACACGATAGGGATTATCCTAAACAAAATACCAAATACTACAGATGCTGGGAATCTGAAACAAAAATAGAAGTTGCTGGGGAACTCAGCAGGTCAGGCAGCATCCATGGAGAAAGGAAAAAGAGTCAACGTTTCGGGTCCACGACCCTTCATCAGAACTGGGGCTTGTTTGGAGGGAGAGGTTTTTAAGGACATTAGAGTGGAGGAGGCAGGACATGGAAGACAAAGGAGACAAAGAAAAAAGAGTGTGTTGACCCATCAGTTAACACACTCTTTTCCTTTCTCTTCTTTCTCCTTTGTCTTCCATGTCCTGCCTCCCCACCTCTAACGTCTTTAAAAACTTCTCCCTCCAAACATGCCCCAGTTCTGACGAAGGGTCGTGGACCCGAAACGTTGATTCACTTTCCTTTCTCCATGGATGCTGCCTGACCTGCTGAGTTTCCCCAGCAACTTCTGTTTTTGTGATAGGGATTATCCTGCCTCATCAGAAGTGCACTACAGGGTTTATTGTGCCGGCACTTTAACGCTGTATTCCAACATCATTGAATGTGCACTATAAGGGGTTATCTTATTCTAATTCACCCTTGATACAGGGCGTTGCATAAGATTTTAATTTGGATTGAAACACACTGCAGAGAGGAGCTGGCGGATATTTTGCAAGCTGTTTTTGGGGTCTGTACAAAGAGTACTTTCAATCACCGTTAATTCTCTGAAGAATGTTTTTAACTTGAGGAGCCTGAACGGCATTTGATGTGAGAGAAATGTTCTTTCTGGGCATCATGACAGCACAATGCATTTATGCTCCACAACTCAGCGAAATCACACGCAACCAACTAAAGCACTCTCCCACCTTGCCAGGCTGTTCGGGCACATCTGGGAACTGTAACGTTGGCCTAGTTCTAGGAAGAGACCGTCTGCCCATTCCATCAACTGGAACATTGCACCACAAGGCCAAAGTTGCAACCAAAGTTCAAACAAAGAAGAGGAAAATAACAAATGTGAAACTAAAGTGAACCAGTAGTGTTCAAGCTCATGTAGTATTGTACTTTTGTGACTACATTGACTAATTTATAAGTATCATATTGCAATGGATTTGAAGGCACATTGGAGAAATCGGGAAGAAAATGGACAATCGAAGCTTCTGTGTACAGCCAGTAAAAAGTTATTATGGAGTAAAAGGTAGAATAAATCTGTTTTATGTTTTCTATCTGCTTTCAGTTCTTTCCTGACTCCTCCAAATTGTTTTGTGTTTGTTTTCAACCGCAAAATACAATAAATTACATTTGTATAATGACTTTCATGTCGGGAGGATATCCCAAGGCATTGGACAGTCAAAGTAAGAAAAACAATATCTTCTTATAAATCCTCCTTGTTTCTTAATCTCTCTTTTAATGTTCCTGTCAGCCATTTTCCGTTTTAGAGCGTTGTGTAATTTGCTCCTGGTGTACTTGACTATATACTTTATTCGACAACCTTCTCGAACCATACTGAGCCAGACACTCACTTTGCTCAGCAATAACTGGCCTGCTTCATGTCCCCTTCTATCTACCCCAGCATTAGAGGCTGGGCTTTCCGCCCCCACACTATGGAACTCCTTCCTGGAGTCCCTTCGACTCTCTCCATACCTCACCTCTTTTAAGGTCAGTCTCCAAGACGTTCCTGTTTAGTTATGCTTTGGTCATCTTTCCCTCCCTCCCTTTCGGTATGTTTATGAAGGATGCCCATTTTCTTTTGAGCAACAATAACTCATTGAGCTATAGTCAGTCACTATTGCCTGGTGTTTCCTCAATAGTCAGAGTCAGTGACGATTACTAAATCACTGAACCCGTGCACAAGTTAGGCGTCAGGTTCGATCTGCAGTTATCCTTCCTCCCCCACATCTGATCCTTTACCAGGACAGCTTTCTCCAGATGGGCCACATTGCCCATCTCCAACAATACCTCACTCCACAAGCTGCTGTCCACGTCCTTATCCCCTTTTGACTATTCAAACACCTTTCTCGCCTCCGCTATACAACACCCATCTCCGCTCCCTAAAAACCCAAACCCGGCTGCTCAAGCGCACGTGGCAGATAACCGGTCTGACGGTTCACCATCAACTGTGCCTTGAGCATCTCCACAGTTACCGCCGTTCTTTGTCGCGCGCAAAAACGGCCTAATACTCGAACATCATCCTGGAGGCTAAAAACAACTTTTTTTCCACCACCCACTACCTCCTCCGTGCACCCCCTCAGGCATCCTCAATCTTCACTTCAAATGCAAAGTGCGAGGAGGTCATGGACTTCTTGTCATCCAAAATCCCAAACATCTGCCAGGCAGCCTCATTCTCCTGCCTCTCGTCGACCACAACCACCACCCCTATTCCGTCCCCTTCACCCTTCCAGTCATCAGCTCCTACCACGACCCCCTTCCTATATTTCTTCTCCCCTGTCTCTCCTTCCTCCCTCTCAAGCACCATCACCTCTATGAAGCCCACCACTTGCTGCCTCAACCCCCTTCCCACCAACCTACTGCTCATCCGTCTCCCCCTCCTCTGCCCACTGCTGGCTGACATCATCAACCAGTCCCTCTCCACAGGATCAGTCCCTGCCCCCCTCAAAACTGCTGCCATCACTCCCACTCCTCAAAAAACCTTCTATAGATCCCTCAAACCCCAGCCACTACCACCCTATTTCAAATCTGCCCTTCCTTGCCAAAGCAATCAAACACATTGTTGCCAACCAACTCTGCACCCACCTCTTCTCCCACTCCCTTTTTGAACCCCTCCAGTCCGGTTTCCGCCCTGCCCACAGTACAGAGACTGCGTTTGTGAAAGTCACAAACGACGTCCTCTCTATCTGTGACCAGGGCTCCCTCTGCTTCCTTATCCTCTTGGACCTGTCTTCTGCGTTCGACACAGTTGACCACGCCATCCTCCTCCACCGCCTGTCCTCCGTCATCCACCTCAGTGGGACCGCACTCGCCTGGTTCAAGTCCTACCTCACAAACCGCCAGCAGTACATCTCCACAAACGGCTTTTCCTTCCGCTCTTACCCAGTCACCTGCGAGATACCTCAAGGATCCATCATTGGCCCCCTTCTTTTCCTCATCTACACCCTTTCACTTGGAGACATCATCTGTAGACACGGGGTACACTTCCACATGTATGCAGATGAGACCCAACTCTATTTCTTCACCTCACTTTGCGACCCCCAGAAACCCTTGTCCACGCCTTTGTCACCTCTCAGCTGGACTATTCCAATGCCCTCCTCGCCGGTCTCCCCTCCATCACAATCCATAAAATCCAACTCATTTAAAACTCTGCCGCCCGCATTCTTATGGGCTCAAATCCCTCCATTCCTCTGCACCCCCATACCTTTCTGACCTCCTCTCTCCTCAAACTCGCACCCATTGCCTTCACTCCACTGGGTCTGGCCTCCTCCGTGTCCCCCGAATCCTCCGCTCCACCCTCGTTGGCCATGCGTTCAGCCACTAGGCCCCGAGGCTCTGGAACTCCCTTCTTCACTCCCTTTGCCTCGCCCCCTCTCTTCCCAGTTTTAGGTCCTAGCTAAAGATTTTTCTCTTCAACCGCGCCTTTGGTCACCTTTCTACCCCTGCCCCTGGCTCAGTCCCAGGAACCATTGTTGTGAAACACTCTAAGATGCTGTCCAGTGTGGAGGGCGCTATATAAATCAAAGTTGTTGTTGTTCACAAAATTCAACTCATCCAAAACTCTGCATTTTCACCAGCACTGAATTTCACACCCTGATTACCCCAAGTCCTTACCAAACTCCACTGACTCCCAGTGACAGAGCGGATCGACTTCAAGATCCTCACTTTAGTGTTCAAATCCTTCCATGCTTTGGCACCCCGCTATCTCTTCAACTTCTTCTCTCCTCACATCTCTACCAGCTCCAACCTCCTCCGTGTTCCTTGAATCCTCCATTCCACCAAGTCCTAAGCCACTATGCTCCAAAGCTATGGACCTCCCTCCCTCAATCCCTTCACCTGGCTCCTTTTTTTCTGATTTTCAGGTTGTGCTTGAAGACTTTCTTCCTTGACGGTGTATATGATCCCCTTCCCTCTCACCCTGTTTTAGCATTGGGCTCTGCCATTGTTAACTGCTCTGGGATGCCACCCAGCATGGAGGGTGCGATATAAATGCAACTTGTTGTTGTGAATCAGGGCACAAACTATTGGCTCCCTCATGTACTGACTCGGGAAGCAGTCATGTGCAACATTAAAGTCTCCAAAGAGTACGACCTTTTTCTCGCAGACACTTCCAATATTTTAATAAAACAACTTGTGTTTCTCCTTTTCTTGGCCTGCAATCTACAGCAAAGCCCAAATATTGTCCTGCCTCTTTACTCATCAATTCTTTAATCCCAACAACAAATAACTCTAGAGCACGGCTTCTCCTGCAATAATGGAAACTGACTTGATCTCCCAGAGACTAATAATTCTACCTAGTCTTAGCTTGTAAGAACACTTAATCTTAAAATGTAATGTTGTGCAGAATTGTGGAAAATTCTTCAATTCAGTCTCAATTTGGACGTGCCCTCTTTCTGAAAAAGCACTGCGTTGCCTGTGTTTCAAATGACGTCTTTCAGCCTCTGGATTGAGAGCACATGTGCTTTTGATTTGTAAACTCTGTCTGACTGCCCGTTTCAGGAAGCCTCAAGCAGCGTCGGGTAAAAATACTGAATTGTCAAAACACTGAGCACAGTTGAACAACGTGTAAGAGCAAATTCTAAAACTGAACTGACAAAATAGGAAACACTTATTTCACGATTCCACATCTTACATTAAGTTAATGTTACTTTTGTGTCCAGTTTTATTTTAGTTGAGGGCTAATAGTGTACAAATCACATTTGCCTGCCTGCCTGCCTGCCTGCCTGCCTGCGTCAGCTCTCTGTACAAGAAACTGATGAAGAGGAAAATAAAAAGGTCAGGCCCAGTCCAGATGTAATAATGAATGACCTGTGCTCTGGGAGTTTCCATTGCACAGCTTCTCTCAATATCAATCCCGAGTCTCCAACAGAGACATCATAGATATTTCACATAAATAAATGTTTTCCTTTTGATGCCAGGAAAAGAATGGGCTATCCCTGGACTATGTTCTCTCACAAATTCTAATAGCTACACACTGTAATGTCTCGGACACTGACACTGTTAATAATGGGATGGCCACACATGGCAAAAGCACTGGTGATAAGGCTCTATATTAAATGCAAGGATTATTATTATTATTTATCGTCAGTCTCAATCACGGAATCTGTTCATATCACATACATGGATATCACATATTATTATTATACGGAGTTTCCTTTAGCTCAGTGGTTACAGCACTCATCTCGCAAGTGAGAGACCTGGGTTTTGATTCCTGACAGGTCGAAACCTTCGATAAGTTTCTTTACTCCACACACCTGATAATAATGCCTCAAGGAAAAAAAATACAATAGTAAATTGGTCACTTCAATCCATGATTGTTTGCAGGAAACTGCTTTGCACAATTGGCTGCTGCGTTTCACCCAGAAATATATAGTCAATTCACTTTACAATTTTGTGTGAAGCACTTTATAATAATAATAATCCTTACATTTGATATAGCTCTTTTCACATTTTATCGACGTCTCAAAGCGCTTCACATAATATACTGTAAAGTGAATTGACTCTATATTTGTGGGCGAATCACGACAGCCAATTGTGCACAGCAGTGTCTCACACACAGTCGTGGATTGAAATGACCAATTTTATTATTGTGTTTTTTTTGGAGGGATTATTATTAGGCGTGTGGAGTAAGGAAACTTGCCCAAGGTTTGGCCCTGACCTGCCTGGTTCGAACACAGGTCTCCCCAGTTTGCAAGACAAGTGCTCTAACCACTAAGCCACAGGGACTCCAAGAAGATGTGAAAAGCACTATATCAAATACAAGGATTATTATTATTGCCATTGATTTTCAGTATCAACCAAGAAAAAAGGTTTGTGATGTTGCTTAATGGAATTCCTTGCTAAGGGATCCGAGTCACACAAATAAGGCTTTGCTCTTGGAATCAGAAGAACATTGGTACAATCTGCAAGGAAATTGGCTCTGATGTGAATCTACATCCAGCGTAGTTATTAAGGAATTCTGCCAAAAGGAATTCCATTCAGAAATAATTCAAATCAGACCCCAGTACCTGTTTTTCTAAGATAATCAATAAAACTGTATTGCAATGTCATGGAATGTTTCCTTCTTTGTACTGGTATAAACCCACTAGTGCTGCAAAAACGTAACCCATCAGAGTACCATCAATCTAAATTCTTGGGTGCCAAACTGGGCTTGCTGTATCCTTTTCTTGTTCTATTGATTGTTGATTGATTCAGTTTGCTGATTGTACAGTTTAATATCTTCAATGATAAACTCTGGAACACTCTTCCTCTATCTCTCTGCCTTGCCCCTTCCTTTCCCATCTTCAGATCGCACCTGAAGACCTTCCTTTAGATAGTGCCTATGGGCCTCCTCCCCAGCTCGGCGTTCTGCTCCTCTATTGTCAAGAGCTCTGGGACACTACAGTGCATGAGGGGCGCTATATAAATGCAAGCTGTTGTTGTGGTTGTTGTAGAAATTGTATCTCAAATAATTAGGAAACTGCATATTATTGTTGCCAATACAAATGAGGCCTAAAACCACAAGCAAGGTTTCCTGAAAGGCAAGAATGATCTGATATTTGAAAAATGTCAAATAGAAAAAACACTATTGCACAAAAGAACTTTTCTTTTTTTAAATAAACTATAAGTATACATTTGGCAAACTACAAAAGGTCTGTTTTCCTCTTCTTTGACTAAATCTAATGACACATAATGGGGTCAATTTGAAGTTTATTCACTATTCAGCAGATCAAAAGGACCCAGAGGTGCAGGTCACAATAGTGGAGTCCTGTAGTTCAGTGGTTAGAGCACTCACCTTACAAGCGAGAGACCTGGGTTCAATTCCAGGCAAGGCAAAACTTTGCAAAGTTTCCTTACCCCACAAGCCTGATAATAATACCTCAAAAAAAAATTGGTCATTTCAATCCAAAACTGTATGTGGGACCCTGCTGTGCGCACATGGCACCCACATATATACAATATATAAACTGTCTCACCCCCCAATGCTGCCAAAACACTTGTTCACACATTCATCACATCAAGGCTCAACTACGGGAACTCCCTCCTCGTCGGCCTTCCCAGCTCCTCCCTTCACAAGCTGCAGATTATTCAGAACTCTGCAGCTCATCTACTCTCCCTCTCTAGGCTCCACGACCACATCACTCCCACTCTCGCCCGTCTCCACTGGTGGATCAAATTCAAATTCCTCGTCCTCACTTTCAAGGCCATTCACGGCCTTGCCCCCGCCTATCTCTCTGAACTGCTGTCTCCCTATCAGCCTGCCCGTCCCCTCCATTCAGCGGACTCTGGCCTGCTCCACATCCACCACCCGAACCGCCCAACCATCGGTGGCCGGGCTTTCGGCCTCTCTGCCCCACAATCTGGAACTCCATCCCGCAATCCCTTCGCCTCGCTTCCTCCCTTTCCTCCTTCAAGGCCGGTCTCAAGACCTTCCTCTTCGACTGGGCCTTCTGCTGCCCTCCTACCTCTATCTGATATAGTGCCTTATCATAACTCCGAGATGTCACAAATCGCTTTACAGAGTATATTGTAAAGTGAACTATGTTTTGTGGGTGAAACACAGCAGCCAATTGCGCACAGCAGGATCCCACAAACAGATTTGGGTGACCAATTTATTATTTTTAAGGAATTATTCATGCGCAAAGTACATAAACAATAACAACTAGCTTTTATATAGCAACCTTCACACGGGGTAGCATCTCAGAGTACTTAATGCAAGTGAATCATGACCATAACAATGGCAACAATAGCATCAATACACAGTAATCATAGAACATTACAGCACAAAGTGGGCCATCCAGACTGTAATACCTGAGCCAACCATTTTGACATTTTAATGTGATCCTATCTTCCTGCTCGATTTCCATACCCAACTTCCAGGTTTTGACATCGGCAGCCACCGGCCAACCCAGAAGTAATACTGGCAGCTACTTTCTTTGCAACTTGTAATTTCTTTGTAATTTTTTGGATGCAAGAAACCCACATTACAATGCCTCTGCAACATTGCCTTCCTCACCATGACACATTCCCATTCAGCTGTTAAGCCTCTCATTCATCACATTCAGGCTTGACTATTCCCATACTCTACGCTCAGACACTCTCAGTTACTCTCAACACAAGCTGCCAAACACTTCCATTCCCACTGATAACCCCCATACACCCCTCCCTCCTCACCTATCACCACAAACACCCCGACTCCACTAACTCCTCATCCCTCAGTGGATGGAGTTTAAGATCCTCGTTATCACTTTTCGAGGCCTCCGCTGTCTTGTTCCTCCCTACCTCAGCTCCCTACCCCTGCTCCCATCCTCTGGGAGGAATTCAGGAATCCCTTCGTCTTACCCTCTCGTGTTCTTCAAAGCCAGTCTCAACATCTTACTAATTTACCATGCCTTTGGTCATCCTCCAACTCCCCCTACCTTCCATCCCTCTTGACTCCAAGCCCCAGCTTGGTGCAATCCACAGTCATAGAATCATAGAATCATAGAATTGTACGGCACAAAAGGAGGCCATTCGGCCCATCTAGTCTGTGCCGGCTCTTTGAAAAGAGCGATTCAATCCCACTGCCCTGCCCGCTCCCCATAGCCTAATAGACCCGTTCTCCCTAAATAAAGATCTAATTCCCTTTTAAAAGTTGTTATCGAATCAGCCTCCACCACCTTTTCAGGCAATGCATTCCAGATTCGAACAACTCGCTGAGTGAAAAAATTTATCCTCAGCTCCCCTCTACTTCGCCTTGAAACTATTTTAAATCTGTGACCACGAGTCACAGATTCACCCACGAGTGGAAATAGTTTTTCTCTATTTGCCCTGTCGAAACCCCTCATGATCTTATAAACCTCTATTAGGTCTCCCCTCAATCTTCTCTGCTCCAGAGAGAATAACCCTAGCCTATCTAGCCTCTCCTCATAGCTGAAGTCCCTCAATCCTGGCACCATCCTAGTAAATCTTCGTTGTACCCTTTCCAATGCCTTCACATCCTTTCTGTAGTGTGGTGACCAGAATTGAACACAGTATTCCAGCTGAGGCCTCACCAAAGTCCTATAGAGGTTAGTCAGCACTTCCTGACTTTTGTACTCTATACCCCTATTTATAAAGCCTAGTATCCCATATGCCTTCTTAACAGCCTTGTCTACCTGTCCTGCCACCTTCAACGAGTCACTAACACAAATCCCCAGGTCTCTCTGTTCCTTTACACCATTTAAAATTGTACTATCTAGCCTATATTGCCTCCCTTCATTTCTTCTCCCAAAATGCATCACCTCACACTTCTCTGCATTAAACTTCATCTGCCATGTGTCTGCCCACTTTACCAATTTGTCTATATCCTCTTGTCCTGTGCTTTGGGAGGTCCTCTTGACATATAAATGCAATTAGTTGTTAAAACCTGTCTTAAGACCCTTCTGTTCAACTAATCTTTGGGTTGCTTTTCTCCCCTACCCCAGCTTGAGGTCCCAGTTGCCTCTGCAAAATACTTTGTTAGGACAGCCTCCCAATATAAATTGTACTTAAAGAAATGTAAAATTGTTGTGTTTTAGCCTGCGAGAAGGCAGCCAGGGTTTAGAAGCAGGACAAAGCAATTTGAAGCTTTATGTCATTTTTCTGCGTTATTTTTAAGTTCCTATGGTAAGTAAATGTTTCTGGCCGTGCAACAGTTGTGCTATAAGCGAAGCACATGTAATGGACATCTAATGAAACCCTTTATAAAACTATTCCGCTATAAACAGTACATTTGAGAGTTGTTCATTCCTTTGGTCAAAGGTAGGGTGGGGCCAATTGGGGACCAAGGAGGAAATCTTATTGTGGAGGCAGAGGGCATGGCTGATGTACTGAATGAGTAATTTGCATTTGTCTTCACAAAAGAAGAAGAAGCAGCCAATGCCACAGTACCGGAGGAGAGGGTAGAGGAAATGGATAGAATAAGTATAAACCGAGAGTAAGTACTGAAAAGGTTGACGGCGCTCAAGGTAGATAAGTCGCCCGGTCTGGATGGGATGCATCCTAGGTTACTAAGGGAAGTACAGGTGCAAATAGCAGAGGCTCTGGCCACAATCTTCCTTGGACACAGGGGTGGTGCCAGAGGACTGGAAGGTTGCTAATGTTACTCCCCTGTACAAAAAGGGGCAGAAGGACAAACCTGGGAACTACAGGCCAGTCAGTCTAACATCAGTAATGGGGAAACTTCTAGAGACTATAATCAGAGACAAGATACATCTTCACTTAGAAAGATATAGGTTAATAAAGGACAGCCAGCACGGATTTGCTAAAGGCAAATCTTGTCTGACAAATCTGATCGAATTTTTTGATGAGGTAACAGAATGGGTGGATGAGGCTAGTGCAGTTGATGTAGTTTATATGGACTTTCAAAAGGCATTTGACAAAGTGCCACATAAAAGGCTTATAAAGAAAATAGAGGCCCACGGCGTAAAAGCAACACTGGCAGCATGGATCCAGAACTGGCTGGGAGACAGAAAGCAGAGAGTTGTGGTGAACGGCTGTTTTTCTGACTGGAGGGAAGTGTACAGTGGCGTCCCCCAGGGATCGGTATTGGGACCACTGCTCTTTTTAATTTATATTAAGGATCTGAAGTTGGGTATAAGGAGTACCATTTCCAAGTTTTCAAATGCATTTTGGGAGGAGAAATGAAGAGAGGCAATATAGGCTAGGTAGTACAATTTTAAGGGGTGTGAAGGAACAGAGAGATCTGGGGGTTTTGTGTAGGTAATTCTTTGAAAGTGGCAGGACAGGTAGACAAGGCTGTTAAAAAAGCATATGGAATACTAGGCTTTAGAAATAAGGGCATAGAGTACAAAAGTCAGGAAGTTCTGACTAAACTCTATAAAACTTTGGTTAGGCCTCAGCTAGAGTACTGTGTACGATTCTGGTCACCACACTTTAGGAAGGATGTTAAGGCATTGGAAAGGGTGCAGAGGAGATTTACTAGGATGGTACCAGGAATGAGGGACTTCAGCTATGAGGAAAGGCTAGAGAGGCTAGGTTTATTCTCATTGGAACAGAGAAGGTTGCGAGGAGACCTAATAGAGGTTTTTAAAATCATGAGGGGATTCGACAGAGTAGATAGGGAAAAACTGTTTCCACTGGTGGGTGTGTCAGTGACTCGTGGTCACAGATTTAAAATAGTTTCAAAAAGAAGTAGAGGGGAGCTGAGGAGAAATGTTTTCACTCAGCGAGTTGTTTGAATCTGGAATGCATTGCCTGAAAAGGCGGTGGAGGCCGAGTCGATAACAACTTTTAAAAGAGAGATAGACATTTATTTGGGGAGGACGGGTTTGCGAGGTTATGGGGAGAGAGCTGGGCAGTGGGATTAAATTACTCTTTTTAAATGGGCCAAATGACCTTCTTTTGTGCCATAAGATTCTAATATTCTATGATTCTATGGTCAAATTCTTGCCTCTTATCCTCAGTTAGAAACTAGTCTGCAAAATGGGAGACAGAAATCAGCTAATGGAATATAATAACCGCATAAGCAGATCATTCCTGTTGCCATTCTCAGTGATACTATACACAAGGACATTCTGACACAAACTGTATGTACTGTTAAGTACAAAGCATACCGAAAACACTCAGAACAATTCCTAATGTACATTCAAATGAGACATTGTGTTTTTTGGTTGGGTCATAGTTCTTTTGTACTGTGTATGTAATAGATATGGTGCACTGTATGTAACAGATGCTGGGTTATGTGTTGGATTACTCTTTTTTTCGGGAGACAGTATTGTGTGTGTCCATATCTTACAATTAGTCATGATTAGCAGGTATGAGATCCCCAAAGAACATGCTCATCTGGCAATGAGATGCAGCGTTTGTGCACACAACAACAATTTATCTTTTCGTAGTGCTTTTTACATTGTCAGGACACCGCAAAGTGTTCCCACAGTCGCTTGAGAGCCTGAAAATATAAACTAAACCAATAAAGAATATGACTCTAAATTTGGCAATATCACCTATAGGCCTACATGGAAATTTCCCTGTGTCTCCAAATGGAATTCCATTCTCACTCCAGTGGCCAGTGTTCTTCTCCCAATCCTGCTAACAAGCCAAATTGGCAGGTCTGTCACCAACATTTCCTTGGAGTCCTGCAGGAATTGCCATGTTTGGGAATGGGATGGCCAAGAACCACTCAGAAAATTGATTTGATTCTGATAATCCACTGTCACACGCATCACTTTGAGCCGGCTCAGCCCCAAGGAGATCCTGCCTACCTCATCTCCCCTGAGAGAGTGGAGTCAGAATAGAGCCCATTAAGATATCACAATCACTTTTCTTTTCTTCATCCCTGTGTGGGCAAATAGTGAGCCTGTGTTAAAACATTCCCCTGGCCACAGAGAAGAAATTTAAATCACTGTGTGGGAACTCAGCGATGCCATGAGACACAGCTCCTCATGTGGAATCAACACAGTCTGGACAAAAATAGTCTTTTCCATAAATTGTTGACTGCTGCAGATTGTTTTGGATCACTTCCACATCAATGAGGCCAGTGAACTTTTTCGTTGGAACCTTTACATTTTATCAATTGTGTAATATCACTTCCAAACCGGGCAGGCAAGTCCCAAGTGGTTGCAATTTCTTACCTCCCAGAATAAGATTGATTGAATTGCAGAATCGCTATGAATTCCAAGGTCAACATTCAGGAACCTTAAGAGTCCTAGCCATAGTTAAAGCATTTGCGTTCCTGGTCGTCTAATGGTGGAGCTAATCCAGCCAATTCAATTCACAAAAAGCATTGAACTACATAAAACTGATTAAAGGGAAGGTGCCCTTGACATACAAATACAAAAATGATATGTGTATAATGCCTTTCATGACTGAAGGACGTCCCAAAATGTTGGAGATTGCTGAGACGTCCTTACGAGACTTACAAGCAGGAAACCTGGGTTCGATTCCAGGCAGGGCAAAGTTTCCTTACTCCACACACCTGATAATAATCCCTAAAAAAATAATAAATTGGTCATTTCAATCCATGACTGTTTGTGGGACACTGCAGTGTGCAATTGGCTGCCGTGTTTCGCCCACAAACAAACAGTCAATTAACTTTACAGTATATACTGTGAAGCACTTTGAGACATCTAGAAACCATGAAAAGCGCTATATCAAATGCAAGGATCATTATTATTTATTATTATCTTATTTAAAAGTGCCATAGGATCTTTAATGTCTACATGAAAAGGCAGCATCCAATTTTGCAACACCACCAGCATGGAATTTGAGTTTCAGTTTGGATCCAAATTCAATGTACCAATGTGGGATTTGAATCCAGTGGTACCACATGACGCAAAGACAAATGCTGAGAACTGAATGAAGTTGACATCTTGGCTGTGCCAAGTTGTGGAGTCCTGCAACCCTACAACAACAACAATAACTTTGACTTATATAGCGCCCTCCACGCCAGACAGCGTCTCAGAGAGCTTCACAATAACGGATCCTGGGGTGAGCCAGGGGCAGAGAGAGAAAGGTGACCAAAGACACGGTCGAAGAGGAAGGTCTTTACCTGAGATCTGAAATTGGGAAGAGAAGGGGAGAAACGAAAGGAGTGAGGAAGGGAGTTCCAGGGCCTTAGGGCGTAGTGGCTGAAGGCATGGCCAACGAGAGTGGAGCGGAGGATTCGGAGGAGACAGAGGAGGCCAGACCTGGTGGAGTGAAGGCAATGAGTGTTGGTTTGAGGTGAAAGGAGGTCAGAGAGGTAGTGGGGTGCAGAGGAGTGGAGGAATTTGAGCCCGTGAGAATGAGGACGGCAGAGTTTTGAATGAGTTGGATTTTATTGATTGTGGTGGAGGGGAGACCGGTAAGGAGGGCATTGGAATAGTCCATCCGAGAGGTGACGAAGGCATAGAGCAGGGTTTCAGCGGCTTTTGGGGCGAGATATTGCCGGAGACGGGCGATCCGTCGGAGGTGGAAGAAAGCGGTACTGGTGAGGGACCCGATGTGGGGGAGGAAGGACAGTTCGACAGGGGTCGAACCTGACGCCTACGGTGCACACGGGTTTGGAGAGTTTTAGGGGCAGGCCAGGAAGGTAGAGGAGGTGAGAGCCGTGCGATTGAAGAGACTGACTAGAGCCAAAGAGTATGGCTTTCATCTTGTCAACATTCAGCTGCAGGAAGTTTGCGCTCATCCAGCTCCTGATGTCTGACCGGCTGACAGGAAATCAGGGGACTGGGGGTCGCAAAGTGAGGTGGAGAAGTAGAATTGGGTGTCACGCGCATACATGTGGAAGTGTACCCCATGTCTGCGGATGACGTCCCCAAGAGGGAGCATATAGATGCGGGAGAGGAGGGAGCCAAGGATGGATCCCTGGGGTACCCCACAGGTAACTGGGTGAGTGCGGGAGGAAAAGCCATTTGTGGAGATGTACTGTTGGCGGTTTGTGAGGTAGGACTCAAACCAGGCGAGTGCGGTCCCACTGAGGTGGATGGCGGAGGACAGGGGGTGGAGGAGGATGGCGTGGTCGACTGTGTCAAAGGCAGCCGACAGGTCCAGGAGGATAAGGAGGCAGAGGGAGCCCTGGTCACAGATAGAGAGGACGTTGTTTGTGACTTTCACAAGCGCAGTCTCTGTACTGTGGGCAGGGCGGAAACCGGACTGGAGGGGTTCGAAAAGGGAGTGGGAGGAGAGGTGGGCGCGGAGTTGGTTGGCAACAATGTGTTTGATTGCTGTGGAAAGGCAGGGTAGGTTTGAAATAGGGTGGTAGTGGCTGGGGTTTGAGGGATCTAGGGAAGGTTTTTTGAGGAGGGGGGTGATGGCCGCAGTTTTGAGGGGGGCAGGGACTGATCCTGTGGAGAGGGACTGGTTGATGATGTCAGCCAGCAGTGGGCAGAGGAGGGGGAGGTGGGTGACCAGTAAATTGGTGGGAAGTGGGTTGAGGAAGCAGCTCAGTGGTTAGAGCATTCGCCTTGCAAATCAGAGGACCTGAAATCGATTCCC
This sequence comes from Hydrolagus colliei, assembly GCA_035084275.1. Classification (NCBI taxonomy): domain Eukaryota; kingdom Metazoa; phylum Chordata; class Chondrichthyes; order Chimaeriformes; family Chimaeridae; genus Hydrolagus; species Hydrolagus colliei. The sequence goes on along the minus strand of CM068743.1, from coordinate 2,789,127 downwards.
ATACAGGGCGAAACCTTAGACAAGTTTCCTTACTCTACATGCCTCCTTTTACCTCGCCGTAAGTAGTAGCACGGTTATTAGTCAACAGGTTGATTGCTTTCCGGGTGTAATAATCCCTTAAAATAAAATTGATCACTTAATCTACATCTGTTTGTATTGTATTGCACACTATTGTGTGCGATTGAATACCATGTTTCCCTCACAAAACACACAGCCAATATACAGTAAAAGCCCATTTATTCGGCACCCTCAGTACCTGGCCAATGCCGGTTAAAGTGCCTGCCGGATATTCTGCCGAAAACACAAAAAAAAGTTTAAAAATATTTTATGCATTTTTCCGGATAAATTCCGGCTAATCGAATGCGGACCTTTTTTTTTGCAATGTCGGTTATACGGAAGTTACGGATGATCGGGTGCTGGCTAAACAGGCTTTTACTGCACTGTTTATATATATCACACTATATTCCGTGAAGCGCTTTGAGGTGTCTCAAAGATGTAATCAGGCGCTATCTCAATCAAAAAGATTATTATTATCTTGTTCCCTTTTCTTTTTAAACCATTTAATAATAATAATCCTTGCATTTGATATAGCTCCTTATCACGTCTTCGGGATGTCGAAGTATACAGGATATACTGTAAAGCGAATTGTATATTTTGTGGGTGATAAATATACAGTCAATATATTTATGTATATATAATGTTTCCATTCTTTGTAAATCCTAGCACAGGAGGAAGTCATTTAGACTCATCCACTGAATCTATCTGGTCAATTTAATCTTGAATTCCATGCTCTTTCCCCATACAAATTTATATTTTTCCTTGCCAATTTGTTATCCAATTCCCCTTTCTTGTATACAATTAATTAGAATTAATCTTTGAGATCTTTTATGAGCATAGAATCATGGAATCTTAAGGCACAAAAGGAGACCATTTGGTCCATCGAGTCTTTGCCGGCTCTTTAAAAAGAGCCATTTAATCCCACTCCCCAGCTCCCTCCCCATAACCTCGCAAATCTGTCATCCCCGAATAAATGTCTACTTCTCTTTTAAAAGTTGTTATCGAATCAGCCTCTACCACTTTTTCAGGCAATGCATTCCAGATTCGAACAACTCACTGAGTGAAATAATTTCTCCTCACCTCCCCTCTGCTTCTTTTAGAAACTATTTTAAATCTGTCACCACAAGTCACTGATACACCCACCAGTGGAAACGTTTTTTCCCTGTTTACTCTGTCGAATCCCCTCATGGTCTTGAAAACCTCTATTAGGTCTCCTTGTAGCCTTCTCTGTTCCAATGAGAATAAACCTAGCTTCTCTAGCCTTTCCGCATAACTGAAGTCTCTCATTCCTGGTACCATCCTAGTAAATTTCCGCTGCACCCAATGCCTTAACATCCTTTCTAAAGCGTGGTGACCAGAATTGTACACAGTACTCTAGCTGAGGCCTAGCCAGTTTTATAGAGGTGATGTAACAATTCATTGTGGTTTGCAAATGTACAAATACTAAATAAACTAAACAGCTAAACATTCATTATTTGGTTTGCATTTTGAGATTTACTATCTGTCACTGACTCATTGCAATGTTCCATTCAGCCACTCAGTCATCTAACATCCGAATAGCACAGAAAAGGAGAGGAATGTTGGAAACAGAGTTGTTTTTTTAAAAAAAGTATACACTTCAAACACTGTAATTGATATAGCCTGTGCCGGCTTGTATCCACTGAAAAAGTATAGAGAATAGAAAACCCATGTATCCAAAGGAAATATTATAATAATATTCCTTGCATTTGATATATGCTTGGTTAGACCAATGGTTAGACCACTGGCCTCACAAGTGAAAGATCTGGGTTTGATTCCCAGCAGGGCAAAACTTTGGGCAAGTTTCCTTCTTCCACACACATCATAATAATCCCTCAAGAAAAAAATAATAAATTGGTTACTCAATCCATGACTGTTTGTGGGACACTGCTGTGCGCAATGGGTCGCTGCATTTTTCCCACTAAAATACAGTCAATTCACTTTAGAGTATATTCTGTGAAGTGCTTTGAGATGTCTAGAAGATGTGAAAAGTGAAATATCAAATGCAAGGATTATTATTATTATTATAGCGCTTAATCACATCTTCTAGATGTCTCAAAGCGCTTCCAGGATACATCGTAAAGTGTAGTGATGGTGTGTTTAGTAGGCAAAACGCGGCATCCAATTGCGCACAGCGGGGTCCCACATAGTCATAGATTGAGCAAACACATTATTATTAGTATTATTAATATATTGTAATATTTAGATTATTACAAGTGTATTGCTGCAATGTACAACAACAACAACAACAACAACAATTTACATTTATATAGCGCCTTTCACGTCGGGAGGACGTCCCAAGGCGCTGAACAGGAGGTGTGTGACCCGAGCTGGGAGGGGAGTGTTTGGGAAGGGGTGAAACACGAAGGGGAGGTAAAAGAGTTCGGGGTGGAACAAAAGGCACGATTGAAGAGGAAAGTCTTCAAATCGGCCTTCAAAGAGGAAAGGGAAGAGGCGAAACGGAGGGATTGAGGGATGGCATTCCATAAGGTGGGAGCGGAGAAACTGAAGGCCCGGCCTCCGATGGTGGGGCGGTTCGGGCGGGGGGCTTGGAGCAGGCCAAGTCCTGTTGAACGGAGGGTCCGGTTGGGCGTGTAGGGGGAGAGTAGATTGGTTAGGTAGGATGGGGCAAGGCCGTGCAAGGCCTTGTAGGTGAGGACGAGGATCTTAAATTCGATCTTCTGGAGGATGGGGAGCCAGTGGAGTCAGGCAAGGGTGGGGGTGATGTGGTCACGGAGGCGGGTGCGGGATAGTACACGGGCTGCAGAGTTTTGGATGGCCTGCAGCCTATGAATGGAGGAACTGGGGAGGCCGACGAGGAGAGAATTTCCGTAGTCCAGCCTGGAGGTGATGTACGCGTGCACGAGTGTTTCGGCAGCGCGGGGGGTAAGATAGTTGCGGAGCCTGGCAATGTTGTGCAGATGGAAATAGGCGGTGCCGGTCAAGGCACGGATGTGGGAGAGGAAGGAAAGTTTTTGATCGAACATGATGCCGAGGTTCCGTTCTGATTCAAAGAGGGCAAGAGCACACAATAATACTTTTAGTATTCAAAATATTTTTGAAAAACCAGATCACACAGGCCCTTATTTGTTTTTCTATTGTTACAGATGTACTATTACCCATGAAATGATACAAGAATAGACCCACAAGAAAGCAGGCAGGGGTGATGCAAAAGTCTTCATAAACTCTTACATTCCAGCAATGCAGTAACCTCTACACAAGGTCACCTGCCAAGTTCAGAAAGGAATATGGAATAAGTGGATGAGGACAGGCAGAAGTCTAGTCAGAATAGTTGTCAGCTTGAGGGTTAGCCTTGGGACGTCCTCCCGACATGAAAGGCACTGTACAAATGTAATTTTGCTGTTGTTGTTCAGTTGGAACAAACTGTTAAGAGAGAAAGGCTGCATTGAGCGCCGACAACTAAGAAAGCTCAGGTTGGCAGATGCTGAATGAGTAATGTCCAGTCAAAAGTAGGAAAGACAAGAATGTGTGGTGGCTGGAGAAGATGTGGAGGGAGTTTATTGTTTGAAGATAGGATTATAGCTGGGAAACTGAATGGGGGAAATCTAGGAGGGAGGAAAGGCTGGGGGCATCATGGCAATAGTTGAATGGAAGGAAAAGCAGATGATTTGAGCACTACATTTTTTTTTAATCTGCATCCAAGCGTAGGGAGATGCTGTAGCGGTAATGTCGCTGACATGAGAATTTTTTGTAGCTCTCTACACTTTCAGGGAATTGCACAAATCTTGAAGAACATGGAATGGGAAAAGAGTATTCAACAAGGCAGCTCCCTATTCTTGTACTGCACTTTAAAACCCATTCAACCACGGACTCACCCCACTGCATACCCTTAAGTCAATCTCGCAATATTTCTTAATGCATTTCTTTATGAAGAAAACTGAGCAGGGACAATTTTTGCTACTGGAATCCCTCCGACTTGCTGGATCCCTCCTTGCCTCCCCTCATTCAAGGTTCGCACCTACCTCATTGTTTGCACTTTCAGTTACTGTTTCCCTCCACACCCCTTTGGTTACCATTCCCAACTCGGGTGCCCAACCACCACCAACAACAACAACAACAATTTACATTTATAGAGCGCCTTTCACGTCGGGAGGACGTCCCAAGGCGCTGCACAGGAGGCGTGTGACCCGAGCTGGGAGGGGAGTGTTTGGGAAGGGGTGAAACACGAAGGGGAGGTAAAAGAGTTCGGGGTGGAACAAAAGGTAACTTGCTCACTATAACTCGAGGAAATCCTGCTCTGAACAGTTATTGAGTTGGAGCAGAGATTTTGTGAGATGTAAGAAATCCATTAAGAAATACAACAAAATTGACCCTCCTATTTCCTTGTGTAAACCTTTGCTGAGTAACTTCCCCGAGACCACCTCAAATCATTCATGAAACATCTACATCGTCTTACATCTCCACTATTCAAACCTGACATATTTCAGCGCCTATTTTAGTGCCTTGGGACGTCCTCCCAACATCCTCCCAGGGTATGCGTTGGGGTACTGAAGGAATCTAACCAACTAAACCTGCATAGCTGCCATTCATATCGTGTTCTGGCGAGCTTTCCTGTTGCTTGTCCAGCTGGGACAGTACATTCTAAGGGTTAAAATGCCTTTATCTTTTACAGACACAACAGCTGCAACGAAAAGTGAATTCCTGGAAAACATTGGACAAAAATAGTAATTCTGTATTTTCAGGCTTGTCATTCACTGAATCAATATCAATCAATTAGTGAGAAAGCTTCGAAAGCTGTTTAAGATTAAAACCTTTCTGCTGAGAGCGGAAACATTTGGCAAGTACTGAAGCAAAGTCTAGCACGCTGATATCTAACATGGTTGTGACTCAGATTTATAATGTGAGCAGCAGAATTGTTTTGTCATGTACTTTCTATACACCCAGCTCTGCATAGCATCCAACTATTGCACCATACAGTCAATTAAAGTTAGACCTTTGAGAACAATATACACAAGCTATTCTCCCAAACAGTGCTATATAACTGCAACTAGTTTGTTGTTTTTTTTACTAATAAATAACATTCAAATATATTGTATTATCCAACAATATTTCTATAATCACGAACTGTTGATAGCACAGCAATAGACTATCCATTTTCAAGATATAACTATCATCAAGCTTAGTTAGAAACTCTGCAATTCCATCCCCACAAAGTCTATCACACTGTAACACCTTTCATGTAAAAGAGTACTTTATAAACTACATTGATGATAATCCCTTGCATTTGATAGGGTACTTTTTACTCAGAACGTCATCATCTTGGCAAATCTACACTTCACTAGATTTTACTGGAAACCATGAGTGGCTGCGTATTTTGAAGGTTAACGAGCGACCAAGTTGTGCACAGTGTGATCCCAAAAGAACAATGAAGTAACTGGCCGATTTTATTTTACGGTGAAACCTCGATAATCCGGCACGGTTGAGCCCATTCACCTCGCGGATTTCAGAGTTTGCCGACATTTAGAAATCAACCTAGAAATGGCTGGGGAAGCCATACACCATGTGAGCTATAAACACAGCACTGAAGCCAAATAATTGCCGAGCTCCACCCACAGCACCAGATGACAGAGCGACCATGCCGGGAACTACAAGCAGCTGTTCTGAACTTCGGGAGATTTGCCAACATTGGAACCAATCTTGTTGTACAATAAAAGCCCGTTTATCTGGCACCCTGCGGGGGGGTCGACTAATTGATTGTGTCAGATAATCGGGCGGCAAGTTGCCGAAAACCCAACACGAAAAATTTACTTATTTTAAAACATACCATATTAATAAAATACTAAATAATAACAGAATATTGTATGGATACTTCTTACCAATAAAGATTCCAGCACACTCGGTAAAATGATCAGTAAAAAAGCATTTTTTATCAATCGGTAAAAATCCAGAGTTCGTAAAGTTAATAAATGCGCATGCGCACGCATTGCACACATGCGCAAAGTGAGCATACTTGCGATTGCTGGAATGGGGAATTGCTCCGAGAGGGGGTCGAGCAATCCGGTTGATCGGGTCACGGATAAACTGGCTTTTACTGTATTTTGAAATCCTTACAATTTTAAGGAGTTGCCGGCTTTTGGAATGTCGGATTATCATGGTTTTACTGTATTTGGGAGATTGTGCTAGGACAACCGAGAGAAACTCCATTCTTTTTTTGAATAGTGGAGACAGGAACTCCCAACTACCGCATTGGCTTACAAATAATCTATATATCTCACACTAAATCCTGTGAAGCACCTTGAGACATCCTCCGGACATGAAAGGTACAATGGTAAGTGCAAGCATTATTATTACACAGAGAACAGTGGCACAGATTTGTGTGAAAAGTGAGTCTGCAGCAAATGTGGCTAAGTCATTGCAAAAAACAAAGAACCCAAGAAACCGAAAGCCTTTATAAATATTATTCAAACAAGCAAACTATTACAGTTACTTGCTTTCAATACTTGGAGCAGTTTTGCAATGAACTCATCTTCCAATGTGGTTAACAAGTGGCCAATACAAGCAAAGTACAGTACTCAACCGCCCTTGTCATTCTGCATTGGCACTTAAAAACACTGCTGGGTGTGTAGAGTGTCTGTATATAGATCTAGTGTGTGCTTCTGTCTGCATGCAGTTCATCCGTATTTGCATGTGGGTAAGCATCAGTACCAGTGTCGATCTGATATATGTCCACTCTGGTAGACAAAATTTATTTTCAAAGAAGATGGATTGAAACTGCACACTCTGTGTAACACAGCACATTTTTGGAATGCAGATATGTTTCATTATTTAAAACGAACTTTACTTGACTAATCTGAATACTGTACTAAGAAATGTACAAATGCCCAAGTTAGACAGTCATCTCCTTAGAGCCAGGACTTCATACTCATAACAATAATAACAACAGCAAAATAACACTTGTAGAGCCCATTTCACGTCAGGAGAACATCCAAAGGCGCTGGACAGTCACTGCTTCAGTCCCGAGCTGAGGACAGTTGGGGGGAAGGAAGGGGGGCATTAGGAATTGTCGATAGGTCCATCGAAGAGGAGAGTCTTGACACGAGACTTGAAGGAGGTCAGGGAGGGGGTGAGGCGGAGGGACCGCAGGATGGAGTTCCAGAGGTTGGGGGCAGAGTGGCTGAAGGCTCGGTCGCCAATGGTGGGGTGGGTGGGGCAGGTGGGTCGGCAGACAAGGAGCAGGCCAGAGCCTGCTGAGCCGAGGGGGCGGGCAGGTTAGTAATAATAATAATAATAATCCTTGCATTTGATATAGCGGTTTCCACATCTTATCAACGTCCCAAAGCGCTTCACAGAATATACTGTAAAGTGACTATATATTTGTGGGCAAATCACGGCAGCCAATTGCGCACAGCAGTGTCCCACAAACGGTCATGGATTGAAAGGACCGATTTTACTACTGTATTAGTAGGTGTGTGGAGTAAAGAAACTTGCCCAAGGTTTCGCCCTGATATGCCTGGATTCGAATACAGGTCTCTCGCTTGTAAGGCGAGTCCACTAACCACTGAGCTACAAGAGCTACATTGCTTATATGTGTGGGTGGCTGTTTATACAACAGTGTTAGGAGTTATGTAGTCTGACTGGGAGTTGGTTCCAAACAGGCAATCCTATCTGGCGCTTATCATGTTAATCCAGCTCCAGTCTACAGTAACAGTTTATCAGGTATCATCTTAGCATATTTGGTAACACCTTTGCCTCAAGGTAAAAGATGGTGTTGGATGCAGACTCCACAGTATGATTGATGTTTGTAGTCCAGACTGACATTCCAGTGCAGTGCTGGGAGAGTACTGCAGTGATGGAGGGGTGTCTTTCGGGGTGAGGTGGCAAACCAATGTTCCACCTATCTGTTCAAGTGGACACTGAATAACAACACCATAGTATCCGTCCAAAAGAAAACACAATAATAAAAATCGGTCATTTCAATCCACAACTGTTTGTGGGACACTGCTGTGCACTGTTTGGCTGCTGCATTTCGCCCACAAAATATACAGAATTCACTTTACAGTAAATTCTGTAAAGTGCTTTGAGATGTCGATAAGACGTGAAAAGCGCTATATTAAATGCAAGGATTATTATTAGTCGTAGTATTCAAAAAGTGAAAGGTTTCTCCCAGTGTCCTAGCTAAAAAACCTCCAAATAAATTAATATCTGTTTAGGATGAAATCTGTTGTTTCCAAACTGGCTGTTCCATTTATCTGCAAATTCAACAACAACAACAACAACAAATTAGACTTATAGAGCGCCTTTCAAATCGGGAGGACGTCCCAAGGCGCTGCACAGGAGACGTGTGACCCGAGCTGGGAGGGTGATGTACGGGAAGGGGTAAAAAACGTGGGGGAGGTCGAAGAATTAGTGGGGGAACAGAAGGCACGGTCGAAAAGGAAAGTCTTCAAACTGGCCTTGAAAGAGGAAAGGGAGGAAACAAGTCGGAGGGATTGGGGGATAGAATTCCACAGGGTGGGTGCGGAGAAACTGAAGGCCCGGCCTCCGATGGTGGGGCGGTTCGGGCGGGGGGCTTGGAGCAGGCCAAGTCCTGCTGAACGGAGGGTCCGGGTGGGCTTATAGGGGGAGAGTAGATCGGAAAGATAGGGCGGGGCAAGGCCGTGTAAGGCCTTGAAGGTGAGGATGAGGATCTTGAACTCAATCCTCTGGAGGATGGGGAGCCAGTGGAGATGGGCGAGGGTGAGGGTTATGTGGTTGCGGAGGCGGGTGCGGGATAGTACACGGGCTGCAGAGTTTGGGATGGCCTGCAGCCTGTGAATGGAGGAGCTGGGGAGGCCGACGAGGAGAGAGTTTCCGTAGTCCAGCCGTGAGGTGATGTACGCGTGCACGAGTGTTTCGGCAGCGTGGGGGGGTGAGGTAGTTGCGGAGCCTGGCAATGTTGCGTAGGTGGAAATAAGCGGTGCCGGTCAAGGCACAGATGTGGGGGAGGAGAGTTTATGGTCGAACGTGATGCCGAGGTTCCTGACTGGCTTTGTTAGGTGGAGAGGACAGCCTTGGATGTTGAGGCTGGTAGCGCCCGATGTGCGGAGGCGCTGGCTTGAGCCGATCAGGAGGGCCTCGGTCTTGCTCACGTTCAATTGGAGGAAGTTGTCCCTCGTCCAGGACTCAATGTCGGACAGACATGCTGTCAGAACATCGATGGTCTGAGGGATGAGGCTGAGAGGTATAGTTGGGTGTCATCCGCATACATGTGGAAATTTACCCCATGTTTGCGGATAATAATATAATAATATAGTAATCCTTGAATTTGATATAGCGCTTTTCACGTCTTCTAGCCGTCTCAAAGCGCTTCACAGAATATACTGTAAAGTGAATTGACTGTGTATTTGTGGGCGAAACACGGTTCACCCTGTGCCAGTCAAAGACCTGTTGAGTTTTCCCAGACACTTGTAGCCTTAATAAGATAACAAAATATGGAAGAAGAAATCAATCAGCCCATCAAGCCCACTCGTTCCACAAACCCAACTCTGGGCTCTCACGTGCACTGTTAGTACTGTCAGACGATACCCTGAGTTAAGGGTGCAAGTTGGTGTTCTCGTTAGAATCACAGTCCTTCAGAATGGAGGAATTTATAAGTGAATCTTCCATGTTTTGCTCCCTGTACTTTCATGGTGATTGCAGCGTGAGTGAGTGAGTGAGTGAGTGCGTGAGTGAGTGAGTGAGTGAGTGAGTGAGTGAGTGAGTGAGTGAGTGAGTGAGTGAGTGAGTGAGTGAGTGAGTGAGTGAGTGAGTGAGTGAGTGAGGAGGTAATTTCTTAGCTTTAAATGTTTTATAACTTTAATCGTGGACTATATGAAAGGATTCTTCCCTAAAACAACATCAACCGCATAAATAACATTATTTTCTGATTTAACAAGCTTTTTGTGTTAATTTGGAATCAAATCCCATTGAAAAACAGAAGTTTCTCCCAGTGTTGCCCACAAAACACTCTATCAATCTACTTTACAGTATATCTTATGAAGTGCTTTGAGATGTCTCAATTATATGATAAGGTGCTAAATCAAATGCAAGGCTGATTATTATTATCACTATAATAATGTCCAGGTCAACAAACCTACAGATTAAATTGATTATTAATTTCCTGGCTGTTTGTGGGGACATTGCCTTACATAAATTGTCAATCACTACACTTGACAGCAAATACCTAGAATTTGAGACGTTTTGATGTTTTGGGGCACCATATCAAATCCAAGGATTAGTAATAGTAAAATTGCTACATTCTCTCCCCCCAATACTACTCAATGGGGTGATAAAAGACCAAACCTCTCTGGCATCATTATTCAGCATGTGGAAGCTGCAGGTAACAGTTATAATTCCTGTACAAGTCATCAAAACCAATCTCTTGATGTTCCAGGTCACCTCATTGTGTGATATGATAGGAGAGCTACACACATTCTTATGAAGGTTAGAGAAGGGTGAGTTCTGAGGTTACATAATTGCTAAATACAGTAAAACCTTGGTTATCTGGCACCCTCAGGACCTTCCTGGTGCTGATTAATCAAATACGCCGGATATTCGAGTGGTAAGTTGACGAAAATCCAACAAAAAAAATTAACTTATTTTAAAACATACCATATTAATAATAGACTAAATAATAACACAATATTGTATGGATACTTACCAATGAAGCATCCCAGCACACCCGGTAAAATGATCAGTAAAAAAGCATTCCAGCGTTCGGTAAAGAACAGCTTCCTTCGTCTCCCCCCATCTTCCCACCCCTTCCCCAATAATGGTTGTTTTATTTGTATCGTGCTTTGAGATACACAGCACATGTATAATTATTATTTTATTTGAAAAGAAGTGAAGTTACCTTATTAATTGATTGGGTCAATAGCAAAGGTTGTGAGCAGCCTTGAGGGCAGGTCGTTAAAAGTGAACTCAACCTAACTTGTTGGCGGGGCGTGAACGGCGCTCGTCTGATTGACACGAGTGGCAACCAACGGGACTCCGGGTTGACGTGACCGGCGGGGACCGTTAGCCAATCAGTGTACAGACCGTTATCCAATCAGTGTACAGACCGTTAGCCAATCAGTGTACAGACAGTTAGCCAATCAGTGCACAGAGAGCAAGAGGGGGTGGGAGTTCAGGTACCGTCCCCCCAACAGTTGCAGCTGTTAATATGTTGATCTGGTTCCCTAGGCAATCGCCTTGTTCACCTAAAGGTAGCGCTGGCCCTGCATGTGCAAAGTGAGCCACCCGCGAGTGTCCCGGGTGGCTACGGTATGAGATCCGGTTGCTGAAATGGTGAATTGTGTTGGGAGATACCGGTTGGTTGAGTGTGTCGTTTGGTTGGGTACAGGATAAACAAGGTTTTACTGTACAAAGAAACTGCTGCTGGGAACACAAGCAAAGCCAAGAGCAACAAGTCAGTGTAAATTAGTTCATTAAAAACAACATCAAACAACAAAATTACATTTACGTAATTCACGTCGGGAGGACGTCCCAAGGCGTCACAATAAGGTGAAAAGTTACAGTGAACCCAAGTGCTGGTGCTCATGGGTTTAGCAGTCCAATACATTATCCTGTGCGAAGGGTGCTATAAATGCAAGTTGTAGAATATAACACACTCCAATTCTGCCCTCTGCTTCACTTCTTGTTCAACCAATCTCTGGTGTTGGTGAAACGCATGATAAACACACTGCTGGCTCTGAGGTCAATATAATAGTCCACTCTTAACTTAGCTCATTGAATGCTACCAGATGTGAATGCCATGAATTTCATCTTCTCCCCTCGCTCTCCCCCCACCCCACTCCCCCACCCGCTTCCAGTGCTGTTCTGAATGGTGACGTCTGTGGCATTGGGTTTGAAGCTCACAGACCCTGGACTTCCTCTGCTGGTTAGTGGGATACTAGCATTTTATAAACAAACCACAAAAGCAAGAGGCAGGCCAGGCCATGAGCCAGAAGCTCAGTGCCCCATTATGACTCACTGTTCCTAGTTAGACTTTTTAGAGAAGCCAAAAGCTACTCCACACTGGGAGGTGGGGCAGAGAGAAAGGTTAAAAAAATGACAACACAAAGTCAGCCTATTCATTCCTATAAACGGTTAGTGAGTAACACACACTGCACCAGCCCTTAAATGTTGTGTTCAAACTGTATGATTGGCAGCCTTTTGATTTCTACTGAATATTCAGTATGAGTAGCACTGAGACCACACCTCACTCCAACTCTGTTCCAACCCAGTTAAAATGGTTCAAAAATGACCGTTTTGTTTAAATTTTCTACATGTCCTAAAATAATAATACAAATAATACTTGCATTGGATATACAGTAAAAGCCTATTTATCCGGCACCCTCCTGGGGAGGTCGACTGATTGACTGTGTCGGATAATCGGGCGGCAAGTTGCCAAAAACCCAACACAAAAAATGTACTTATTTTAAAATATACCATATTAATAACATACAAAATAATAATAGAATATTGTATGGCTACTTACCAATAAAGATTCCAGCACACTCGGTAAAATGATCGGTAAAACTGCATTTTTTTACCGAAGGGTAAAAACCCAGAGTTCGTAAATTTAATGTGCACATGTGCACGCATGCGCAAAGTCAGCAAACTCGCGATTGCTGGAATGGGGAATTGACCTCGGGAGGGGGTCGAGCAATCCGGTTGATCAGGTCACGGATAAACAGGCTTTTACTGTATAATGTTATCATGTTTAAAGAATTCACAGTGTCTCAAAGTATTTCACATGGTTCACTGAACGTGTAGTAGCTGTGTATTTGTAAGCAAATGCAGCTGCCAATTTGTGCACAGCAGTGTCCCACAAACAGTCATGGATTGAAATGACCAATTTATTATTGGATTTTTTTGAGGGATTATTATCTAGCGTATGAAGTAAGGAAACTTGGTCAGGGTTTCGCGCTGGCCTGGATTGCAACCCAATATCCCACGAAGAGTTATCAAGTGAACGACTATTTTCTACTACTCTGGGAGATTGTTGGACAAAGTGAGGCAGACAGGACCTTGGTTTAACGACTTATCTGAAGAGACATCTCATCTGAAGAGCTCTGGGACACTACCAGGCCTGAGTGACACTATATAGAGAGTAATTGTTGTTGAGGAGCGGCACCTTCACCTGTGCAACAATCCCCCAGCACTTAAGGAGACTTTTACCCTGGAATAAGAGCTCAAATTCCTAACGTGGACCCACCACAACCTCCTGGCTCATAGGCAAACATTCTACTGTATCAACTGAGCCAGGCTGACAGTACAACATAAACAGAGCTAATCTATATCCAGGAGAGTCTCTTCTCCAGTGTAACTCAAAATTGACTAGCATTGCTTTCACCCCCAGTTTTGATTTGGGGTGGGCGGGTGGTGGTAAAAAGAGTTGAAAATAAATACTGTATATAAAATCTCTCCCTTTCATTTTATAAATTAAATGGACATATCCAGTTATTTGAACTGTATTTTCCCATGCCTAAATAATAATCTTTGCATTGGTATAGCGCTTTTCATATCTTCTAGACGTCTCAAAGCGCTTCACAGAATATACTGTAAAGTGAATTAACTGTATATATTTGGGTGAAACTCAGCAGCCAATTGCGCAACAAACAGTCATGGATTGAAATGACAATTTCAAAAAAAAATTTGAGGGATTATTAGCGTATGGAGTAAGGAAACTTGCCCAAGGTTTTGCCCTGGCCTGGAATTGAACCCAGGTCTCTCGCTTGTAACGCAAGTGCTCTAATCACTGAGCTACAGGACTCCACAAAGCCTTACTTAAAAGCTCGAAGATAAAGTCAGTAGTATTTGGTAGTACAGTATTTGATATAGTCTCTGCTGCCTTTATTTTCTGCTCAGTATTAACAGCACTCAAGCCACTGAACTTCCCAGCGAACAGTAAGAACCTGAATGTGTTTAAGAGGATTCGTAACCTTACCAACACTGCACAATATACTTACCAACACCGCACAATATACTTACCAACACTGCACAATATACTTTTAAGGGCAGTTTTGTCTCCTGGGAGCCCTATTTCCTAAGGAAATGCTTATTACGTTGTTTAACACACCAAAGTGGAGAGGTCAGGAGGAGGTGCTGGAGCGTGTGGGTGAGGGGGGATGGGGGGGGTGGGGGTCTATGGAAAACACAGGGAATGGGAAGGAAAGGATGGTCTCACAGATGATCATTAAGAAACAGATAACGTCTCCCTGCTGGCGTCACTGCTGTCTGTGGTCACGCAGTGACCCAGGCGGAAAGTGAATGAGATTCAAGGGGTTTATACAAAACATATGTCTGATGGCGTTTGCAAACACAGTCTGGATTTGTTTGTGGGGGGGAAGGAAAGAGACTACAAAATCTATTCCTTTGCTGCCAATACTTTACTGATGAAAAAACAGTGCCTCTCCCCTCTTCACTTCCTCCACATTATGCCCTAACATAATTCCAAGAGTTCTGATAAACAGGAAAAGACCAAGAATTCAAAACATCTCAAACACTACTGCATTCATGGGGAATGAGGGGTGAAGGAGAAGGATTACTGCCTAAAGTCACTCTCTACCGCAGTGTACCACACAACTTTGATTTTCTGAAGTTTGGGGATTCAAATGGTAACAGCAGCAATTTTCAATGGGATTGCTTAATAAAGGCTCTATGTCACAATGGGAACAAATGACATTCCCAATTGCAGAGCTGTGGAGTCTTTAAGAAGGAATTTCGTTCAGAATCTCACCACCAGTGGCATAACTAGGAATAGAGATTTGGCTTATCCAGAAGGATGAGATCTAATGGGCTAAAGGGTCTTCTCCATCCAAACCAATCTTGTGATCCTGTGAGGACCTTCTCTGATGTTTGGGGAGACTCCGTGTGCAACACTGATCTACTGAAGAGTTCAGCCTGTCCGTGGCCTCTGGAGGGACCAAGCTTTCGGTGCCTCACAGTTTCTCTTGAGGCGGCAGCAGGAATATCGTCACCAAACACAGCTCTGGGATGGGCAATGACCATGGGATTGTTAGGGAAAGGAGTTGTAATTCTATCCACTCGTCAAATCTCCAAATAGAGTTTGACCCACTCGCCTTCGCTAAGCTGCTAACTAAATAGGGGTTGAGGTTCTAAAGCACACCCTTTCATTCTGGGTCATGATAAATGACTGGTTTCGCTAACAAGGTTAATTTACATTACAGCCTTATTGTGCGAACAGACCTTCCATACTTCAGTCCTTAAATAAAATCAACTACAGCATAGTTGAGAATTATAAATAACAAGACTCAGAAATGTCCCAAAGGTTTTCAGAGGTTTAACTAACCATTTAAAATAATTTAAAAATAATTACAGACTATTTTTATGGGCTATTGCATTTCTGTTTCAAGCCTTCCGTAAACAAATCTTACCTGAGGCCCCCTTCCAAATGTAGCTGTTGTGGTTAGTGGGTGTCGTGTTGTAGCTGTTAGGGTGTCAGCATGGCTCAGGTGATAGGAATATCGAATCTGTGTCAGAAGGCTGTGGGTTCACGTCCCACGGCAGGGACATAGAACCCATAGTCTTCACCCACATCAGAGGTGCTGACATGAGGTGAAACATTAAACCAAGGTCTTGGTGCCTATTCATATGAACGTTAAAGATCCCATGGACTATATCCCTTCTGACAACTGATTGTCCAGTGCCTTGGGATGTCCTCCTGACATGAATATACAGTATGTATGTGTTGTTGTTGAAAAGAGAATGGGGTTTCTCCTTCAAATAAATTGGTAATTCGCCTCATGGCTGTTTGAGGGACACTACTGTAGGTAAATT
Source organism: Hydrolagus colliei (assembly GCA_035084275.1). Taxonomy (NCBI): domain Eukaryota; kingdom Metazoa; phylum Chordata; class Chondrichthyes; order Chimaeriformes; family Chimaeridae; genus Hydrolagus; species Hydrolagus colliei. The sequence continues at coordinate 2,773,290 of CM068743.1, read as the reverse complement.
AGCTGTTGGCTAACAATTACATCATCTGAACACATTACAGAAAAATTGTGAAACACTTTTAAGAAGTTCTTGACATTGTAGGCGCTGCACCGACTGCATGTTTTTTATTTACAAAAATGTGTTTCTTGTAGCTGTGAGCTGTGCGCAAGGACTACCCTGCTCGTTAGGACTGCGGCTTGCAGGGTTAACAGTCGCTGAATTGGATGATTCCCTGCCCCCAGTGACTGTTCTGCCCTTCCAAGTCCACCGCTGATGAGCCAGACTGGCTGTGCTCAAGTCAAAGTAATGTGTTACAATATTGAAGTGTATATACCAAGGAGAATCAGTTAGCTCAGCAAAGACTAGGGATTGAACATAATGTAAATTTGTACTGTAATATAATGCAATTTTTTGGGCGATTATGGGATGGCAAGATCATTTTTCTTAAAAGAAAAATGAAAATCTAGTCAAGATGGCTTAAATTGTTCACTGTGCTCCTCAGTCATGTGCAAAGTTCCCATGTTCAATCCCTGCTGAGCTGGCTGATTCCCCTTGTTATTTATACTTCAAAATGAAACACCTTATTTACAATAGTAATCATAATCCTTGCAATTGGTATAGCACCTTACCACAGTGTCAAAATGTTTGAACTGCCTTACAGGATTTCCTGCGAAGCGTAGTGACGGTGTATTTGCAGACAAACAATTTTATGAACGGACGGAGATAAATCTGACAAACCATAACAGAATGAAGGGGAATAGCAGTAATGGATGCACCACATGGAATTCACATAGCAGAATATGTATCCTTTCCTCTCTCCTGCCCCCACCACCCCCCCACACCCCCCCAACCCCCACCCACTCCTATGCTTGGGGCAGATAATTGCTGATGGGTTTGCTAGCCTCAGGTTATGCACCAGATGTCAGGAAATGAAAGATTCGCCAATAAGTCTCAAGATTTGTCAGCGAGTCTTATATCAACTGTTGACAGCCATCGAGTGCGAACCTTGTAAACGGGACAGTTTAATGATTTGTTTTATCGGTAACTTATCAACATAGAATCCAAGTTCAGGCAGAGCATTCCCTCTGAATGAGGTTCAGAGAGTTTAGTGCTTGTGATTGCTTTTACATTCCCAAAGCACCTCTTGTTGTACCAGTGAGAGCTGGCCTGTGGGATTGCCTTTGACGTACATTTAAACCATGATCCATTTGACATGATGAACTGTCTCTCCTTGCTGAGCCTGGCAAGGGACGTTTATAAGAAATTGCAGCCAGCCTCGATACAGCAGCAGAGACATTCACCATCTGGGACTTATCATAGGAAACCATAATTACATGACTGAAGAACTCTTTGAAAAGTATCTTACTTTATCAATATTTACGTATTTGTGACTTTTAATATTGGTTTGTAAAAGTAGTGATTTGCTAGTCCATTATTTGAGAGTCACTTGTAGCCAAGTGTCCAATAGCCAAACAGTGACCAGGGTATTGAACACACTTATATTCTGAGTCATGCCAGACTTATTTTTGTCCTGTCATGAAGAAGCAGAGATCATGATTTGCTCCAAGTCTGTACTCCGGAACAACTCTCCCACAGTTAAAGCACTGCAAGCATTTAATGAGTACTGGGAGGCAATAACTAAGATCAGTCGTGTGTTACAGATCAACCCAAACACCAAATACAGCTCCAGCTGGCCACCAGCATGAAGGAATCAGTCTACAAAGTTACAGGAAATATTATTGGCTTCCTTCCCTGCATTTGATAGATTTTTTGCTTGGAACCACCATAGTTTGAGAGATGTGAACATCGGAAATGCAATCCAAGAGATGCCAATACATTATAATATTTACAAAAGTATCATCAGTGCCAAAAGTATTTTGGGCCCATCAATGGAACTGTCTGACCGACAGGCTGAGCAACTTACTGACCGGCAAACTGACTAATACACTGACTGACTGACAAACACACTGCCTGACTGCCTGTCTGACCGACTGACTAACTAACACAATGATTGACTGTCCGATTGACTGACTAACATGCTGACTGACTGACTGAATGATTGACTGACTGACTAACTGACAGGTAGGCAGGCAGATAGCAGGCAGATACACACGAGCAGAAAAATTCAAATCATCTAACATCTGGTGTCATCGGTCATGAACCAATGACCAAGAAGTTGATCTTTTCATCACAAGAAATGAAACTGACCCTGTTAGGTAGGGATTCCCCACCTTACCCCTGTCATCCTCCAACCATTCTACCCTGTGACCCCCTACATCTTCTCTACCTCCCCACCTACATCTTCTCTACCTCTGTGAACTCATCAAACTCATCCAACATGCCCTTTCCCTCACCTCTTTCAAGGTTGTATGAATACCTTCCTCTTTGGTTAGGCTTTTAGTCATTTTTCCCTTCCCCGTGACCTTCAGCTCCCACCACCAGCTCGAGGGCACAGCCAGAACTGTCAAGCACTTTGGGGTGTCCACATGATGTGAAAGCTGTAATATCAATACAAATTTGTATTGCACTGTATTGTATTGACCTGAAGAACCTCTTTATAAATCAAACTTCTGATACCACCCAATACCGTCAAGCTAGTGCTCCAGCAAATAACAAGAAAACAGCTTCCAAATTAAGACTTGAGTTCAAGAATTCCCCACAGTTCTGGACAATCTTAAATTTCATGACAAAATGGTCTTACAGGCTGAGACTAGGCGGAATACCTGGTCACCAAGCCACAGCAGTGATGCATTAAGTGCTGGCAGAGTAGCGTTCGAGCTGAGATCCAATTACTGTGATACAGGAGAAGCCCAGACACAACGTTCAGTCATTTCTATTAAAAGTCAAACACTGGTAATGTACACCATTTATAGTCCTGTTAAAATTAACAAAAAAAAGCACCCTGACACAGAAATAGACATGCAAATCTCATACTGTAAGCAAATGTTCCAGTGGAACCTGATGTCCAGACCATCAGCCCTGTTCAAAATGATACGAACACCTGCTGTGGACTTAACACGAAAGCTTTGGCCAAGTTGCTACAATTGAAGCATGACGTTAAATATTTTCTCAAGTGAGACAAACCACATAGCTCCTGAATGACAACAGCAGCCACACTGACGGTGGCATATTCTTATCTTACACAATAAAACTATAATTCTGACGTGCCGAGCAGATTTCAATTGATTTCAAAGCGGTTACTTGGAACTAGATATGTTTCCTGTTTTGTCAGGTCCTACTGACTGCAAAGTAAACATCCCCTAGTCTTTGGTTACTTTACCCATTTGGCTAAGCTTGGCTAAGCAACCAACATAACGTGATTAAAAAGGTTGCGGAGACACACAGAAAATGCTTTGGACCCACAAGTCAACATGCACCTGAAACCATAAGTGCTTGCCTACAATTAACATAATTTGTGGGACATATACTGTAATGTGGATTGACTGTATATTTTGTCCACAAACTATACAGTCAATGCACGTTACAGTATATTCTGTGAAGCGCTTTGAGACGTTTTGAACACGTGATAAGGCGCTGTATCAAATGCAAGGATTATTATTGTCTGCTGCTGATCGTTTACAAAGCCAAGAATTGTGCTTTGATTCTGCCACAAACTGAACAGATTGAAGAGCTAAAGGACTAAACAACAACAACAAAATTACACTTGTATAGCGCTTTTCATTTCAGGAGGACCTCCCAAGGCATTGGACAGTCACTGCTTCAGACCAAGCTGGGGAAGAGGTGGAGGGGAGGGAAGGAGGGATTAGGAGTTGCCGATGGGTCCTTTGAAGAGGAGACTTTGGAGGTGAAACTTGAAGGAGGCCAGAGAGGGAGTGAGGCGGAGGGACTGCGGGATGGAATTCCAGAGATTGGGAGCAGAGTGGCTAAAGGCTCGACCGCCAATGATGGGGCGGGTGGGTCAGGGGACATGGAGCAGACCAGAGCCTGCTGAATGGAGGGGGCGGGCAGGTTATTAAGGAGATAGGAGATCACAGATGAGGTGGATGAGGTTGTGGAGGGCTTTAAATGTGAGGACCAGGATCTTGAATTGGATGCTCTGGATGACCGGGAGCCAATCGAGTCGGGCGAGGATGGGGGAGGTGGGGTCACGGAGTTTAGAACGGTAGAGGACACGGGCCGCCGAGTTCTGGATCATCTGCAGCCTGTGGAGGGAGGAATTGGGAAGACCAACAAGCAGGGTATTTGCATAATCAAGCCAGGATGTAATGAAGGCGGGAATGAGGGTTTCAGCGGCTTTGGGGTGAGGTAGTAGTGGAGTCGGGCAATGTTGTAGAGATGGGGAAAGGCAGAATGAGTCATTGCTTGGATGTTGGGGAGGAAAGACAGTTGAGGGTTGAACAAGACACCTAGGCTCCTGACTGGCTTGGTGAGGTTGAGTGTGCAATCATGGAGGTTGATGCTGCCAGCTCCTGATGCATGAAGGCGCTGGCGCAAGCCAATCAACAGGACCTCTGTCTTGTTGACATTCAACTGTAGAAAGTAAGCTCTCATCCAGGACTTGATGTATGATAGACAGTCTGTCAAGACAGTGGTAGTCCTGGAGTCAAGGGTAGAGGCAGAAAGATAGAGTTGGGTGTCATCCGCATGTGGAAATTAATCCCATACATGTGGAAATTAATCCCATGTCTGCGGATGATATCATCAAGTGGGAGCATGTAGATGTTGAAAAGTAAAGGGCGAAAGACAGAGCCCTGGGGGACACAGCAGGTGACAGTGCAGGGGCTGGAGGAGAAGCCGTTGGTGGTGACAAAGTGTAGACGATGAGAGAGGTAGGCGTCGAACCAGGCGAGGGCAGCTCCGCGGAGATTGAGGAGGGAGGAGAGGTGGTGTAGGAGGATGGAATGGTCGACAGTGTCGAAGGTGGCAGAGAAGTTGAGGAGGACAAGGAGGCAGAGAGAGCCCTGGTCACAGATGTTTAGAATGTCATTAGAGACTTGACCAGGGCTGTCTCCGCGCTGTACGGAGCAGCACGGAAGCCAGATTGAGGAGGGAGTGGCAGAAGAGAAATGAGCGAAGCTGGGAAGCAATGACACGTTAAACAGAACCTTCTGATCTTCTATACGTTTTCTATTTCTCTAGAGGTCTAGATTTTAACAAAAATGTGCCAAGCAGGTGGTATATTATTTGATGTTCCCATGAATCTATTTGCAAAGTGATGAAAGTTTTTTCCCAGTGTTCTGGCCAACAATCTCTCAAATAAAATTGGTCATTCATGCATGGTTTTGTACACAAAATATACAGTCAATTAACTTCACAGTATATTCTGTGAAGCGCTTTGAAAAGTCTAGAAGAAGTGAAAAGCGCTAAATCAAATGCAAGGATTATTATTATGATGAAGGCCATTTGTGGGACATAGCTGTGCGCAAATTGGGTGCCGTGTTAGTCCAAAAAACCTCTTTACAATATACCTATATGGAGTGCTTTGGGATATCCTCCTGATAGGATAGGCACTATACCAAATGCAAGGATTATTATTTTACTGCTAATCACTGTAATTTCAACGTAATGTTCATTGTCCATTAACAGTTGAGATCCATTGCACTGGGGACCCAGGTGGGAATAAGGAATGCCGTGGATGTCAGGTTCTGCATTGAAGATATCCAGTACCCATACTCAACATTCCTCACGACGCCATTCCCCCATCCAAAAACAAGCATATTCCTCAGCTTCCTTGACTTATCATTCACATCCTAAAATCCAAGGTTTGAATTTCAACAAGACCAAACTTTCATCCCAGTTTTTAATAATGTACAGGTACCCCGCCCCAACCGCGGCCTCGTCAACCTGCGAAACTCACGCATCCACGGTTTGCTAAATGCGACAACCCTTGCTAACCACGGCTTATAACGCTTGCTTATCCACGGGTTTTAACACTAACACTAGCATTTAGCGTTAGGACCCAGTTGCATCAACCAGTCTCGATGGCGCTTTGCGCTAGCGTATAGCGCTAGGACGCAGTTGTGATGTCGCAATCAACCAGCGACAACACTTCTCTCATAGGATTAAGGTAAATACAGTAACATGAATTTATTGTCGCTTCTCTGCAGCCTAGCTAATACGTTTGGGAGCATTGGCTGCCAGGATCTGCAGATCTCTCTCTCTGTGTAAGTGTATCACAGGCTGTAGAAGTCTCTCTCTCTGTAGCTCAGGCTGAAGAGGGATCTCTCTATCTCCCTCTCTCTGTGAGTGCATCTCGGACTTTAGAAAGGTCTCTCTCTCACCTTCTCTCTATTTCATCTTCACTTCCCCCCACCCAATCCCTTCTCTCTCTCACCTTCTCTCTATTTCACCTTCTCTTCCCCCCACCCCTCCCCGTTTCCCCATGTTTCCCATAGGGCTCTGTATTTTCCAACTGCAATTTTACCAAACCACGGAGGTTTACAGGAACATAGCCCCCACGGTTGGGGAGGGTTACCTGTATATAAAAAGCAGCTACTTACCCCTCCACCCACTTCCATCTTGATGCAATATTTGATCATTGTTGTATCTTACACACTTGCCCCGCTCCACTTCAATCTCTTTAATTAGACATTTGTCTCGCTCCTTTCAACAATTATAAGACTGGTTTTTGCTGACTGTTTGTCTGGGGGGTAGTTCTTTCCTTCAGAATTCTCACCTTCAGTCAACGAAGAGTCGTCACTATGAATTATTTATCCTTCTTACTGATAAACAGTTTTACAAGTGCACACATGTCATGCTCCCTATTCCAAAGGGCATTAGCTTATACAGTATTATCCATTGTAACTTTCCCAGTTAATTAATGTGAATCCCTTTTAAGCACCGGTCACCCTTGATTTAGTCAACTGACCATTTTTCTTGATCTCATTAGTGAATCGCAAAGCGTTATTGGAAATGCTCTCCTTTATATTGTATATGAACAGTAAAGAGCAAGGGAACCAGAACCCTCTGAAATTCCACTATTTGCTGCCAGACTAAGTGACAGCGAGAGAGAGAGAATGACAGAGAGAGTCTGTAAACTTGACAGCAAGAGACTGTGACAGCAAAAGACAACCAGAGACAATGAACGTCAACAGCAAGAGATAGACAACAACAACAACAAACAACAAATTACACTTATAAAGCGCCTTTCACATCGGGAGGACGTCCCAAGGCGCTGCACAGGAGGCGTGTGACCCGAGCTGGGAGGGGGGTGTACGGGAAGGGGTGAAACAAGTAGGGGAGGTCGAAGAATTTGGGGTGGAACAAAAGGCACGGTCGAGGAGGAAAGTCTTCAAACCGGCCTTGAAAGAGGAAAGGGAAGAGACGAGACGGAGGGATTGTGGGATGGAATTCCATAGGGTCGGAACTGAAAGCCCGGCCTCCGATGGTGGGGCGGTTTGGGCGGGGGGCTTGGAGCAGGCCAAGTCCTGCTGAACGGAGGGCTTATAGGGGGAGAGTAAATTGGTTAAATAGGGCGGGGCAAGGCCATGTAAGGCCTTGAAGGTGAGGACGAGGATCTTGAACTCGATCCTCTGGAGGATGGGGAGCCAGTGGAGACGGGCGAGGGTGGGGGTTATATGGTCGCGGAGGCGGGTGCGGGATAGTACACGGGCTGCAGAGTTTTGGATGACCTGCAGCTTGTGAATGGAGGAACTGGGGAGGCCGACGAGGAGAGAGTTTCCGTAGACAACAACAACAAGAATCAATGAGGGACAAACAGTAAAAGAAAGCGAGAGACAGCAAGAGATCAAGAGACAGAATATCTTTTCCCGTTTGAGATCTTCTATATTTTTCTGATAACTTAAGACTGCTTTCTTAGTTGAGATGGCTCATGTTCCATTTTAATTTTCAAGTTCATTCTTCCTTGAAGAAGGAAGAATAAACTTCAGAAGGAAAATTCATCAAATGTGTTCTGAAAAAATAACTTCATTCTATTCACTGAATAGCTTTCGCCTGCTAACATAGTTAGGTCGTTAAAAGGATTCCAGGGCATTAAAGAATTGTGATAAGATTTTTCCATTTTCTAAGCCTCTGTTTCATACTATTGCTACTCTTTTCCTTTCATGCCCCCTCTCATTTATTTCCCCGCGGTTTGGCAGTTTATCGATACCTGTGCATTAAATGTCCCCCTCTCTTGCTCCCGGCAGCCCGATTTCACGTACGTTTTCCCTGTTAGCGCAGGGCTGAGAGAACACAAAACACCATCCAAATAGTTATGTAAATTTGAACGCAAAAAATTGAGAGACCGGACGTAGCTCAAGAAATTCTGTAGCCTCTCAAAGAAAACGCAGTGTCTTGGCAAGTGTGAGTGAAGGATTAATACAAAAACATTTTCAATGCAGCCTCTGTCTGCACAGAATTTGTTCCACTTCCTTTAAGTGGTGTGGCTCACAGACGTCGTATTGAGTGTGTGGGCACACACACACTCAGCATAGTTTTGATTTGGGTTGCAGTGGGAGCAGGTGGTCTGCAGGTGTGGCCACAAACAGAAAAATACTGCAAAAGTGGCTTCAAAACCTTGCCACTTAAAGAGCAGACCAATAACACAGCAGGGGTACTTCAATCTATCGGAGAGGTTACCGTTGGAAATATTTGTGTTTCCATTACTGACTGCCCCTTGGTGTAGCACCCCAATACTAACCTCTCCACATTGTACTACAGTAAAAGCCTGTTTATCCGGCACCCTCGGGACCTGGCCAATGCCGGTTAAAGCGCCTGCCGGATATTTGGCCGAAAACGCAAAACAAAAACAAAAAATTCAAAGCATTTTTCCGGATAAGTTCCAGTTAATCGAATGCGAACCTTTTTTTTGCGATGCCGGTTATATGGAGGTTACGGTTGATCGGATGCCGGGTAAACAGGCATTTACTGTACAGGTACCCTGTCCCAACCGCGACCTCGTCAACCGCGAAACTCGCGCATCCACGGTTTGCTAAATGTGACAACCCTTGCTAACCACGACTTATAACCCTTGCTTATCCACGGATTTTAACACTAACACTAGCGTTTAGCGCTAGGATCCAGTTGCGATGTTGCAATCAACCAGCGACAACTCTTCTCTCTTAGGATTAAGGTAAATACAGAAACATGAATTTATTGTCGCTTCTCTGCATCCTCTCTCTGTGTAAGTGTATCTCTCTCTGACTCACCTTCTCTCTATTTCACCTTCTCTTCCCCCCACCCCACCTCCCCCACCCCCTGTACTCTCTCTCACCTTCTCTCTTTGACTCACCTTCTTTTCCTTCCACCCCCCACTCCCCCACCATTCCTTCTCTTTCTCACCTCTCTATTTCACCTTCTCTTCCCCCCACCCCTCCCCCTCTCTCTCTCTGTCTGTATCAATCAGTCAGTCAGACAGCCTCCCCAGCCCTCCGTGTCACCCACCACACCTTCTCTGTTGATTTTTCTCTCTCTCTGTAGATCAGTCAGACAGCACCCCCAGCCCCCCGTGTCACCCCCCGTGTCACCCACCACCCCCACCCCACCCTCTGTGCCTTTCTCTCTCTCTGTGTAGACCAGTCAGTCAGTCAGACAGACAGCCTCGCGGATTGCTACAGATGCGCCCAAACTTACTCTCCCTATCCCCATGTATGTTATGTGTATTTTTGTATTTAGTTCTACGAAACACAAACTTACTTCTCCTTTCCCCATGTTTCCCATAGGGCCCTAAACCGCGGAGATTTAGAGGAACATATCCCCCACGGTTGGGGAGGGATACCTGTACATACTATATTAGCTCACTTTTTTTTCTTAACCACCTTAAACTAACCACATTGTTTTAATGCATCATTTGGGGGAGCACAGAAATGAAGGGATGTGGGGTTTTGAGAGAGGTTGGCGGTTGTAAGAGGGGTACTCCCCAGTAATTTTGATACAAACAGGTTGCTTCACAGGAGCTTTTGAAACTTGGTTTTGCACCAAGGATTGGCGAAGATAGAGAAAGGGAATTAATACCTACTGTTATGCGCTCAGATGCAACATCTGAGTGCTGCTTTACCCTGTAGCCCAAGATAATTCAGTCTCTAGTTTTTAGATGGTCACATGCCCTGTCGTCCACAATGTCAACAACAACAAAATTCCATTTGTAAAGTGCCTTTCACAGCGGGAAGACCATGAGGAGCACAGATATGTTTATATCAAACTATTGTGCAATTTGTCTACAAAATATTGTTATAAGGTGCTCCATTAAATGCATGAATTAAGATTATTATGAAATCATGGGGTGGCCATATGAGAACTCAGTTAATAAGAACATAAGAATTAGGAGCAGGAGTAGGCCATTCGGCCACTCGAGCCTGCTCCACTATTCAATAAGATCATGGCTGATCTTCTCACCTAACTCTGATTACCTGCCCTATCCCCATATCCCCTAATCCCTCTATTTCTCAAAAATCTATCAGTCTCAGCCTTGAAAATGTTCAAGGACTGAGCATCTGCAGCCTTCTGGGGTAGTGAATTCCATAAATTCACTACCCTCTGAGTGAAGAAATGTTTCCTCAACTCTGTTCTAAAAATCTGACCCTTAATTTTAAGACTGTGACCCCTGGTTATAGATTCTCCTATATGATCTGTGAATAACAGGAAGGCTGCTAAATATTCCTCAGTTACTGAGCGCAAAAACCTAACTGACACAGACTATTTATTTTTCCTCCATTGTAAAAAACACAGCATCAAAGGCGCAAACTAAACCTCGCGCCCTGAGTTTCTTTTTTGCAAGTGATGTTTAGAATGCAACAGTTTTTATCAGAGCCCAAAGCACAGTGAACTTGATGCTGAGGGTGGGGTGGGGATGGTGAGGTATAGAATGATCAAATGCTCAGCCACTGATGGCGGGGTGAGACAGAGCAAGCAGGCTTGCAGAATATGTCATTGGTTCAGGTGTGCGGAATGAGCGGCGGGGACTGCGCCGGGCATTTGCAAATCCATGTCAACACAAGATGAACATCTCAAATCGCTTCAAAGGGGTCACCAAACATGGAGCAGGCCAGTCCTGCTCCAATCTCCTGTCCAAGCAGACTCGGTGTGCCATTCACAGAGGTTCCTCTGAGATATTTGGGTATCAGACAGTTCAACACAGCACAGTACAATGCACATTTATTTTTTCACATTGGGACATTGGGAGAAAGTCTCCAGGCACTGGACAGTCCAGTGTTTCCATCTGAGATGTCTTTCCACCAGATTTCAGGAATACTTACACTGGTCAAATCACACAAATGTTTAGTATTTTGCAGAGCAATTCACCCCCACCCCCCCACCCCCCCCTCCCAAAGTCAGGAATATAATTTTGTGTTCCCCCACATTTTGCCACAACTGCCAATGAACATTCCACACGGTTTCTGGAACATTTATAGTCGATCACATCATGCGTTGTGCACCAGTTATTTAATCTCCCAAATTGAACGTTCTGAGTAAACACACCCAGACCCCAAGGCAGAATCCCGGAATATCTATCCATCCTCACATCTCTACTGTCAGGCTCTGCTCCAGACCACAATGCCTTGTTCCTATTATCTTCAATCTAATTTCCAACCAGATACTAATCCACTTGAAGGAATTAACCGACCCATCGTGTTTTTCTTAGCAATGGGTTCCACATTTCATCCAATGGGGAAACATTTCCTTTCATCTCCACCACCCACTTGATATTAATATGAAATATACACTCTTTTTTCTTTGAAAGTCAATGTAAAAATAATCTAGTTGCACGGATATTATCTCTGCCTCTCAATATGCCAAGGTGTCACATCTCAGAGCTCAACTCTGGAATTATCTTTGTTGATCTTCTCTGGAATCTCTTCAATATTCCAACATCCTTGCACGCAGTGGAGTCAAACTTGTCATGGAAAATGTATGACACAGAATAGTCAGGAGTTCACTCAAGTTCAAGTTCACGCACCTCACTCTAACGCACCCCCCCCCCCCCGCACCCCCCCCACCACACTATAGTATCAGTGGCTTAATAAATTCACTAAAGAGTCGATATCAACCATACCACAGGCTAAAGATTGCCACCTCCTCCAGCCTTGAGAAAGGCATTGGGTGTGTGCGTGCTTGTGTGTGTAGGGGTGGGGTGGGGGTGGGGGGTATAGCCCACCGGGTGTTCAAATCCATAGCCATTCTTTAACAGTGAAAGCAAAACCGTAAAACTCCACAAAAGATTCACCGACACATCCATTTTTGGTGACATGACATCAAAATACACAGATCGCTCTCCTGTCCTCTCCCCCCACAACTCTGGCTACGGTTAATTGCAGTTACAGCAACCGCTGCCGATTCCAGCTTCAGGGTATTTTGAAAACAAAAATCCACTGAAGTAAGAGGAAACCATTCCAGAGGAGGTCTGGGTTCCGAGCTGTTCTGAGAGACAGTCATTGTGGTTCATGATCAATTCAACGATGCGCGTTTTAAAAAACAAAGATTGAAGGAACTCAAACTTGCGGTTACAAACCCCATTAAGAAGACATCCGAAATCAAACTGGAGGCGCACGCCTCCATGAGCAAACTGCATCTGATAATAAGGAAGGTCCATTAGCATCCCCAAGACTGCACACTGTGTGTGTCATGAGACACTACGTCAGCAACTGAAGTCTCTCCATTGTGAATGCAGCTCATTGTGTGGCTCCACGCGAGAACCACTCATGACAGCTTCATGCATCCGATGCTGCGAAAATTTCAAACCTGAAACTAAATGTATTATTACTATATTTATCGTGATATTTTGTGTGTGATCAGTGTTACATTATACATGATCCGTTTTCTCGCGCTGTTATGTCTATCATCTGTGTTAATAGTGTATCATCTGTGTCAATAGTGTAGTTAATAGTTAATGTATTGTGTATGACCAGTGGTGTGTGTTGGCTGTTATTTAGTATCCCTACCACAACAAACTACATTCATGTAGTGTCCTTTCACATCAGGATGATTAATGAAAGTGCTTCACACTGTTGACTGGAAGCCAGAGCTTGGGGGAAGGAGGGGCTGAGGGGTGTAAGGGGAAAGGTGAACGGTTTGCAAAAATGTTTTTTTTCAAGAACGCGACAACTACAACAAATTGTATTGATACAGTGCCTATCACATTGGCAGGACTTCCCAAGGTGCTGGACGATCGTGGATTTGCACTCGAGTTTGGGGCTGGATTCGGGAGGGGTGGGTAGCCAAGGGGTTGGTGGAGGGGAGAAAGATGACTGAAAGCGCGGTCAAAGGAGGAACGTCTTGAGACAGACCTTCAAGGAGGCAAAGGAGGGGACAATCTGAAGGAACTCTGGCATAGAGTACAGTATCAGAGAATGGAAAAAATAGGCTGAAAGCCTGACGAATGATGGTGGGTGGAAAAGGTTAGGGATGTGAATAAACCAGACCAGTGTCTGCCGAGCAGGGGAGTGGGCACTTAACTTGATTTTACATCTGCGGTCACAGAGGTAAGGTGAAACAAAAACAACAAAATTACATTTATAGAGAGCCTTTCACATCAGGAGGACGTCCCAAAGCGCTGAACAATCAGGTCGGGACCCGAGCCCGGGGGGAAGGGTTGGGCTAGGAGGAAGGGGAAGGAGAGTGGGAGAGGTGGAAGAGTTAGGAGGGGAGCAGAAGGCATGGTCGAAGAGGAAGGTCTTGAGACCAGCCTTGAAGGAGGAAAGAGAGGAAGTGAGGTGAAGGGATTGCGGGATGGAGTTCCACAGTGTGGGAGCAGAGGCTGAAAGCCCGGCCACTGATGGTTGGGCAGTTAGGGCGGTGGATACAGAGCAGGCCTGAGCCTGCTGAGTGGAGGGGACGGGCAGGCTGATAGGGAGACAGCAGGTCAGAGAGATAGGCGGGGGCAAGGCCGGGAATGGCCTTGAAGGTGAGGACGAAGACCTTGAATTTGATCCTCTGGGGGATGGGGAGCCAGTGGAGACAGGCGAGGGTGGGGGTGATGTGGTCGCGGAGCCTGGTGCGGGAGAGAACACGAGCTGCAGAGTTCTGAATGATCTGCAGCCTGTGAAGGGAGGAGCTTGGGAGGCCAACGAGGAGAGCGTTCCTGTAATTAAGCATGGAAGTGATAAAGGCATGAATGAGAGTTTCGGCAGCATGGGGGGTGAGGTAGTGGCGGATTCTGGCAATATTGCGGAGGTGGTGGAAGGCTGTACTGGTCATGGAATGGATATGAGGGAGGAAGGACAGTTTGAGGTCAAACAAGACGCCCAGATTCCTGACTGAGTTTGAGAGGTGGAGAGAGCAGCCTTGAATGCTGATGTTGTCAGCACCTGAGGTGCGGAGGCATTGACGTGAGCCAATCAGGAGGCCCTCCGTCTTGTTGACATTGAGCTGGAGGAAATTGGCCCTCGTCCAGGACTCAATGTCGGGCAGACACGCAGTCAGAACGCCAGTAGTCCTGGAGTCGAGGGTGGACGCGGAAAGGTAGAGTTGGGTGTCATCCGCATACATGTGGAAGTTTACCCCATGTCTGCGGATGATGTCATCCAGGGGGAGCATGTAGAGGGTGAAGAGCAGGGGGCCAAGGACAGAGCAAGACTATGGAGAAATTGAAAAGTGAATTTTTAACTCAGTCCCCTGAGGGATGGGAGCCAATGGAACCTGGTGGAGATATCACTGATGGGTTCAAAAGCCGTTTGTGGGAAAACAAGGGCATTTAAAGATGTGGGGAGATCAGACAGTGGGTTAAGACAGCTCACCCACTAATGATGGGGTGGATTGACCAGGGTAGATGAAGCAGGTTTCTAATAATAATAATCCTTGCATTTCATATACAGTTGGCCCTCGCCGAATGTGGGGGTTACATTCCTGGAAAACAGCGCATTCGGTAAAATCGCGTTCGGGCAACTTAATAAGTAATGGGAAAAGGGGGGTATGGAGAATTCATCCACAGGCTATCCAACCTCAAGCCTCCAGGCACATCCACACCCGACCAACGCAAGGTACATACTGAGGCGGGATACTGGTCCGTTCCTCGCTCTCCCCGCTCTCACTGACTCACTGGAGATAATAAAACAGCAAAAAGCAATAAAAAATAAAGCGATAAAGCAATAAAACCACAGCTAGGCTAAATTATTTTACCTTTGGTCCTGGAAGTGTTAGGAGACTCTCTCTCTCTCTCTCTTTCTTTCTTTCTGTGTCTCTTCTGTTTCCCAAGGGTGCATTGCGCGCGGGGCCAGCCAGCCGAGGAATCATCGAATTTAGTCGGGGGCGTCCTCACAAGTGCACATGCGCGCGTGGCCAGCCAGCGCATACATGCAAGTTTTACGTGTGTTCTGCAAAAACGTGGCGCATTTTTTTCTTTGCGTAGAGTTGAATTTGCAATCGAGAAAGTTGCGTTCAGCGAGGGTTAACTGTAACGCTTTTCACCTCTTCCAGACGTCTCAAAGTGCTTCACAGAATATAGTGTAAAGTGAATTGACTGTATATTTATGGGTGAAACTCTATATTTATGGGTGAAAAATAAACCTTGCATTTGATACAGCCCTTATCACGTCATTGAGATGTCTCAAAGCACGTCACAGAATATACTGTCCTGTAAAGTGAATTGACTGTAAATTTTGTGGTTGAAACACGGCAACCAATTGTGCACAGCAGTGTTCCATAAACAGTCGAGGACTGAGTGACCATTTTTTGGGGGTGAGTGATTACTACTCTCGGAAAGTGATCTGCGAATGGACTACTAACCCATTTATTGCAAGGTAAATAGAAGCGTTTACCAAGAAGAGAAAGGAGAAAGGAAGAAAGGAACCTTGTGGAGAAAGGATTAAGGAATCCTGCCCATGAATCAAACCCAGGTCCTCTCGTTTGTGAGGCGAGTGCTGTAGCCAATATGTGCAAAGACTCCACTGGAAGCTTGTGTTCATTGAGTTACAGGAGCCATTGTTATCAGTAGGGCTGCACCCTACAAATATAGGGTGAGGTGAGGTTGTGGAGCGGTTTGAGTGTGAAGACAGGATTCTGAATTCAATCTAATCAATAGACAGCTAGTGGAGCTGTGCGAAGATGGTGGTGATAGGTTTGCAGAGGCAGGAGCCAGATAGCACATGGGCTACTTAGGTCTGAATGGCCTGCAGTTTGTATAAGGAATAACTGGGGAGTCGAGTGAGCAGGATGTTTGAATAGTTAAGCAATAATGTATGTGTGAAAGGTAGAGCAGAGGTGGGTGATTATGCAGAGGTTAATAATAATACTACAGTAATCCTTGCATTTGATATAGTGCCTTATTACATTGTCAAGATGTCTCAAAGCACTTCACAGGATACAGTGTAAAGAGGACTGACTGTATTTTGTGGGCAAGTGAGAGTGAATGAGAGGTCGGATGTAGGGTTTGAAAGGATTCGGGCCCTGCTCCGTAAAACGGAGTGGGCATCTGTGCAGATCAATGCCACCCGAAAGCATTGACAGGAGCCAAACAAGAGAGACTCAGACTTGCTGACGTTCAGCTGAAGAAAGTTAGAGCTCATTCAGGCCTTGATGTCTGAGTTCTGGTATTACTTACATGACAGTAAAAACTGCAGTAAAATATAAGTCTGGCCCCCACCCCTATCCGGTACAATCCCTCTCTTCACCGTTCCAATTGGAGTGAGGACTTCCTGGCTTGGCTCGGCTGTTGTATTGGTTGCAGTGATTTCTGGGCATTTACCCAGAGCAGTGGAAAGAGAGAGGGCCTATCAAACAATATCAAGACTCAGCCTATTTCTGGGCATTGCTTGTGTCTGGTGGGCGGGTGCTCACTGCGGAAGGAAAACGAACAAAGGTTGCTGCCGTGCAGCTCTATGTGGGCCAGCACAGGCAAACCGCAAGCGACAAATGGGGGTGAAATATAAATCAGTTGAAGAAACACAGTTATACTCAGCACAGAAACAGTCATCAGCCCTGAAGAAGGTAAATTGGGAACACACGTGGGGCCTGGAAGAAAATCTCTAATTTCCTGCTAGCCGGGTGAGCAGTTGCAAACTATGTAGATCTTATAGGATAGACTCTACACCAGAGTCGTGCCAAGATCAGCACTAAAAACAGCGCACCTTAACCCTTCAACCCCAAGACTATTCCGTTCCATATTCCAACATACCTTGAATGGCATTTCTCTTGATACTGGGGGGCCAGCTTTTTTGAATTTGCTCTAAGTGAGAATGCAATGTTATTGTGGGACTCACTTAAGACTTACCTACCTCACTTAAGACTTGCCTACCTCTTTGACCACGCCTATGGTTACCTGCCCCTCTTGCTTTGCTCGGCGTCCAGCCCCACCGTCGTGCAGCGCTCCAGGACGCTATCCTGTGTGATAGGCGCTTTATACTTGTTTTCAAAGTGAAGATGACAAAAGCAGCAAAACCTCCAAACCTGCACACCAGCCAAAGTAGCCACAGTCCCAGAGACTGTGATCCTTTCATACACTATATGAGCAATGTGAAGCATGTACCAGTTGGATAATCACAATCTAAACCTCAACACAATAAAAAGACAGCTGGTACATGAGTAAAGTACAGAATGTGCCTCTCTCTCCCCCTCCCTAGGCTTTTACAGTGAATGTGAAACAAATAGTGATATCCTGATAGCCCTGACACAGGAATACACACAAACACATGATTATGTATGTATCACGATCCAACCGCGGTTTCTGACAGCTGATTTGCAAAGGAAAATAGCTGTCACAGACCCCTGGCTGTGAGAGGACATGGTGAGCACTGAACTGACCTTGACAACGACAAAGTAGCGCTCACATCTCTCCATCTTGGATGCAAGTTTCATCTTCTCGGTGACCTGGCTGACTGGCTCAACGGCAGAGATGTAAACCCTGGATTGTAGGCCTCTCTCCTTGTTCAATGCGTCTGCCGTCAGATTGTAGATCAACTCTGCAAGGAAAGATTGCTGTGTAAATGGGCTTTGTGTGGTATGAGGTGTCCAGTATTCCAGGATATCGAGGAGGTTGATTTGGCCACATCGGAAGACACGGGTAATGGCGTCACACCAGAATCATCGCTGCTGTGCGCAATTGACTACCGTGTTTCGCCCACAGACTATACAGTTAATTCACTTTACGGTATATTCTGTGAAGTGCTTTGAGACGCCTTGAAGACTTAATAAGGCGCTATATCAAATGCAAGTATTATTATTATTATTATGATCAGATTGAGTTGGTTCAATAGTTAATAATCCTTGCATTTGATATAGCATCTTATCAAGTCATCACGATGTCACAAAATTTCATAACTTTTTACTGTGATGTGCAATAACTTTGTATTTGCAGGGGATCCTCAAATATTCATATTGTTGCCAGGGAACAATTTCTTCCCCTCACACTTTAACCTTTCAGGAATCACTGACCTCAGTCTAACTGTCACAAATTAAAGCCCATGATCTCACGCATATCAGAACAGAGATTATTTTCCCAAAGTGAGACACAACGACAGTAGAAGCCCGGTTATCCGTGACCCGATCAACCGTAACTTCCCGTATAACCGGCACCGAAAAAAAAGGTCCGCATTCGATAAACCAGAATTTATCCAGAAAAATGCATATCAATTCATTGGCTTTTATTTTAATAAAAAAGACTCATCCCTGCAATGCTCGTTTGCATCGCAAGGCTTTTTGGAAAGAAAGTTAACTGAACTGAGCGGCCGCCGCTCACTCTCTGCTTTCTCAATAACACACTTTGCTTTCCTCTCTTCTGCCCCCAATGAGAACAGTGTCATTCAGACGTGTAACTTTTGCACTAGTTTAAAAATCTCTCTGAACTGCCTGGTCGCTGTGTGTAAAAGGATTATTATTATTATTTATATATTATAATCATATAAATGATTATTTAGTCTATGATTAATATGCCATGTTTTTAAAATTGTAATAAAAAAAATTGTGTTGGGTTTTCGGCCGAATATCCAGCAAGCTCTTTAACTGGCACTGGACAGTTCCCGAGGGTGCCGGATAAATAGGCTTTTACTATAGCTCCAAAAGTATAACATAACAATTTTGCTAACAAGCAAACTCTTGTGAATTAATGTTAGAAGTAGCTTTGGCATGTTTCTACACAGTCCTCTCCCTCACATTAAATCCCAAGGTTGGAAAATGGAGTTTACTCTGACTGTTGCACAATAAAATTCCACCGAGGAGTGTTAGGGGTCTTGAAGGAAACAGACATCATAAAATCTTACGGCACAAAAGGAGGCCATTTGGCCCATCAAGTCTGTGCCGGCTCTTTAAAAAGAGCAATTTAATCTCACTCCCCAGCTCTCTCCCCATAACCGCGCAAACCCGTCCTCCCCAAATAATTGTCTACCTCTCTTTTAAAAGTTGTTATAGAATCGGCCTCTCACCACCTTTTCAGGCAATGCATTCCAGATTTGAACAACTCACTGAGTGAAAACATTTCTCCTCACCTTCCCTCTGCTTCTTTTTGAAACTATTTTAAATCTGTGACCTCGGGTCAATGACACACCCACCAGTGGAAACAGTTTTTCCCTGTTTACTCTGTCGAATCCTCTCATGATTTTGAAAACCTCTATTAGGTCTCCTCGTAACCTTCTCTGCTCCAATGAGAATAAACCTAGCCTCTCTAGCCTTTCCTCATAACTGAAGTCACTAATTCCTGGTACCATCCTAGTAAATCTCCTCTGCACCCTTTCCAATGCCTTAACATCCTTCCTAAACTGTGGTGCCCAGAATTGAACACAGTATTCCAACTGAGGCCTAACCAAAGTTTTATAGAGGTTAGTCAGAACTTCCTGACTTTTGTACTCTATGCCCCTATTTATAAAGCCTAGTATCCCGTATGCTTTCTTAACAGCCTTGTCTACCTGTCCTGCCACCTTCAAAGAATTACTCACACAAACCCCCAGGTCTCTCTGTTCCTTCACACCCTTTAAAATTGTACTACCTAGCCTATATTGCCTCCCCTCATTTCTTCTCCCAAATGCATCACCTCACATTTCTCTACATTAAATTTCATCTGCCATGTATCTGCCCACTTTACCATTCTGTCTATATCTTCTTGCAGATGGCTACTAACCTCCTCACTATTTACTATTTTTCCTAATTTTGTGTCATCTGCAAACTTCGAAATGGTACTTCCTACACCCAAGTCCAGATCATTAATATAAATTAAAAAGAGCAATGGTCCCAATACCGATCCCTGGGGGACGGCACTGTACACTTCCCTCCAATCAGAAAAACAGCCGTTCACCACAACTCTCTGCTTTCTGACATGTAGCAATTTTAACAAGTCACAGGTTGTGAAGCAACCTAATCCTTCAGTATGACAGCAACCATGTCTGATGAAGGTGAAGAGCAAACAGCTCAAAACAATATCTGAAACTGAGACTCGTTGTTAACAGTGGACGATGTGTACTAGCTAATTGAGGGAGCAGACCAGTTCTGGTACCTTTCACAATATAGCGTGAAATACTGATTGTCCAGCACCTCGGGATGTCCTCCTGACGTGTAAGGCACTATACAAATGGAATTTTGTTATTATTATAGTTATCTAATTATACCAACAGGGCTCTAAGTGCATTACACAGTGAAAAACGTTTACATGTAATGATTGCTGTCATGTTGGCCAATGAAACAGCTACTCTGTGCCAGAGACATCTTTGCAACACAATGCAACGAATGCAATGTCTAAAAATCCCCATACTTCATCCCTCAACGTTGACCTATTTGTTCTGAATTTTCCAGTACAGTAAAGCATAGACCATGAATCGTTACAGCTAAAGCGTTCCTTTCTGATTCTGAGATTGTATAGGCTTTACTGTAATGAGATCAGAAACAAACTGGCTGCTTGTTCTTGGCAGGTGTATGGCCAGGCCACTGATAGAGATCAGCGTCTGTCTGGCTATCCAAATCCTGATAGGAGATCTTTGTCTTGTCTTTCTGTGGAAACTGCCATCGCCACCTGGTTCCTCAGACTTGTGACACAAAGCAGTTTTAATTTTAGACTGATGAGAAGCAGACAGTGTACAGTTCTGCTGACATTAGATTCCCTCTTGTGATCCAAGTAGTTTCGTCTTTCTAATGATTTTGAGATGTACATGACAAAGCAGCTTCTCCCGTGAAAGCAATTGATAAATGGCAACAATTTATCAACACTTTTCAAAAGTTAGAGTGGTTAGAATCATCCAAGTTTAGCATTATATAACCAAACTAAAACAACTGCGTTGATCTGAACCCCCTTTACCTCAACCCTTGGAGCATGTATTTGCCAATATGAATGAGACATTCAGAACAAAAACAGCCTCACAGCTATACCCAGATAGATTTCTTTCTGCAAGGAGTGCTCAGTGGAATAGGTGCCAGTTTTCAAACAAGCGTAGTATTTGCATTTTATTGATTGTCAAAGGAGGGATATTCAATTACTCTAGTAAATTTTTGTTTGTGAATTTGAAATCGGATTTCCCTTTCTAAATACAATCTAAAGTTCAGCTTGTAAACAGGATCTGATAACCCCAGAGAGAATTAACTTATATACAGTAAAAGCCTGTTTATCCGGCACCCAATCATCCATAACTTCCGTATAACCGGCACATCAAAAAAGTCCGCATTCGATTAACCGGAATTTATCCTGGAAAATGCATTTAAATTTTTTTTGAGAGTTTTTGGCTGAATATCGAGCACGCGCTTTAACCGGCATTGGCCAGATCTTGAGGGTGCCGGATAAATGGGCATTTACTCTACTAATAAACAGGAAATGAAATGAGGAGTGTGGTCACAAAGCTCATATGTTGCTAGCACTGGCCTAATATACTGAATCAGAAACACAGTATCTCACAGCAAAATATTTCATTTTTACGCACCTTTTATACCTGTAGGGTAGAATAGTCAATTCCAAAGTTGGCCTCAATACTAAAATTAACCTCCTAATCAATCGTTTATCAAAGCCAAATTTGCAACTTAAATACAGTAAACCTCATATAACTCATGTCACTTGGGACTATCCATTTATCCATAAAGCCCATTTATGGATCGTGCCTTTTGTTCCACCCCGAACTCTTTTACCTCCCCTTCATGTTTCACCCCTTCCCAAACACTCCCCTCCCAGCTCGGGTCACACGCCTCCTGTTCAGCGCCTTGGGACGTCCTCCCGACGTGAAAGGCGCTCTATAAATGTAAATTGTTGTTGTTGTTGTTATTTATCTGGCACCCTCGGGACCTGGCCAATGCCAGTTAAACGACATGCCGGATATTCGGGCGGCAGGCTGCCGAAAACCCGACACAACACAAAGAAAATTAACTTTTTTAAAAAACATACCATATTAATAATAGACTAAATAATAATCTCTCCCTCCTTCCCTCTCTCTCTCTCTTTCCCACACACACTCAGTCAGTCTGGCATCTCAATGGCTCCAAACCCAATCCCGCTCCTCTCATTTTCCATCTAAATTAATCAACTCACCCCCTCTCTCACTCCCCTCCTCTCCCTCACCTCTCTCTCCCCCTCCCACTCCTCTCCCTTTCTCCCCCCACCCCACCACCCTCTCTTTACTTCTCCCACCCCACCCCCCACCAAAACAGTGTATAAGCCCACAATACAGTTAGGCTGCATAGGCAATACATAGTATCTGTGAGAGAGAAGGAATGCAGAGTCAATACATATATTGGAAGGAAGGAAGGGAGGGAAGGAAGGAAGGAAGGAAGGAAGGAAGGAAGGAAGAGATAGAAGGAAAAGATGGAGAGGAAGGAGAGATGGAGAGGAAGGAGAGGGAGAGAAAGAAAAAGGAGAGAGAAAAAGAAGAGGAAGAGGAAAAACCGACAGTGCGGATTTAAGAGGAAAAACCAGAAGTGCCACTACTGGCAGCATTCAGAACTAATTGTACTGTACTCTCATGTGACAATCGACTCATTAAATGCGCCACTGCGATTGTGCCTGATAAGATTTGGTTATTCGAATGGGGACCTTTGTTTTGAGGTGCCGGTTATACGGAAGTTACCGTTGATCAGGTCACAGATAAACAGGCTTTTACTGTAATATGACATGAAAAATATGACTTATGTCAAGTTATGCACAAGTCGGATTTTATATGATCTACACATAACAAATACACAAGTACTGAACTGGCTGGTCACACTATGGCAAGGTTTCTGGACCATGTGTAACCCATGTACCATTTCTAACCCATTGTACAATCAGACAGGTTTCAAAACGTAACAGTTTCAATAAAATATAAACACTGATTGAAACCTTGTGCACGACGGGACAGGCCTTAGGGTCCCGAAATTATTCCACATGAAACTCTGCTTCAAAGCCGGCAAATGCACATGCAATGAAGGGTCCCCTTCGCTTTCCATGTGATCAGGCATTCCCTGCCCCCTCGCTCACCACATGAGCAGGTGACCCTCTTTCCTCTCTCAGCTCCCCCTCACCCGCTCTGTGTATGATGACTTTGATGGGAGGGAAGATGAGTAGAGTTTTGAATACGCATGTGCAGTGTTCAATTTGAGGCAGCCGCAGGAAAGCTTTGACCTCCAAATGTGGTGGTGGCATTACGTGTTGCGCAACTGTCAATGTGACTAGTGCAGCTAACTTTATATGTTGTTAATAGGAAATCCAATGGGATTTTTTTCCTTAATTAATCAAAATCACACAAAGAATAACAATTAACTACAAGATCTGGTTTGGACATATCATTTTAATGTACTTTCTGAAATATTTGCTTTTGATAAATAAGGGTAGTCAAAGATACTGAAAAAACTGACTGGAAAGAGCCATTAAAATCCAATTTACTGGATATTAATCCGTGAAAATTGTGATCCTACATAAGAACATAAGAAATACTGGATGAAAAAAATCTAAATCCATCCAGTTCGCCTTCTACCTTTCTGGTGGTTGGATGCACATAGGTCCCAAAATACCTATGCACTATATTCCATAATGTTATTTCCTAAAACAAAACGATCTAATCTGTGTTTGAAAGAATCAACATTTCCTGCTTCAACTGTCTCCCTGGTACCCATCACTTCTAGGCTCGACTACGCGAACTCTCTCGTCGTCGGCCTTCGCAGCTCCTCCCTTCAGAAGCTGCAGATTATTCAGAACTCTGCAACTCGTGTACTCTCCCGCACCAGGCTCCGCGAGCACATCACTCCCACTCTCGCCCATCTCCACTGGCTCCCCATAACCGCAGAGGATCGAATTCAAGATCGTCGTCCTCACTTTCAAGGCCATTCACGGCCTTGCCCCCGGCTTATCTCTCTGACCGGCTGTCTCCCTATCAGCCTGCCCATCCCCTCCATTCAGCGGGCTCTGGCCTGCTCCATGTCCCCCACCCAATCTGCTCCATGTCCCCACCCAAACTGCCCTACCATCAGTGGCTGGGCTTTCAGCCTCTCTGCCTCCATACTCTGGAACTCCATCCCGCAATCCCTTCGCCTCGCTTCCTCCCTTTCCTCCTTCAAGGTCAGTCTCAAGACCTTCCTCTTCAACTGTGCCTTCTGCTGGCCCTCCTAACTCTCCCCCCATTCCTACTCTCCTTCCCCCTGCCCCTACCCCAATCCTTCCCCCCTCTGCTCGGATCCGGACCTAACTGCTCAGCGCCTTGGGACGTCCTCCCGATGTGAAAGGCACTCTATAAATGTAATGTTGTTGTTGTTGTAGGGAGCCTGTTCCACAGGTTCACTATTCGTTCACTGAAATAGTATTTACATATATTTGTTCTGAATTTATCCCACTCAATTGCAGGCCTTGTCCTCTGGTTTTATTATTCTGGACAAGTTGAAACAGCCTATCATAATCTATATTGTCTTGCTGGATAAGCACATACGAAATGTTATGTGCAAAAAGACAAACGTCCAGCGATCTGTCAATTGACCCATGTTCAAATTTTACAGAACAGATACAGCTCTGTGCTGGCGTTTTCCCCCACATCAGCCACCTCACTTATCTTCCCTTCACTGCTGAAATATAGCGACTTTTTCACTAGACCATCCTCACATAAAGCTGCAGCCACATAATCATTGTATTTGCATGGTCAAAGTAAGAGCAGCCCCAGTTAACTCCAGCTGCCTCATATTGTCACAATCAAAAACTTCTCCCAGCCAGTCGCGCCAATTATGAACTCAGGACTCAACTTTTCAAGTAACAAAAAGTGGAGGGTAGAGAGGGTAGCTGAAGGCACGGTCAGCGAGGAGGGTATTGAGGCATGCCTTGAAGGAGGCAAGGGCCGAGCAAGCTAAAGGGAAGGTGCAATGGAGTTCCAGGGGGCGGGGGGCAGAGAGGCTGAAGACCTGACCATTAATGGCCTGCCGGCACAGACTAGATGGGCCGAACGGCCTCCTTTTGTGCCGTAAAATTCTATGAATCTATGAATCTAATGGTGCGTTAAGCCGCGCGGGGTCATGGAGCTGACTGGAACCTGCTGAGCGGAGGAAGTGGACAGGTTCATATATGGGGATGGGGAACCAGTGGAACAGGGTGAGGGTGGGAGTGATGGGGTCACAAAGTCTGGTGCAGGAGAGGACACGATTTTCAGAGTTATGGATGATCTGCAGCTTGTGGAGAGAAGAGTTGGGAAGACTGACAAGCAGTGTGTTGGCATAGGTAGGAAATGGAGCAATAGTTAGTGAGCAGGGATGGGTCCAGGGAGGTTTTTTTTGGATAGGGGTCCTGACAGCTGTTTTTAAGGAGTGAGAATGGTACCGACTGATAGGGAGAGGTTGATGAGGTCTGAGAGTAAAGGGCGGAGGAGGTGGAGCTGGGAGGTAAGGAGAGGGATAGGGATTGGGTTGAGGGACCAGGTGGTGGGCTTCATGAGGATATGTACGGGATTGGGTTTTGGGAGAGATATAGAACACTTAGTCTTTCATTCAAGTTGACAACTAGACAAAACTCATATCAGTGGCCTGCAAAATACAGAGAACTGTACAATATTTTACAGTAAAGCACTCTGAGACATTTCAACGACATGATAAGGCGCTATATTGAGTGCAAGGATCATTATTTACCACACAAAACGTGACGGGTAACAAACTGACCGCTAGACTCACCTATTTCACCTGGGACTTCCTTGCCATGAAAACGGAAACAAGTCGAGACATTTAGACAGGTGACCGGCTGGATACCATCGTGACACTGCGGGGCTGTGATGTTAAGGGACTCGGGAAGGAGAATGGTGATCTCCACAGTGATAACTGGCCGGGCTCTGGACAAGTGGGGAAAAAAGGTAAGAGATCTTCAATGGTGGATCAACAAACTATTCATATCATATCACTGTACATCATTCCCTTTGGTTATACCCAAGGATCCGAGAAAGCCAATCCAGGGGCGGAGCCAAGGTGGATGGATAGGAAGAGGGTGTGTGGTGGGGAGGGTTCACATTAAGCCGAGTTGGCTCCAATTTCTCCCTCCTCCCAATATGACACCAGTTGGCGAACTGGGTCGTCAATCGTGTCAAGAGGCGGGATAAAGGCCTACGACTGATGCAGACCACAGTGCCCACATCCTCCAAAAAGCACACTGACACTTGTGTCAGATTCAAAACGGCGATGTGATCGGGAATTGGCCGAGCGCTGGGTAATAATGGGGCTCTATTGGAACATGTTAAAAGAACAGCTCGTTGTGGTATTTATGCACAGTCTAGCATGAGTCATCAACCTGAAAAAAAAAATCAATCAACATGAGCAGATTTTCTATTACGCAACCAGCACTAACATAAGAAAGCCAGACATTGGGGAATTTTAGCAACATATCAATAGCACTCGGCAAGAGGTGTATTATTCTTGGCACCTATTATTATTGAAACTACTGCCCAGGCTTATGGCTTTTATTTACACAAAGCAAAGCTTTATGTGTCGGCGGGAGAAAGGCAAAGGTGTAAATTGAAGAGGGCCTTGGAGTTGCACACATGCTCTCAGGCAAACAAAAATGCACGACATTAATAAAATTCTAACACTAATTAGTTTGACAGGCCATATTTAGGAGTTTTAACTTGGTGAGATGCTTATATACAATATATAGTATATTCAGTGAAGCGATTTGAGACGTCAATAAGATGTGAAAAGCACTATATCAAATGCAAGGATTTTTATTATTAAGATGTTCAACCATGATCCTCGCACCACAACCGGGGAATTTACATTATAAAGAGGGTAACAACTCTAGTGAGGGGTTACACTCAATGCCTTTGGCATCTTTACCTCCATTGACCCACAATAAAATTGGTCATTTTCAACCCACAACTGTTTGTGGGGGACGTTGCTGTGCACAATTGGCGGCCGTGTTTCGCCCACAAATATACAGTCAATTCACGTTACAGTACATTCTGTGAAGCGCTTTGAGACAGCGGTAAGATGTGAAAAGCACTATATCAAATGCATGGATTATTAGTATTCGAATTTCCCATTACTAGTACAGCACTGCGCATAATGCTCATTGGAATTCTTCTCTGAAAGAATTTCATATGGTTCAGCTTCCTGTGATTGTTTTTAACCAATCGACAAGCGATCAGCTGATCGGGGTAGCAACTGTGGGAGAATGGGTGTTGGGAGCAGAACAGTGAGTCCATGTACCTGTATCAGAGTGTGTGCGTGTCTGTACCAGTGTGTGTGAGTGTCTGCACCAGGGTGTGTGAGTGTCTTTGCCAGAGTGTGTGAGTGTATGTGTCAAGAGTGTGTGAGTGTCTGTACCAGCGAGTACACAGTTAAGTGTTTATTAAGCAAAGGAGATCAGCGAACACATCAGTTATTCACCTTTGAATACCTGACCTTACTTCCTTACCATAAATGTCTGGATGTGTGTTTTGACTGCTGTTAAATAATAATGATAATAATCGTTGCATTTGAATCACTAAACGCATATAGAAGCCCGTTTATCCGTGACCCGATCAACCGTAATTTCCATATAACTGGCACCTCAAAAAACAAAGGTCCCCATTCCAATAACCGGATCACTACAATTGCTGTGGCGCATTTTATTTTATCGGTATTTCAGAATGCTACTACTAGTGCCTTAAAGTGGTGCTGCTGTTTTTTTCCCTCGCATCGTATCCGCCATTGTAGAAGTTATTGATAGACTGTACACCTGTACCCCAGCATCATGGCTTCAAACCAGGCATCTACCAGCAAAGGTGATTTTTAGGCGAATTTTTAGGTGAATAATAAAGATTATTATCTGTTATTATTCAGTCTATTATTAATATGGTATGCGTGAAAATAAGTTAATTTTTTTTGTATTGGGTTTCTGGCATCGGATATTCGACCGAATATCCGGCATGCTGTTTAACCGGCATTGGCCAGGTCCCAAGAGTGCCGGATAAATGGGCTTTTACTGTACATGGAAATGACAAGTGGATCTGCCATGATATCTTCACAATTGAAATCCAACAATGTTCTGTGTGGAACGTTTTAATCAAATGGTCGTGTCTATTCATTTTTTAAACACACTGCGTGTATGAATGTCACAATCTGTCTGCATTGTGCAATGGGAATGAAAATAAGTGATTGGTTGACCGTGATTATGTGACAAGCCATTGTTTCATGCTGTACTGATGTGCTTTAGAGTTATTCAAAAGGAGTGAATATAATGAATTAGTTGAAAAACACAAAGTTGCCAAAATCTAATCCAACAAGGAGTTTGGCTGTGGCCATGTGTATAAATGCACAACATTTAAAGGATTCATTTTAATAGAGCAAGAAAGAAACTCTCACCTCAATAGAACTACGTTGTCCGACATAAAGGCACCAATAGTAAGATCTGAGGGGAAAAGAGATAAGTTGACCAAGTGTGAAATCCTCCACTGCAATGTTTACCAGTAGTCATGATGAAGAATACATGCAGTGCAGTGAAAGATCTCAAAGTGCACGGCATGTTTAACAGCAGGCAGATGCTAACAAGCAGACTGTGAAAGGCGGACACTGCTCCTTTATAAATACTTCCAGTTATGCTGTACGGTGATCCGTGTTGTTTTTCTTTGCCTCAGCACCTGCCTGCTTCACCAGGGCTACTGTAAAGTACATTTTGATAATCCAAAACATTGTTTGGACATGGGCCAAATACTCAAACTGGTTTATAATGGAGCCTCATGTACGGCAATCTCCAGCAGGATTTCTCAGTAAGAAAACTGAATGCAGATTCTTTACTGCAACCAGATGTATGTTACGAATGCTTGTTGGAATTCTGCTCCAGAAGTAGACTGTGTTAGGTGAATGTAAGTGTTTAGGATTAGGTTGGTTTTCCCAACATACAGGTATCCCCCGATTTATGACAGGGTTGCGTTCCTGAAAAACGTCACGTAAATCCCATACAGTCCCGTTATCTAATCTGAGATGTGTTCTTTTGACAAACTTTTCAGACCCAAAACCCACTAAAACAACACTTGATGAGATTAATGAATTTAACGAATGAATAATGAATTTAATACCACAGCGAGCGGGCCCCGCGGCTCTCGATCGCAGTCGAGCGGGTCCCGTACAGATCCAGCCTCTAGGACCCAACGTGATCCCCGGGGCTTTGGGGATCACTTGATCACCTCATCCAATCGGCAACTGTCATGTAAACAATGACGTAGCGACATGCTATTGG
The DNA here is from genome assembly GCA_035084275.1 of Hydrolagus colliei. Lineage (NCBI taxonomy): Eukaryota > Metazoa > Chordata > Chondrichthyes > Chimaeriformes > Chimaeridae > Hydrolagus > Hydrolagus colliei. The sequence continues at coordinate 2,743,868 of CM068743.1, read as the reverse complement.
CCAGTTCAACATGTTTACATGACGTCAAGCGGCTGCCAGTTGCCCAAAGGATGAGGTGATCAGGTGATCCCCAAGTCTTCGGGGATATATAGATGTACACTTCCATCTGGGCCACTGTTTGGCACGTTTTTCTCAACATCTACACACATTTCTGATTGGTATAGAAAATATACTAGATATACTGCGTATTTTGATTTTTTCATTTTGCATTTTACCCCCAAAAATCAAGTATAATTTAAAAATGTCGTTAAAACAAAACAAAATATTGTACATCGATGAAAAGGTGTTAAAAAGTTACGTTCGTTAAATCGAAATCATGTAAATAGAGACGTCGTAAAATCGGGGGAATACCTGTATTTTGTTTCCTCATTATAGTGAGAAGAAATCTCATGAAGGAATCTCATTTACCAAAAATATTGATTGTCTTTTTTTAAATTAAAGGAAGATTAACAATACAGGTAAACCCCAATTTAGGACACTGCTATTTAGGACGTTTTGATTGAACAAACTTAATTTTTTAACACCTTTTTATCGATATAGGACACTTGGTTTTGTTTTAACGAACAAAATTCTTTTTTGCGCATGTGCAGTCCATATTTTGAATATCGCAGTCATTTTTGGCGCGTCCTGTTTGTCCATACGCACAGTCCATAGTGTATTCGCAGGTAAATCGTGCTCGCACCTGATATCCAAGCGTTTGAACTGGCCAATAGCATGTCACTAAGTCATTGTTTCAAAACCAGCTGATTTTGAAGCGACACCACGTCAGTATCACAGTAATTTCCGAACATTCCCCAGCAACTTTGAGCAATTTACAGCCTCTACCGCGTTCTACCAAGTCAGGAAAAGACAGCAGTAAGTGAAATGAGCAGCGGTAATACCGTTAGCGGCCAGAAACCCCCAAAGTCATCACTTTAAATACTAAATTGGAGGTGATAAAGCGCATCGAGTCTGGTGAAAAAGGTATGGACGTCGGGTGGGCTAGATCGACGGTGGCTGCTATAAAATAGAATAAGGACAATATACTGGCAAGTTCAAGATGTGTTACAGCTGCAGGTGCAAGCAGATTATCAAAACATAGGACTGTATTAAAGTTCGCCAGTATTAAAGTACAATACTGTACAGTTATCCCAAGTACCGCTTCTTGCCTATGTGTTATTTTGTGTGTTTTGTGTGTTATTTGGGTATTGTTAGTCAGGTCACCAGAAGAAACTCCATTCTCTTTTCAAATAGCGCCATGGGATCTTTAACGTTCATCTGAACAAGTAACCAAGACCTTGTTTTTTTTAACATCTCATCTGAACCACAACTCCTCCAACAATGAGTCACACCCTTAAGTTAGAGTGTCATTAGAGTGTCAGCATAGACCAGTGGTTCCCAACCTTGGGTTCTGACCCAAATCAGGGTAACGAGGGTCCTCAGTAGGGTCACAAAGGGTCATCAGAATATTTTTCTCCCTCTTTTTTAATGTTGAAAATGTTTTTTAATGCTAAAAAAGCTTTTAACGCTAAAAAAAGTGACACCGCTGACCAATTTTTATAAAAAGCATACTGCACTTACGAATTGTGCTGAGTCCACAAAACAGATGGAGATAACGTTTTGGCTGAGCTGAGCTTCAGTCGCAATATCACCATCTAGTGGTGGGAGGATCAGTCGAAGGCTAATTTGGGTCGCAGCAAAAAAGGTTTGGGCCGCGAGGACCCACTGGTGATTAATTTGGGTTGCAGCAAAAAAAGGTTGGGAACCACTGGCATAGACTATAAGGGTTCCAAGTCCCAATGTGGGGTTTAAACCCACAACCTTCTAACTCAAGAGGCAGTAATGTTACCAACTGAGTCAGGTTGACACACAATGATAGGACTCTCTGAGCAGCTAATGAAGCATTCCCAGTAATGAGCATTTATCAGTACACAAACATATCCATAAATACAGTCACTCCATTCCACAGTAAATCCTGCAAAGGCACTATATCAAATGCAATGATCATTATTATTTACTATTGTTATTGATTCGACTTCCACTCAAAATTAGTCTTAAGAATTAAATGACCATATTTATAATTTTTTAAAAGTACGTAACCTGGCTTTCTTCTTTATAAGTTTAACAATAATTTGTGTCAGCCGTCACTTAGTGTAGCTCTCCACAGTACCTGGTAAACATGATTATTGAAGCAGGAAATAGAGAACAGGCTTCCTGCTCTTAATCACTGTACTGCTGGAAGGGATAAGGAATCGCATCCAGTCATATAAACTGGGCACAAACTCCAACACCAGCAATCCCTGCAGGGAGAGGACTTAGGCATGGATTCAGCAATAATTGTGTTTATAATGGATTACTTACAAGGAAACAAATTACTGTATTCAAGAAAACATTTTATCTAAGATGCCTATCGCACAGCGCTAGCTACATAAAGTTATATACAGTAAAAGCCCATATATCCGTGACCCGATCAGCCGTAACTTCTGTATAACCGGCACCGCAAAAAAAAGGTCCGCATTCAATAAACCGGAATTTATCCGGAAAAATTTATTTTTGGGGTGTTTTGTGTTTGCATCAGTATTTTGGAATGTTGCTACTAGGTGCCTGATGGTGGTGCTAGCTCAGAATGCCGCCGGTACTGTAAAGCAATACACTCTCCGGAGTGTACTCTTTCAGAGAGGCAGAGGGTGAGTTGATTAATTTAGATTTAATTTAGCCGTAAAACAGCAAAACACACACCCTAAGCAAAGCTTGCAGATAATGCATATCACAGCTTTTATTTTATTAAAAAAACCTGCAATGCCATATCTGTTTTTTTTACAGAGTGCATGTTAGTGCACACACACATACAGGCATCGCAAGGCTTTTTGGAAGGAAAGTTAACTGAACAGTGACAGCGGCAGCTGCTTTCTCAATAACACGTTTGCTTTCCTCTCTTCTGCCCCCAATGAGAACAGTGTCATTCAGACGTGTAACTTTTGCACTAGAATCATAGAATCATAGAATCATAGAATTTTACGGCACAAAAGGAGGCCATTCGGCCCATCTAGTCTGTGCCGGCTCTTTGAAAAGAGCGATTCAATCCCACTGCCCTGCCCGCTCCCCATAGCCTAATAGACCCGTTCTCCCTAAATAAAGATCTAATTCCCTTTTAAAAGTTGTTGTCGAATCAGCCTCCACCACCTTTTCAGGCAATGCATTCCAGATTCGAACAACTCGCTGAGTGAAAAAATTTCTCCTCAGCTCCCCTCTACTGCGCCTTGAAACTATTTTAAATCTGTGACCACGAGTCACAGATTCACCCACGAGTGGAAATAGTTTTTCTCTATTTGCCTTGTCGAAACCCCTCATGATCTTATAAACCTCTATTAGGTCTCCCCTCAATCTTCTCTGCTCCAGAGAGAATAACCCTAGCCTATCTAGCCTCTCCTCATAGCTGAAGTCCCTCAATCCTGGCACCATCCTAGTAAATCTTCTTTGTACCCTTTCCAATGCCTTCACATCCTTTCTGTAGTGTGGTGACCAGAATTGAACACAGTATTCCAGCTGAGGCCTCACCAAAGTCCTATAGAGGTTAGTCAGCACTTCCTGACTTTTGTACTCTATACCCCTATTTATAAAGCCTAGTATCCCATATGCCTTCTTAACAGCCTTGTCGACCTGTCCTGCCACCTTCAACGAGTCACTAACACAAATCCCCAGGTCTCTCTGTTCCTTTACACCATTTAAAATTGTACTATCTAGCCTATATTGCCTCCCTTCATTTCTTCTCCCAAAATGCATCACCTCACACTTCTCTGCATTAAACTTCATCTGCCATGTGTCTGCCCACTTTACCAATTTGTCTATATCCTCTTGCAGATGGCTACTATCCTCCTCACTGTTTACTATTCTCCCTAACTTAGTGTCATCTGCAAACTTGGAAACTGTACTCCGTACACCCAAGTCCAGATCATTGATGTAGATTACAAACAGCAATGGTCCCAAAACCGATCCCTGTGGCACACCACTGCTCACTTCCCTCCAATCTGAAAAACAGCCGCTCACTACAACTCTCTGCTTTCTGTCTCGCAGCCAGTTGTGGATCCACGCTGCCACTGTCCCTTTTACGCCATGGGCCTTTAATTTCATAATAAGTCTCTCATGTGGCACTTTGTCAAATGCCTTTTGAAAGTCCATGTAAACTACATCAACTGCGCTACCATTATCCACCCATTCCGTTACCTCATCAAAAAATTCTATCAGATTTGTAAGGCAAGATTTGCCTTTAACAAATCCATGTTGACTGTCCTTTATTAGCCTATATCTTTCTAAGTGAAGATCTACCTTGTCCCTGATTATGGACTCTAGAAGTTTGCCCACTACCGACGTTAGACTGACTGGTCTGTAGTTACCAGGCTTGTCCTTCTGCCCCTTTTTATACAAGGGAGTAACATTAGCTATCCTCCAGTCCTCTGGCACGACCCCTGTGTCCAAGGAAGATTGAAAGATCGTGGCCAGAGTCCCTGCTATTTGCTCCCGTGCCTCCCTTAGTAACCTAGGGTGCATCCCATCCGGACCAGGTGACTTATCCACCTTGAGCGACGTCAACCTTTTTAGCACTTCCTCTCTGGTTATAATTATTCTATCCATTTCTCCTACCCTCTCCTCTAATACTAGTTTAAAGATCTCTCTGAACTGGCTGGTCGCTGTGTGTAAAAGGATTATAATTATTATTTATATATTATATTATCATAAAAATGATTATTTAGTCTATTATTAATATGCTATGTTGTTAAAAATTTAATTTTAGAAAAATGTAATAGTTTTTTTTGGTGTTGGGTTTTCGGCCGAATATCCGGCAGGCGATTTAACCGTCACTGGCCAAGGTCCCGAGGGTGCCGGATAAACGGGCCTTTACAGTAGAATGATATGGCACAGAACCTGTTCATTTGGACCAACTAGACTGTGGCAGTGTTTGTAATCTATACCACACCCCACCCCACCCCCCACACACTCAAACACTCCCTTCTGCTCCTTTGTCCCTCGTGTATGCAAAAGCTGCCCCTTTCTGAGTGTGGGTTAAGTGATTCAGTATTCATTTAATGACCAGTGTCATTACTTTACTCAGTACCATGTTAGTTTTACAGTCTCTCTTTGTTATAGCCTGATATGATACTTTATTCCATATATGTTTGACATTCAGTTCAATCCGTTCAGCAGAGTAGTCACAAAAAGGTGGTGGGGTACTTCTGAAATTGTCTGAATGTCTTAAAAGAAGCTTAGCACAGCTATTTCCTTTAATTGAGGGAATCGGTGACAAAAGGAATAGTTAAACGATTGTTAGCAGAAGAATCGGGATAGAAGCAAGAAATAATTTGTTCACTCAGACGGTTGTTAGGGTTTGGAATTCATTTCCATCAGTGGCTGTTGAGGCTGAATCAATAGAATAATTCAAAAGGGAATTAAAGCTGTACTCGTGAAGTTCTGTAGTTCAGTGGTTAGGACACTTGCCTTAAAAGCGAGAGACCTGGGTTCAATTCCAGGCAGGGTGAAACCTTGGGCAAGTTTCCTTTCTCCACACACCTAATAATAATCCCTAAAAAAAAATTGGTAATTTCAATCTATGACTGTTTGGGACACTGCTATGCACAATTGGCTGCCGCGTCTCACCCACATGTATACAGTCAATTCACTTTACAGAATATCCTGTGAAGAGCTTTGAGACGTCTATCAAATGCAAGTATTATTATTATATTCTATTTTCAATTTGCCTGTGTTGCACAAGTTAAATAACCAGATGTTTTTAACCTAACACCATAACATAACATCTGTAGTATTAACTACAGTTAATATTACAGTTAGTTAGTATTAACTGTAGTATTAAGCAATAAAATAAAGTATGGAATGAGAAAAGACAATCATTGCATCAAATCCCATAGATCGCACACTATTGGAGCTACAGTGGTCCCTAATTAATTTATCATCCCCCAAAGGAAAATGCTGTAGCTTCTCTTTCTGACCTTGAAAGTGAACCCTCTGACCTTATGATCCGAAATGTTGAATCCAACCCAGCTGTTTTCCACAAATGACACTTCAATGACCCCAGTGCAGAAATTACAGCATTGAGTTTGATGTTTAATCATCTTGGTCCTTCTACAGTAGTGCTAAATCTTTGTCCCAATCATATACATATATATATTATATAATACACTTAATGTCCTTCTGTGGATCTTAACAGATTGAACATCAACTACTTTTGTCTGTAGTAAGATAGTACTATAAGTAAGCATAGCAGCAGTGGCGCTATAAACTAGCCTGGCACAGCATTGTGCATAGGTGTTTAATCCCGATTTCAGCTCAGAAATAAATGCCCATGAGAACTAGGGTCCGTCGATATCGAAATTTTCCGATATCGATATATCGGTTTGCCCATATCGACATATACCGATACAGGTCTTTTTGTCCTGCGCATGCGCAGAGTGGGAGAAGAGTGGGAAGCCAAAGAATAGCTCAGCCCTACTGGCCACCATCAGAAACTTCAGTGCTGACCAAAGTACAGTTAACCCTCGTCGATCACGGGGGTTACGTTCCTGGAAAATTGCGCACTCAGTAAAATCACGTTGGGTAAGCTTAACAAGTAATGGGAAAAGGGGGGTTAGGGGAATCCAGCCACAGGCTATCTACCTCACTCCTTGCTCTCCCCCACGCCCTCCCCCCACACTGCTCTCACTGACTCACTGGAGACAATAAAACTGCAATAAAAAAAAGCAATAAAGCAATAAAACCACAGCTAGGCTAAATTATTTTACCTTTGGTTATGGAAGTATTTGGAGACTCTCTCTCTCTGTCTCTTCTGTTTACCATGCAATGCCATCAGGATGCTCTGAGGCCGAAGAGTCATCGGACTTTCCCAAGGGTGCATTGCGCACGGGACCAGCCAGCCGAGGAATCATCGGACGCATGCCAGCCAGCGCGTATACGCAAGTTTTACGTGCGTTATGCGAAAAAGTGACGCTTTTGTTTCCTCGCGTATACTTGAATTCGCAATCGATAAAGTTGCGTTCAACGAGGGTTAACTGTACAGGCAAATGCTGTTATAGAATGCCTCACTGCAACACGGGCTCAGATATAACAATAACAAAATTACATTTATAGAGCGCCTTTCACGTCAGGAGGGCATCCCAAGGCATGGGACATGGGAACAGTAGATATAACATGGGACTCACACCAGACGGACTTTCTGCTGCACATGGTACATAAGAGTGGATACTGTGACTACCCCAGAAGTGAGTGAGTGTGGCCACACGATAACACACTCTGTTATAATGTCAGCTCTCATTGTAAGGACCCCCCAACTATAGCATTGTAACAGGGATGGATGTTATATCTCTAGCTTATACAGAAATTCAAGAGTTATTGATACTATGCATGAAATAATGCACCAATCTTAAAAAGACTGTCAGTGCCATTCCCTGGAATTCTGCCTCCAATCCAGCGAAGCTTACATTATTATTATTATGAGAGGTCAGTTATTTCTTGTTGTGCCAATGTTGAAGTTGGAGCATGTGGTACAATTGGAAATCTCTCATCATCCATTCTATAACTCAACACAATGTCACCAATCCTCTCTGTACTACCCAGTCAATTGCAGCAGATTCAACAGTCCTCTCAAGACTTCAAAAGTGTGAGTGTGGTTACCTACAAAATACAATGAGAATGCTCCCAAAACAAAGATTGTAGAAATTTCTGTGCAAAAAAATCTGAAGTAGGAACAGGAGGAGGCCTATCATCCTACTCCAGAATGAACCCTGGAGTACAGCCTGGGTTGGATGTGAAGAAATTAGTTGGCAGGTATTACAGAAGGCAAAGTACTGCGGATGCTGGAAATCTGCCATAAACACAGAAGGTTCTGGGAACACAAGTTAATGTTTCAGGTCTATGACCTTCCATCAGAACTCGTCTATGATCTTTTGCCATTTCTGAAAAGTCCATCAGTTCTGACGAAAGGTCATAGACCTGAAACATTAATTCATTTTCCTCTCTCCATGGATGCTGCCTGACCTGCTGCATGTTCCCAGCGACTTCTGTGTTTGTGGTAGGTGTTCCCATCTTGTTGCTCTGGTAGAAATTCTTGCACACACTAAATATCTGCCTGTACTTTAAACAAACCTTAACATAAACTGGAGAGTAACAACATGTGGACTATCAAGCAGCAAAACATACTCTCTATTCAGCAGCAAAGCCTACTCTCTGATAAAAAGTAACTACCTGTACATAATTATTTCAGTCTACAACCCAACATGGTGTTCAAGGCAAAAAATAAGACAATTTCTGCAAACTAGCTATACCCCCGCATACCATACGTGGCCTAGTGTTTTTGAATTCATATATTTGGAAACTTTTTTAAACTAATGTATTTGTTGTTTACAAAAAAAATGGAGCTTTAATCACTGGGTTTGTTTTTGTTTGTTTTTTAAGCTGTATTGGTTTTTGCTTCCCTTTCAGAAATTCATTGTTACAATTGTGGAAATATACCTAAGGCTTTTACACATATAGATTAGCAGTTCTCTCTTACAAGGTGACATTTTGAAGACCACCAGCAGGATTGGAATCAAACGCCTTCTGCCTCACATACCTGGATAACCATTTCCATCCATGTCCACTCCTCCTGAGATTGACTGACCGAACATTCGCAGCAATGGATTGATCATCTTCCCAGACAGCCTCTGGAAGAGTCAAAGTGCAACAGAGATTAGACCAACAAAAAGATAAAACTTGCATTCAGTCAGCAGAGTCCTCCAGATCAGATCTGTGAAGAACAACCTCTGTCAAATGCAAATGCAAGGATTATTATTATTATATCATTCAACATATTTGATACCTGAGTGGGTACCAGCTACAATGTACAACAAATCTACAACAACAACATTACACTTGTGTATGCATTAGTAAGTGCAGAATACATTTCTATGTAAGATATCAACAACAACAACAAAAAATTGCACTTATAGAGCGCCTTTCAAGTCAGGAGCACGTTCCAAAGCGCTTCGTCCCAAACAGTCAGGTCAGGACCCAAGCGGAGGGGGGAGGGAAGGGTCGGGCAAGGGAGAGTGGGAGAGGGGGAAGATATAGTGGGGGAGCCGAAGGTGCGGTCGAAGAGGAAGGTCTTGAGACCGGCCTTGAAGGAGGAAAGGGACGAAGCGAGGCGGAGTGGCCGCGGGATGGAGTTCCACAGTGTGGGAGCAGAGAGACTGAAAGCCCGGCCACCGATGGTGGGGTGATTAGGGCGGTGGACGCGGAGCAGGCCTGAGTCTGCTGAGCGGAGGGGACGGGCAGGCTGATAGGGAGACAGTAGGTCAGAGAGATAGGAGGGGGACAGGCCGTGAATGGCCTTGAAAGTGAGGACAACGATCTTGAATTCGATCCTTTGGGTGATGGGGAGCCAGTGGAGACGGGCGAGGGTGGGAGTGATGTGATTGCGAAGCCTGGTACGGGAGAGAACACGAGCTGCAGAGTTCTGAATGATCTGCAGCCTGTGAAGGGAGGAGCTGGGAAGGCCGACGAGGAGAGAGTTCCCTTAGTCGAGCCTGGAAGTGATCAAGGCGTGGATGAGATCAAATAGCTCAGTTTTGAAACAGCTCTACTATTCAACATATTCAAGTCTGAGACCGATAGTTTTTTAAAAGCTAAAGGGATATGGGATAATAATCATCCTTGTATTTGATATAGTGCTTTTCACGTCTTCTAGACGTCTCAAAGCGCTTCACAGAATACACTGTAAAGTAAATTATATTTGGGGGCTAAACACGGCAGCCACAGCAGTATCCCACAAACAGTCGTGGATTGAAATGACCAATTTTTGGTACTTTCTCATATCTCAATGTTAGGACACACGGACAATGGACAAACACTTTTATCCATATTCGCGACGTTAATATACGTGGTTGGTACCATTGCATTTCTCGATACTAGGAATTGGTTGCACAAGCTCCCATGAAGAATTTCTTGCATTGGGCGCTTCGATTTTGAGCCTCTGGTATATTTTTCACACACAACAACCTGCCAGCAATCTAAACCACATGTCTGTGTTGATAATGGAGCCCAGAAACCGATGTGATTCTGAAAAATTTGACGTTGTAAGGATGATATTATGTTTATTTCTTTAGTGAGTGAGCCAGCACCTCCTCTCGTTCCCTCCGCTCTGACATTGCCATCAGCAACTGCGCTTTCAGTGTCTCTTCCTCTATGGAGTCCTTTAGCGAAGTGGTTAGAACACTTGCCTCGCACGCGAGAAGAAACCGGGTTTCCTTACTCCACACGCACGCACGCACACAAACACACACACACCCTCTGTTTACCTAGCAGTAACTACGAACCAGTTTGTTAGTCGATGGGCAGATCACTTTTCTGGGGTTAATAATCCCTCCCCAAAAACAATAATGATTTGGTCATTCAGTCCGCAACTGTTTGTGGCACACTGCCGTGCGCACTCAGCAGACGTATTTCGCCCACAAATAATAACAATAATAATAATAATCCTTGCATTTGATATAGCGCTTTTCACATCTTATCGAAGTCTCAAAGCGCTTCACAGAATATACTGTAAAGTGAATTGACTGTATATTTGTGGGCGAAACGCGGCAGCCAATTGCGCACAGCAGTGTCCCCACAAACAGCCACGTTGAAAATGACCAATTTTTATTATTGTGGGTTTTCTGGAGGGATTATTATTAGGCGTGTGGAGTAAGGAAACTTGCCAAAGTTTTCTCCTTGATCTGCCTGGATTCGAACACAGGTATCACGCAAGTAAAGCAAGTGCTCTTCCCACTGAGCTACAGGATAAAGTCACTTTACAGTATATTCTACAAAGAGCTTTGAGACATCTCAAAGGCCTACTAAGGTGCTATATCAAATGCAATGATTAACATTAGTATTATTATGATGTGTTCATTACTGCGTACACTGTGTGTGTGTGTATGGAGGAATCCCAAGTTCATCAAATGGTGTAATTGAAGTATATCAAGCAAAAGCACAGATATTTTCTATATTGAGAGAAACAAAGTAGTGGATTGTGTTTGAATCACTGGTGCTGTTATGCTCTAAGTTACTGAAACAATCAGCACTGTCCAGTACAGCACAGCTCCAAACTATTCCTTTTACCATTTGTCATCACACAGCAACATGTAAACAAGATTACCATATCCCTTCTGGTCAGGATCAGTGGTAGACATCCCATCAGTTTAGTAAGTACAGTATGATGTGTGCCAAACACACAGGAAAGGTCCCAATTTATTCCCTGATCTTCCCTGGCCAGCACACTGGGAGAAGCTGCCTTGTTTTTCCTCAAAGATTTATCTCAATTCTCCTTCAACTTTGGTTATGGACTTGGCTTCAAAAACCACTTGTGGTCGACAAATCTACTCATGCATTTAAGTAACTTTCTGTGTATATATTTTTAAAAATTCTAACTTCAATGAGGAATAAAGAAGTTATTAAAGCTGATCAGAACAATAGCACATAGTGTCAACAACAACAACTTGCAGTAATATGGTGCTGGTCACATAATCTCGGAGGGGTTTACGGTACTAGCAAAGGACACTGAGCAGTGGGGAGGGAGGAAGTGAAAGGTGCTCATAGATGTGACAACTTTGCAGGGTTTAAGGCAGGACTTGATACATATAGAAGGGCGAGAGAGAGGGAGTTCCATAGGTTAGTGACGTAGAATCAGAAAGCTTGATTACCAACAGTTGCACTGGTAGGGCAGGTAGGAGGAAGAATGCCTTACGAAGGCGCTAAATATTAGGAAATGCTGAAAATGAGACCCTACTGTTTGTTTTATTTTTGTCTGGAATAGCCAATGTGACCAGTTTAAAAGGCAAACAGGCAAACCCAGAGTGCCAAAGTACAGTAAAAGCCCATTTATCCGGCACCCTCAGGATCTGGCCAATGCCGGTTAAACGGCATGCTGGATATTTGGGCGGCCAGCTGCCGAAGACCCAACACAAACAAATTTACTTTTTTTTTAAACATACCATATCAATAATAGACTAAATAATAACAGAATATTGTATGGATACTTACCAATAAAGCAATAAATATTGATTACTGTCTATAAACACAGCACACAATCACAAAGCAAACTTCTACAATGGCGGACTGTAGGGGCTTGAAGCGATACTGTCGTTTTTTCTTTCTTTCTCTGCCTCCTTCCGTCTCTTTCACACACACACTCAGTCAGTCTGGCATCTCAATGGTTCCAAACCCAAACCCCCTCCACTCCTCTCATTTTCCATGTAAATTAATCAACTCACCCCCTCTCTTTCCCCTCTTTTCCCTCACTTCTCTCCCCCCCTCCCACTCCTCTCTCTTTCTCCTGCACCTCTTTCTCTTTCTTTCCCCCCCAGCCTCTGTCTCCCTGCCTCTCTCTCCTTCTCCCACCCCACCAAAACAGTGTATAAACCCGCAATACAGTCAGGCTACACAGGCAATAAGTAATATCTGTCAGAGCAAGAGGGGGAAAGAAAGAAAGAAAGAAAGAAAGAAAGAAAGAAAGAAAGAAAGAAAGAAAGAAAGAAAGAAAGAAAGAAAGAGAGAAAGAGAGAAAGAGAGAAAGAGAGAAAGAGAGAAAGAGAGAAAGAGAGAAAGAGAGAGAGAAAAAGAGAAAAAGAGAAAAAGAGAAAGAGAGAAAGAGAGAAAGAGAGAAAGAGAGAAAGAGAGAAAAAGAGAGAGAGATAGAGGGAGATAGAGGGAGATAGAGAGATAGAGGGAGATAGAGGGAGAGATAGAAAGGAAGGAGAGGGAGAGGGAGAGGGAGAGAAACGAAAGAGAGGGAGAGAAAGAGAGGAAGGAAGGAGAGGGAGAGAGAGAAAGGAAGGAGAGGGAGAGAGAGAAAGAAAAAGAGGGAGAGAGAAAAAGGAGAGAGGGAGAGGAAAAACCGACAGTGCGGCTTTAAGAAGGAAAACCGGAAGTGCCACTACGGGCAGCATTCAGAACTAATCGTACTGTACTCCTGTGCGATAATCGACTGATTAAATGCGCCACCGTGATTGTCTCGGATAAAATGCGGTTATTCGAATGGGGACCTTTTTTTGGAGGTGCCGGTTTTATGGAAATTACAGTTGTTCGGGTCACGGATAAACAGGCTTTTACTGTATTATGATGTTGACTATGTGAGCTAACATTGAGATGTTGGCAAGTACATTGAATTAGACCATGTGTCTTGAAATTTATATGATAGGAAATACAATGATGATGACCATGTGCCCTAACCTTGCATAATAATCCTTACATTTAATATACTGCCTTAACTACTGGGCAAATAGAAAAATGTGGCTGTAATTTTTCACCAGAATCGGCTATAAACAGGCCCCTCTGCGCCACACACCCCTCCACTATACACACCTGCCCTCCACTGTATAAACCCCCTGCCCCTCCACTACACACACACACCCCTCCACTATATACGCACCCCCTCTAAGCACACCCCTCCACTATACACCACCCGCACTACACACACACAAACACCCCTCTCTACTACACCCCCCACCACTGCGCTACACACATCCCCCTCTCCACTACACACATCCCTCTCCACTATACCCACAATCCCAACACTATTCACACACCCTCCAGTACACCCCGGCACATCTCATAGCACCATAGAATCATAGAATTTTACGGCACAAAAGGAGGCCATTCGGCCCATCTAGTCTGTGCCAACTCTTTGAAAAGAGCAAGTCAATCCCACTGCCCAGCTCTCTCCCCATAACCTAACAGACCTGTTCTCCCTAAATAAGATCTAATTCTCTTTTAAAAGCTGTTATCGAATCGGCCTCCACCACCTTTTCAGGCAATGCATTCCAGATTCGAACAATCCGCTGAGTGAAAAAATTCCTCCTCAGCTCCCCTCTACTTCTTTTTGAAACTATTTTAAATCTGTGACCACGAGTCACAGATTCGTCCACCAGTGGAAACAGTTTTTCCTTATTCACTCTGTCGAATCCCCTCATGATTTTATAAACCTCTATGAGGTCTCCTCTCAACCTTCTCTGTTCCAAAGAGAATAAACCTAGCCTATCTAGCCTTTCCCCATAAACTGAAGTCCCTCAATCCTGGTACCATTCTAGTAAACCTTCTTTGCACCCTTTCCAATGCCTCAATATCCTTTCTATAGTGTGGTGACCAGAATTGGACACAGTATTCCAGCTGAGGCCTAACCAAAGTTTTATAGAGGTTAGTCAGCACTTCCTGACTTTTGTACTCTATACCCCTATTTATAAAGCCTAGTATTCCATATGCCTTCTTAACAGCTTTGTCTACCTGTCCTGCCACCTTCAACGAGTCACTAACACAAATCCCCAGGTCTCTCTGTTCCCTCACACCCCTTAAAATTATATTATCTAACCTATATTGCCTCCCCTCATTTCTTCTCCCAAAATGTATCACCTCACACTTCTCTGCATTAAACTTCAATCTGCCATGTTCTGCCCACTTTACCATTTTATCTATATCTTCCTGCAGATGGTTACTATCCTCCTCACTATTTACTATTCTCCCCAACTTAGTATCATGTGCAAACTTGGAAACTGTGCTCCCTACACCCAGGTCCAGATCATTAATATATATTAAAAAGAGCAGTGGTCCCAATACCGATCCCTGGGGACATCCTGTGGAGCTCCTGTGGCTCAGTGGTTAGAGCACTTGTCTTGCAAGCTGGGGAGACCAAGCTGAGGAGACCTGTGTTCGAATCCAGGCAGGTCAGGGCGAAACCTTGGGCAAGTTTCCTTCCTCCACACGCCTAATAATAATCCCTCCAGAAAAAACACAAGAATAAAATTGGTCATTTCAATCCACGACTGTGTGTGGGACACTGCTGTGCGCAATTGGCTGCCGCGATTCGCCCACAAATATATACAGTCAATTCACTTTACAGTATATTCTGTGAAGCGCTTTGGGACGTTGATAAGATGTGGAAAGCGCTATATCAAATGCAAGGATTATTATCACTGCACACTTCCCTCCAGTCTGAAAAACAGCCGCTCATCACAACTCTCTGCTTTCTGTCTCGCAGCCAGTTATGGATCCATGCTGCCACTGTCCCCTTATCGCCGTGGGCCTCTACTTTCCTAATAAGCCTCTCATGCGGCACTTTGTCAAATCATCTATAGCTTATTTGTGGAGTCTTGCAGCTGAGTGGTTAAGAGCACTCAACTCACAAGGGAACTGGGTTTGATTCCCGGAAGGCAAAATGTTGGACACACCTGATACAGTAATAAGATAAAGTAGACACTCCGGGATTGTTTCTCCTGGCAGGAGAATCTATAAGGGGTCACAGTCTTAAAATTAAGGGTCCAGCCTTTTAAAACAGAGTTGAGGACACATTTCTTCACTCAGAGGGTAGTGAATTTATGGAATTCACTACCCCAGAAGGCTATAGATGCTCAGTCATTGAACATTTTCAAGGCTGAGACTGATAGATTTTTGAAAAATAGAGGGATTAGGGGATATGGGGATAGGGCAGGTAATTAGAGTTAGGTGAGAAGATCAGCCATGATCTTATTGAATGGCAGGGCAGGCTCAAAGGGCCAAATGGCCTACTCCTGCTCCTAATTCTTATGTTCTTAATAATCCCTCAAGAAAACAAACAATAAATCAGTCACTTTAATCCATGACTGATTGTGGAACACTGCTGTATGCAACTGGCTGCTGCATTTCACCTACATATATACAGTCAATTCACTTCAGAGTGTATTCTGTGAAGCACTATGAGACATCTAGAAGGCATGAAAAGCGGTATATCAAATGTAAGGATTATTATTATCCTAAAATGGGTTCTGCTTCCAGATTCACAATGTGACATGTCTCACTTCTCCTTCTGGCATTTAAGATTACAGTGTCAAACATATTTACATTTTGTCCGTTAAAAGACGGTTAATTTCCCACCATCAGTGTTCAATGTTTTTTGCTAGTATCGTATGTTGCATTAGATAAGAGATTGGCCTGAGCTCCTGTATCACATGTACAGTTGAGATATAATTTTCTATCTATCATCCACAGGGGTTCAATTCAGACTGGGCTCTTAACATTTGACTCCAATGCACTTGCTTGTAGTTGTGGACAAGACAACATCTACTGATCCTCCAATGTTGTCTGTTTCTGACACGTCTATGCTGGCTAAGATGAAATCCTGCTCAGTGATCACTAAGTGAACCTGGCATCTGCTCTAGACTACTCCATCTGCTTTTGTTCTAGATTTTATCCTGTTCTCTGTTGTAATTGGGGAATTTGTTTCCTCAGTTTCCTTGATCTCCTGACCGGCATACTCTTGCAAAATGGTCGCAACCTCTTCATGTGTAACAGTCTTTCCCTTCAACTGGGCTCCATCTTTCTCTATTTGTAAAGCCACAGTTTATACATTTGTCTGCTGGGCTTCTAGATATACTCAAGTAGTTTCTCTGCCTTGCCAGCCAATAACTTCTCCATACCTCATCTATCTCTGTCTCCTCCTCTGTCACATCAAGTTCCTGGAGATTGTATCTTGATAGTTCCTCTGCTTGCACTAAATCTATCACCTGATCCAGAGTTAAATTGACCTCTCTCAGAAGTTTGTTTGTTAATCTATTATGTCTGATCCACAGGATTTATCTGTTACAGATCAAACTGATTTCAGAACGCACACTTTTTTTGTTGATTTTTTCGGCCTGATTTGCTGATTTTCCGCAAACTGTTATCTGGCCTGTGTTCTGGCCTCAAATTTGGAATGTTCAACTGTGACATTAGTTCTCCCACTACAATGATAACTTGCCATGATAACAGGTAGTGATTGACTCTGCTCTTCAGGCAGTCTTCTAGCTGCTTTTAAATATCCTCCACTTTTCATAGGTGTCCATATGTGGACTGCACTGCATCAATGCTCTTTACACCCTGATTGCTCTCAGTGCAACAAGGGAAGCTGATGTGCCTTTCTACCTCCTACCCTCTCTGCCCAACAACTTTCCTGATCCCAACCACCAGCTCGGGTGCAGATCCCTGAGGGCCCAGTGGTTGGGATGTCCTCCTGATGTGAAAGGCACTATACAAGTGTCATTTGTTGTATTCTTACTCTCCGTTCATATGGTTTAAATCAACAAACTCACTTTTTTAATTTTTTCAGTTCTATTCATACTTTTCTTATAGTTCAACACTTCTGACACCATGTAATATGTGGCGTCAGAGGCAGGTGATCTTTTAAAGAAGTTGTAGTTTTATTGAGTTAGGGAAAGTAGCAGACATGTCCATCAGTCTCCACCTCATGAATCACTGGCTCACTCTTTAGAGGGTCTTTTTTACTAAATATCCCAGAATCATTCTGCAATTCTGGTTACACCTGCTTTTTTATGTGTGTTTACAAAGGAAACAACAATGACCTGGAAATCAGCCATTTTAGCTGCCGATGTTAAAAAAAAATCCGACTTACGGGTCATCAGGCCACTGCACAAATAGGAAGTGAGACTTTGACACCCAATGACTCAGATGTCAGCCATTTTTTTCTTTTTGCACCACAATCGGGTTGTCCTCGCATTTCAGTTGGACGCACGTTTAGTCATAGCCACCATCGTGTCTCGCAATAACACAGGTCGGGATTTTACGGTTCTCACACATTGCGTTCTAACAGGGCTGCACTGTAGTTATCAAAATGTGCCATCGCACCAAATACAGGATCCACCATTGATTCCCAAGTCTGCTTGAAGATAAAATTGGCTCATTATCATTCTTGCAATGCAAATTGTGACCTACAATGTGTCCATTATCCTCAGTGTTAATATATTATTGCAAAAAGGCCAATATCTGGATTTGCGTCTAGAGGGATGGAGGGGCAGGGGGTGGGTGATGATTGTGATTGTCATGGGGTGGGTGAGGGAGAAGGCAGGTCATTGTGTGGACAAGTTAATAAATGAAGACATTGATTGGCTTCATTTTTAACAATAGTAAATTGCAATTTGTAGCTATCAATTCATGCTGTAAGGCTTATCTCAGCCAGCAGCTAACCACAACTCAACGGTCCCCTCGCTTTATCACAAGTGTTTGTGTCACAGTCAACCGACAGTGCAATGTAGGGAGTTGCTCTAGCGAACAGTGCTAGCTGGCAAAAGGATTTGAAATGAACGAATCCTACACATGCTCGGGTGCACCTCACTGCCGACACCACCAGAACTTCAATCACCTGTCAGGTGCCAGGAGTTCCTTTGGCCACAATGTGACTTCATGGAAGTCAGAAATGAGCTGAATGTCCAAAGGGAGATATGCTGGGTCAGTGTGAGTCACTTCTGGGTATTCACAGGCTTCAATCTTTGTGAATGCTTATACCATCGACTCCAATTTAACTCAATCATTTTTTTTCTCCATCAACGTACACTAATGCACTTATGCAATGCAAAATGTACGGCGCCATTAAGCAATTCAGTAAAACTAATGAAAAAATTACCATTGAATATGTAGAGACCATTCCATCGGCATCACCATGGTAGATGTAGACAGCTCCAATGTAGTCATCCTCATTGGGTGCTCCAATTGCAACATCTGGAAAATAATGCTCTACATCACTTAGAAGCAAGGGATATTCTAAAAGTCTCTAGATTTCAACGCATGCAAACCATTCACACAAAATGCACTTGCATTCGGCAATCTCTTACTTTATAACTCCAGGTTCGTAGCTTTTGATTTAGGCTAGCATTCACCAATTTCCCTCCACAAGCTGCAGACCTCCACAGCTCATGTGCTCTCCTGCACTAGGCTCTGTGACCATATCAACCCCAAATATGTCCATTGGCTTCCCATCACACAGAGGATAACAGTTCAAGATCCTGGTCCTCACCTTCAAAGCCCCGCTCCCTCCTACTTCTGCAAACTTCTTTCCCCCCACCACCCAAACTGCCCGCTCCCTCCGCTTGATGGCCAGCCTGCATCACATCCTCCACCTCGCCCGCTCCACCATTGGTGTGCAGGCCTTCAACCACTCTGCCCCCATCCTCTGGAACTCCATACTGCAGTCCCTCCACCCCACCCCTTCCCTTGCCACCTTCAAGACGCACCTCAAAGCCCTCCTCTTTGACTGTGCTTTTGATCAACCTCCTTCTCCCCCGGCCTCCACCCTCTCCAATCCCTACCCCCAGCTCGGGTCCAAAATACTGTCTGACCATCACATTGGGATGTCCTCCCGATGTGAAAGGTGCTATACAAATGTAATTTTGTTGTTGTTGTACCCGATCTGAGGAGAACCCCACCCAAGGAAAAACTCTGGGAAGCAAGTGACGGTATAATTTAAAGCTGCACTGCTTCCTATAACATTTTTTGAACAATTCAGAGTTTACTTGTCAGTAAGCAGCGATAAAAGTCAGGATTGTTTAAACCTCACGAAATCGATCAACTGGTATGTGTGAGCAATCCGTCTGAGAAGTACTTTGAGACAATAACTTATAAATACAAAATGTTGCTGTTGTAGAAGGTAAAGCTGTAATATCGTTCATTTCAGCCGGAAACACAATACACCAGATCCAAGTTGCAGTTTTATGTTCAGGTGGCGAGTTAACACCTCAGGAAATGTTTCAATCTCTCAAGAATTAGTTTTTGAAGTCTAGTAGCACTTTAATTAGTTTTTACTTATTCACATAGTTGCTGATCTGTACTGTGTTTTTACACCTGTCTGCTGCATATTGTGCTTTTTAGTGATAGTCTAATATTTTCATAATCTCTCCCCACCTTCCACATGCACACATACAACAACAATAAACAAAATTACATTTGTATATCCCCTTTCACGTCAGGAGGATGCCCACACGGACACACACGTCTGGCAAAATTAAGCCACTGTATAACCTACTATTTCCACTATATAACAATCTGGATTTTCCAATTGGTATTACCGGTTGTGTTTCATTACAAATTAAAATCCTTACAGCAAAGCAGGGAGGAAACTGCACTTTGGAGAGAAATAACTTTTCAAAACAGGAAGGATGCCTCATTTACTTTAAAGATGGCGAAAGTGGTGACTTCCGATGGGAACAGGAAACACTGACCTGGAAATCCATCATCATCAATATCGCCCAGTGATGCGATGCTCTCCCCAAAGTGAGCATTGTATCGGCTGTCGCCCGTCAGAAGCTGCTGTTCCTCCAGCACCGCCTGAAAGCAGGAAATACGGTTGGTTAACAATACAGTGAACTCTGATGTCAGCGTCTAGTGCTAGGCCCTGTTCATTTCGGGAAACGCTCGCTCTCCACACCCGCCCAGGAAGACTTCAAACTAATGTTCCCACGAAGGTCACAACATTGGCTGGTTGTATTGAAGAAGGCCCTGCGCATTACCTATAGATTTGAGCCAGTCGAGCTACGGAGCTGACGTGGAGTCCTGCAGCTCAGTAGTTAGAGCACTCAACTTACAAGCTCGAGACCTGGGTTCAATTACCTGGCAGGATCCTCACGCAACCTAGAGCAAGTTTCCTTATTCCACCCGCCTCATAACAATCCTTCAAAAAAAAAAAATTGGTCATTTCAATCTGCGACTATTTGTGCTATACGCAATTGGCTGCTGGGTTACATCCACCTAGAAGATGTGATAAGTGCTATATCAATTGCAAGGATTATTATTCTTATTCTTAAGGAGAATTTCTTAAAACGTGACTGCTCCTTTTGAATAAATCAAATTTCACATTAGGGCCAACAAAAGGGTCATCTATTTGCAGCGATTTTCCACTGATGTACTGAGCCCACATATCACTATCTCAACCCAGCATAGTTTCTATTTATTTGTGAGGTTGGGAGAGAGAGAAACCTCATGTTCAAAACAACAACAACAACATATGGGGCAGCATCCCAGAGCATTTTAACACCAACGTACATCTACTAAATGTTATTATTAGCGCCTTGGGATGTGCTCCCGATGTGAAAGGCGCTATATAAATGTCATTTGTTGCTGTTTTATGCATTTTATGAATTTTATAATGAAGTCTTGCTGGGGGTGCAGACTTTGCAACTCTCCAGGATCTTGATCAGGCAACCATTGTCAATGTACAAGGTTTGGTTACCAATGTTGCCCAAATAAATCAACCTTACAGCATAACACAGTCAATCCCCCTACAATGCCCTTGAGAAATATATGGGTAAAATTTAGGATATTAGTTGATGTGCTCCTTACCTTAATTAACAGCAACAACAACAAACAACAAATTGCAATTATATAGCACGTTTCACATCAGGAGGACATCAGTTAAGGCACCAGAGGACAATTGAGGCTGTTCAGGAATATTTATTTCATTGTTAACACAAAAAGAAACAAGATACGTGACACAAAATCTGTCAAACAGCATGTTCCACTCGCTGTAATTCAATTTTGCTGACTCAGATATTTTCTAGGTCAAAAAAGAGAGTTAAAAGAAACTTAAAGACAGAAATTATATTTAGGATTTCAGAGTGTTTCTTCAATTCTCGCAAATCGCCAACCTTTATTGTTTAAGTACAAAAAGTCAGCAATCTAGTCGGTAATTGTTAGGCCGTGGCAGCTTAAAATAGAAGTTGAAATCTTCCTCCAAGTGTAACAAGTGAAAATAGTTCTTCATAATCAACATGGGTGAAAACAACCATAAATATATACATTGCTAACTCTTAGGAGATGTTTTATCCCCACCCACCATCACTCTTAGCGGCATATTGGTTTAGTCTGAAAATTTCCATGTTCTATTTGCCTCCTCTGATCACAGAGAAATTGTTAACAAGTATGTGGGTCCATGACAATAACAACCCTTGTATTTGACATAGCGCCTTAGCATATCTTTGAGATGTCTCAAGGAACTTCACAGAATATACTGTAAAGTGAATTGACTGCATACTTTGTGGGAGAAACGCGGCAGCCAATTGCACACAGCAGTGTCCCACTAACAGTCGTGGATTGAGTGACCAAATTATTCAATGAATATTATTGTTATTATTGAAGGGATTATTATGGCTGGAAAAGCGATCCGACAAGACCCCAAGAGGGTAACGAGGCACTGCTGAAAGTAGCAAGTGAAAGACCACGTACGCATAAGCCAAGAGCAAAGCGGGTAAGCAGTGCAGCCAGTGTTTTGTTTGCAGGCTCTTGTCCTTCGGCTGCGCATCCTCTCCACTTCAATCTGGCGCTTAATAACAGTGGGAGTCTTTGTAACAATGCAAGTGTTTTTCACAATATCGTATAGAACATGCGCAACCATTTCCTGATGTATTAATTAACTAATCCTGTTAATCCAGAATGAAATAGTCTTCGTTCAGAAGCAGTGACTGTGATGTGCAAACCCACACAAACCCGCCCCACCCACCTACCACACACACGCACCGCACATATACATTTGGGCACATCCTTCCTACCCTTTCAGAATCTACAAAACAAAATTAGAAAAGCGGTGTTCAAATCTACATCAACCACAAACTTCTTTAAGCAAGTTTTATGTTCTTACGACTGACGCCTCATAAATTTCATCCCTCATGGTAAATTGGAGGCCTTTAGTGCCCGAAGCGAAAGGCAATATATAAATGCAATTTGTTGTTGTTGTAGTTACTGTTGCTTTGAAAGATTTCACTTACATTACCACTGTTGATGAACACAGTCACCTGGCCTTCATCGCGTATTTTTGTGAACATGGGCGCTCCAACCAGAAGATCAGTGTAGCCATCGGAATTCAGATCAACCGCACACAATGATGACCCAAAGTAAGAGCCCATCTGAAATGCAGTAACACATAACATTTAGTTAACTAATAATAATCCTTGCATTTGATACAGCACTTTTCACGTCTTCTAGATGCCTCAAAGGCGCTTCGCAGAATATACTGAAAAGTGAATTGACTGGATATTTGTGGGCGAAACACGGCAACCAATTGCGCACAGTCGTGGATTGAAAAGTTTATTATTGTTTTATTTGTGAGGGATTATTGTTGGGCATGTGGACTAAGGAAACCTGCCCAATGTTTCGCCCTGCCGGGAATAAAACACACTTGTAAGGCAAGTGCTCTAACCACTGGGCTATAGCACTCCACACTAAATACAGTAGAAGCCCGTTTATCCGGCACCCTCGGGACCTGGCCAGTATCGGTTAAAGCGCCTGCCGGGTATTCAGTGGAAAACCCAACATAAAACAAAATAATTATTATTTTAAAACATAGCATATTAATAATAGACTAAATAATAATTTATATGATAATATAATATGTAAGTACTAATTATAATCCTTTTACACACAGCGACCAAGGCAGTTCAGAGAGATCTTTAAACTAGTGCAAAAGTTACACGTCTGAATGACACTGTTCTCATTGGGGGCAGAAGAGAGGAAAGCAAACGTGTCATGGAGAAAGCAGAGAGTGAGAGGCGGCCGCTCAGTTCAGTTAACTTTCTTTCCAAAAAGCCTTGCGATGCCTGTGTGTGTGTGTGTGTTGAAACACTACATTCTGTAAAACGAGCATTGCAGAGATGAGTCTTTTTTTAATTAAAATAAAAGCCAATGAATTAATCTGCAAGCTTTGCTCAGGGTGTGTGTGTGTTTTGCGGCTAAATTAAATCTAAATTAATCAACTCACCCTCTGCCTCTCAAAGAGTACACTCCGGAGAGTGTATTGCTTCACAGTACCAGCAGCATTCTGAGCTAGCGCCACCATCAGGCACCTAGTAGCAACATTCCAAAATACTGATGCAACACAAAACACCAAAAATATGCGTTTTTCTGGATAAATTCCGGTTTAATGAATGCGGACCTTTTTTTGCGGTGCCGGTTATACGGAAGTTACGATTGATCGGGTCACGGATAAACGGGCTTCTACTGTACTAGATACAGAAGAATACAAGATCTCATATTTCAACAGAGCATTCACTATTCAGACTAACAATTCCACACTGCAATCAACTCTTCTATATAACACTAGACTTTGCATATTTCAACATAGTGTTCAACATCCTGTAGCTCAGTGGTTAGAGCACTCGTCTTACAAGTGTGAGACTTATGTTCGATTCCAGGCAGGTCAAGGCGAAACCTTGGGCAACTTTCCTTACTCCACACACCTAATAATAATCCCTCCAAGAAAACTTATAAAAAATTGGTCAGTTCAATCCACGAATGTCTGTGGGACACTGTGTATAATCAGCTGGCACGTTTGCCCGCAAAATGTACTCAATTCACTTTACAGTATATTCTGTGAAGCGCTTTGAGACGTCTAGAAGACCTTAAAAAGTGCTATATCAAATTATTATTATTAAGAGATAATATCAAGGGACGCCTTGGGACATCCTCCCCACATGAAAGCTGCCATATAAATATAATTTTGTTGTTGTCGTTTTCATTATGGAAAGTTTTGGTAAAAATCTTCATCTAATGGACCACAGAGAGATTTGTTTGGGATTTGTACGATTTTACACTGGTCATTGGGGTCAACAATAACAATAGACTTCTATGGGATGGACAATGACGGCTTTACACCTGAGCTGGGGGTTGGAATCAGGAGGTGTAGAGGGTGGAAGGTGACTATTTCAACATTTATAAAGCAAAAGGCTAAAACACCCCAAGCAAAATAGCAGCAAAATGAAGCAAAGTCAAGGCAGGTGAGGAAAGGAAATTGAGAGGAGATTATATGGAAAGGTAATGTTAGATCTGAGGTTCAGCAATCATCTGAATGTGGTTCTCAGATGAGGAAACATAGTTATCCATGGTCACACTTGACAACAACACATTGCATTTATATATTTGCCTTTAACTTAGGAAGTTGTCAAAAAGACTAATGGGATGGGATGTTGGCCTTTATCTCAAGGGGGCTGGAATATAAAGGAGAGGAAATGATGCTTCAATGACCAAATGATGCTTTGGTCAGATCCCATTTGGAGTACTGGGTTCAGTTTTGGACACTGCACCTCAGGAAGGATATATTGGTACTGGAGGGGGTGCAACAAAGATTCACCAGAATGATACCAGGGCTAAAAAGGTTAAATTATGAGGACATATTGCCTAAACTTGGTCTCTATTCCCTTGATCTTAGAAGGTTGAGGGGGATCTAATAACAATAATAATCCTTGTATTTGATTTAGCGCTTTTCATGTTTTCTAGACTTCTCAAACCGCTTCACAGAATATACTGGAAAGTGAATTGACTGCATATATGCACAACAGTATCCCACAAACAGTTGTGGATTGAGTGACCAAATTATTATTGGATTTTTTTGAGGGGTTATTATCAGGCGTGTGGAATAAGGAAACGTGCCCGTGGTAAACTTCATAAACTTGCTCATCTGATTGAGCTATTTAAAACAGAAAAGGGATTTGATAGGGGAAATACAGCGGAATTATTTCTTCTGGTAGGGGAACCCAGAACAAGTTAGCATAATCTTAAAATCAGAGCTAAGCCATTTAGAAATGAAATCAAGAGGCAATTTATTATCCAAAGGGTAGTAGAAATCTGGAAGTCTCTTTCAAGTGAGTTTCCTTACTCCACACGTCTTTATTTACCTAGCAGTAAGTAGGAACTCGGCTGTTAGTCAATTGACGGATTGCTTTCCGGGGTTAAGAATTCCTGTAAATTTTTTAATAATAAGTTGGTCAGTTCAATCCACAAATGTTTGTGGGACACTGTGCATAATCGACTACCATGTTTGCCCACAAAATATACACTATATTCTGTGAAGCGCTTTGAGACGTCTCAAAGACGTGATGAGTGCTATTTTGAATGCAAAGATTATCATTATTATAATGACATATGGTGAACTGGGATAACATAATTACGGGAACATAGACAGTAAATAATGCCATCAAAGAACTGGAAGAAAATTGTACCATCAGGTCTTTGGTCTGTAGCAAATTTCCCAGGAACATGCAAAAAGCTTGCAGATGTTAGACTACAATTTGTCTTGGCAAACTGACCTTTTTCCCTGGAATGGTGAGAATCGCCGTTAATTTGTCTCGGTCGATCTTGAATATATAAACCTGGAAAAGTACAAAACAGAAGGTGTTAGTTAATAATGAGATCGTGGTAATCTTGGCTTGATTCCACCACAAAGTGAATCAATGAGCGTGTACACACTTTGCATGTACATAATATGTGAACCCTCAGTCTGGTTTGGATCCTCTTAAGCATGATGTTGGGTTTCTGTATGTCTCAGACACATGGTTGATCAACAAGAGTGCATGATATACCAAAGTTCACTGCATCTTATTTTGGTGCACAATAATAATAATAATACTAATCCTTGCATTTAATATGCTGATAATGGAATCGATGATGCAGGAGTCACAACCTGGATTTGCATAACACTTGTACTGAAGGAAATAACTAGTACAATAATACAACGCAGGATTTACTGTCGTAGAAAGACTGTATTTTGTAGGCAAATGCAGCAGGCGGTTTTGTAGAATCAATGAATTATACAACAACAACAACAACAACAACAATTTACATTTATAGAGCGCCTTTCACGTCGGGAGGACGTCCCAAGGCGCTGAACAAGAGGCGTGTGACCCGAGCTGGGAGGGGAGTGTTTGGGAAGGGGTGAAACACGAAGGGGAGGTAAAAGAGTTTGGGGTGGAACAAAAGGCACGATCGAAGAGGAAAGTCTTCAAACCGGCCTTGAAAGAGGAAAGGGAAGAGACGAAACGGAGGGATTGAGGGATGGCATTCCATAAGGTGGGAGCGGAGAAACTGAAGGCCCGGCCTCCGATGGTGGGGCGGTTCGGGCGGGGGGCTTGGAGCAGGCCAAGGCCTGTTGAACGGAGGGTCCGGGTGGGCGTGTAGGGGGAGAGTAGATCGGTTAGATAGGGCGGGGCAAGGCCGTGTAAGGCCTTGTAGGTGAGGACGAGGATCTTAAACTCGATCCTCTGGAGGATGGGGAGCCAGTGGAGACGGGCGAGGGTGGGGGTTATGTGGTCACGGAGGCGGGTGCGGGATGCACGGGCTGCAGAGTTTTGGATGGCCTGCAGCCTATGAATGGAGGAATTGGGGAGGCCGACGAGGAGAGAATTTCCGTAATCCAGCCGTGAGAAGGAGACCAAATCATGTCTGTGCCGGCTCTTTGAAAAGAGCTGTCCAAGTCAATCTCTCACTCGCCCGTTCTCTCCCCACAGCCCTGCCAGCTTGTCCTCCCCAAATAACTACTGTATCTACTTCTCGCTTAAAAGGTGTTATGGAATCGACTTCCACCGCTCTTTCAGCAAATGCATTCGAAACCCGAACAACTCGCCGTGTGAAAAAATTCTATTGGGTCTCCTCTTAACCTTCTCTGCTCTAGCTTTTCTAGCCTCTCATGGTAACATCCTGGTAAATCTCCTTTGCACCCTGTGGAAGGATGCGTTGACATCTTTCCGAAAGTGTAGTGCCCAGAACTGAACACAGTACTCTAGGTGAAGCCTGAACGTTATTTTATAATGTAAATGTACGCACTGAAATTAGCACTCAGTGGTCCAGATGATGAAGGTCAAAGTTAGCCAGCGAATCTGCTCTGAACACGTCCCAGAGGCTGTGAGTGTGGAGATGTGAGTGTGTAGGTGTCAGTTGAGGGCTGAATTGGGCTTGGTTGCAATGTTTCCCACTATTCGTTTGACTCAGAAACAGTGACCGGCACATGAATAATATACTGGAGGGCGGGAACCAACGCGATAACTGCACCACCACAGAAGGGAAATAAGTGTCAAATGCTTCCTGAGACGATGGTGAGGGGAGAAGAAAGAAGATAAACATGAGATTGAATTACAAGTAATTTGGCATTAAGGTTGTTTTAATACAACATAAAATAGTCCTTCAATTTGGTGTAGCCCCTTTACATGATGAAGACATCTTAAAGCACCTCACACCGTTACTGTACAGTGGAGTGATTATGTATTGTGCGAGCGCACACAACAGACAAGTTTACACACAGCAATGTCCCACAAACATGCATGAAATGAACGATTGATTTTAGTCCTTCTCGTTTGCCACTAGGAGATGGCAGCGGACTTCAATAACTTGTGATATAAAGTACAGGTACAGTTGTACCGTATATTGTACAGATCGACTGACATTAAAAGGATAATACCCATTCACTGAACACAACGAGAAACCACGGTGATTGTAGGTTTATTTTCTAGAATTGGATCCATGAACGTATGAACGCCGCCAAAACACAAACACCTCCAAAGCCAGCAGATAGACTCTGACACAAAAAGCTCCTTTTGCGACACGACTCACTGCTGGTTAGTGAATGTGGAATCTTAAGACAAACCCGAGTGTGGTCGGGGTCTGTGTGAACGCACGGCAGTGGTGACATTGGACCGTTGCGTCAGCGACATCAAAATAGGCCCATACCTTTCCAGAATCCGCATCTCGTGGTGCTCCTCCTACAATCTCCAGGGAGTTGGGGTTCGTGAAATGGCCTGTGGCCACTGCAAATCCTAAATGGAAAAGGGAGAGCGTGTTAGGGAGCGTTCCAGCCGGTTTAAATTATCATCGAGGCCTAGCTACCCTGACTGCGGAGAGGGAAAGGTGGGCGCTTCAGCTATATTATTAATAATATGATCATCTCTGCATTTAATAAAGCGCCTTATCACATTGTTGAGAAGTCTTAAAACGCTTCACAGGTTATACTGTAAAGTGAATTGACTGTGTATTCCTTGGCAAAGTGCGGTGTCCGATTGCACACAGCAATGTCCCGCAAACATTGTAAATTAAGTGACCAAATTATTATTATTTTGTTTTTGAGTGATTATTATTAGGCGTGCGGAGTAAGGAAATTTGCCCAAGGGTTTGCCCTGCTTGGAATGGACCCAGGTCTCTCACTTGCAAGATGAGGCTTCGTCTTCCCCTCTCTCCAACTCGGGATTACACGAAAGAGGCTGAGACAATATCAATTCTTTAACTGCCACCAAAATATGACTGCACTTCTCCACAGGCGCCAATGGCTTATTGAATGAATGGTGGAGGGGGGAGGTCTATTCTTGGGAACAGGGAGTTACTGCATCAATTGCTACTTCCATATTTCGCTAACTGATGTAAAGATGACTGAATCCCAGTAAACACTAACAAATCATCAGCTATGTCCACTATAACCTGGCTCAGTTGACAGTTCTCTCTCCTCTGAGTCAGATGGTTGTAGCTTCAGGACATCAGGACTTTGAACTCCTGTAGTCAATACTGACTGAGCTGCTGAGCTACAAAAGCCATTGCATGTGCTGTGAAGCGCTTTCAGACATCCTCGCTATGTGAGAAGCACTAGATCAAATGCAAGATTAGTATTATTATCCAGTGATTGGTTTTCAAGCTATTTCCACCCATCAGCAGGTCTCACTTACCCAGATAGCGATAGCGAGTGGACCCTGCGGTGGAATCCTTAAAGTGGTAATACTTCTTCTCTTTCAAGTTGTAGACTTTGACTGTGCCAGTCCAGTAATAGGAGCCGGGTGCCCCCATCACTACCAGATCCTGCAATGTAAGACGCGTGTGAGGCAGCAGGGATTTTACTGAATGAACAGCAATTCATATTTGTCCATTGCCTTTCACTTCAGGCCATCTTCACATAGCTGATTATGGGTTTGGGGAAAAAAAGAGAGCTGCGGAGGATAAAAGGCGACCTCAGCAATCAACGCACTATCTCCAAATCACATGTCAACAAGTAGCAGCATCAGTCAGTGGTTTATGACTGGCATTTTACTGTGAAGGGTGGCTGTGGTCCTGCCCCTCTATTCTGATCGCGTCTGCTGCAGGTGAACAGGCTGTAGCCCAGCTTTCCGGCAGGGCTTGGAAGAGGAAGCAGATGTTCGATTGTTCAGGGCAGGCAGGTGACGAAAGTACTTCTCTGCTCCCGTCAATGACGACATGTTCCAGCTGTTTCCTGCCTCTGACCTCACCCACCCAATGACGTTGAGCTCAAATTCCCACGACTTTTATTTTAAAATCAAGAAAGGATAACTCACAATACGTTTGTATTTCAGCAAAGAAGATGATTAACACAAACTGTGGTGGAGGAAGCTAAAGCTACGTGGACCATGAATGTGTCACTCTGAAACCTTTACAAGACATTTTACAAGCATTTGTTTTGTATCACTTTTGGCCTCCTCGGCATCCTGTCGTGAAGTAGCCCTCACAGATGATCTATTCATCACTTCCCAAACCGCTGGATCTTGAACCAAATTATAATTTCAGATATATTATTAACCTAGCTCACCCGATTACTTTCCCAGATTAGATCTTGTGACATACCGGAAAAGAATTTCCAGTGTTTATTAATATACTTTATTCGCAGCATAACAATGAAAAATGAAGAGTCTGGTTCATGACCTCTGATGGAACCGATGTCCTCCTGATGTGAAAGGCGCTATACTAATATCATTTTGTTATTGTAATTTTGTTGAACCGTACAAACATTTACAGCATCGAAGAAGGCCATTCGACTCATTGTCCTGGCTCTGTAGAAGTGCTTCTAGTTAGTTGCCGTTTTGTTTCCTCCTTCCCTCCCGTAATCCCACAAAAGTATTTTTAGATAAAATAGAATTTTACATTAATCCAAATCCAACCACGATACAGACTTTGTGATTTATGTGAACCCAAACTGGTTATGTAAAGCACCAGTTCCAGTGATCTATGTTTAATTTCAAATTGAAATCAGTGATTTCCCCCACAGTTAATCCACTTTACAGAATATCTTTTCAAAGCAAGGATTCTGCACAGGCTTCTCCTGCCAACACAGGCTTCAAACCATCTGGTGGGGAGTCAATGAGAGGCATCTTTTGCATTTGACAACAATGTCAAATGCAAGTACAGTATTATTATTAATATTGTTGATATTTTATAAATCAGAAGCAGGTAGTTTAACCCGATTCTAAAAACGGCTAATTATAAATGCTGATGGGTGCTCGAGTCTGGAATATAAAAGATCTGAACTGTGACCATTTTTTGTTACCACAGATTCAACTTTAGCTTTTTTTTAAGATGTCGCAAACTGCTTCAGATATTCACATCTAGCATTTATTCCCCTTTATGATCCCTAAATGAGACTCTTTCCCCACCCAGCGCTTCACAGGATATAGCGTAAAGTAAATTGATTGTACATTTTGTGGGCAAAATCCTGGTTTCTTTTTAAGAAAGCCGAACACATCTTTTCAGAGCAAGGATTCTGCACAGACTTCTGCTGCCAACACAGGCGTCCAACCATCTGCTGGGGAGTCAACGGGAGGTGCAATTTGATTTGCTGCTCCTCTCTCAAGTCTGTGCTCTACCACCCCCGCCCGAGATCAGTTAATCAGCACAGACTGCGGAAACAAACATGGGGCCTTCTCTGTCTGTACAGCTGAATAACTCACTCAATAAACATGCTGAGCCCTCAGGGGAACATCATCTTGTGTTATAATGTGCAACAGTGTTGAAGAGTGTTGTTAAAGAGCGCACAAAACTGCATTCAAATGGTTCAATCCGAACCTATACCTACGTCACTCACTGAGTCGGGCAGCCAGCGGTGCCTTTGAAACTTGGATCATAGTATTTCAATGCCACGTCACATAATCCCCATTTAAGGTAACTTTAAAGTGTCCCATTATGTGACTATTATCGCATGGCCTTCTGTATTTTGCAGCCCACAGCTCATTATCAGGGCAATACAAACAGCCGTTCTGTTACACAGATGGCTGTGGAATGTCCTATGTAGTTGGTCCAGCATGTGGACATGTGGCTCGGTGATGTCTTAAATAGAGAGCGACTGAGGGTATGGTCAAGGCTCACTTGTAAAATTATGGGTGCGTTATATCAGCTTATTCACTGCGCCACTGACAGGCTGTACCACTTTATCGTTGACACAAACACAGATTTATTTTCTGTGCCACGCTATTCGAAGCACTGAAAAACTTTATTGTAACAGTTTGAAACCCACAGAAAACTTCTCTGCAGCTGTTAAGTGATGGAAAGCATGTGTGTATTACATAGGCACCAAAATGACTTAACAACAGAAGGCCGCCTCCAGAAGGTTGACGAAGAGGAGGGGACAAATGAAAAAACTTCTCAAAACATTTTCCTATCGCTTCTGTGCTGACAATTTAGATATAAATTCAGTACACGATACGCACACAGCCTAACAACAACACCAACAACAAAATTACACTTAGAGGTCAGGAGAGAAGTACACCATCAACCCAACATACTGCCTTTCAAGATGATTCAAACTATGGTAACACAACCAAGTTCATTTTAAATTCTTCATTTCCAGTTCTGTTTTATATGAATAAACTTAAGTTTAATTCAAGAATAATTAACACAGCCTGGGTGGGCTGGGAGTAACTTAATGTTGTCCTGCTGGTAAGGCGTATACATGACTGGGTGTGGTTACTTTGGAGAAATCCCGTTAATAAATCACACTGTCAAAGTAGGTAAATTTACCAACAATTCTGAATAATTGGGAGCCCACTTATGGTCTAAATATACACGTCCTTCAGGTTCGAAGATAAATGACCTGGATGTGCCCCGTTCACACTGACATTATTCTCAATGCCGAGTCCACGAATCCAGGTCTGCCAGCAAATGACTTTTTCCATAAGCAAAAACTAAGCCAGAATGCTGAATATGTGACCCAGTTTCAATGCTTTAGGCATTACGAATGTTGTTGGGGGAACACCCAGAGACATCTGGACAATTCTCATTCAGAACTAAAGGGATTTCCAAATTTAAATCACTTGTGAGACAGCATGGAGATAATAATAAGAATAATTCTTATGTTTGATATCGTGCCTTATCACATTTTTGAGATGTCTCAAAGCGCTTCAGAGAATAAACTGAAAGTGAATTGACTGTATACTTTGTGCGCGAAACGCTTCAACCAATTGTGCTCAGCGGTGTCCCACAAACAGTCGCGGGTTGAGTGAGTAAATTTTTGGGGGTTAACACATGGAACATTGGATCATTTAGTGAACTGTTTTTGCACGTCTGTGACAGTACCTCACTCCCAAGCAGGCTCAGTCGATATGGGAATTTTCCGATATCGATATATCGGTGGGCTCACATCGATATATCCCGATATCGCTGGGTTTCTTTATTCTGTTGTGTATGCGCGCGCATTTGGAGGTGCGCGCGCATTCCGATATGCGCGCACATTCCATGCTCTAGGCTCAGGAGGTTTGCAATGCTGGTGACAAGGTAAGTTGAAAAAGTTCGCATTATACCGATATAACCAATATATCGATACATCACTGGACACTATATACCAATGTTTTGTGATATACCGACTTTTTTTAAACCGCATTTTTCGATATACCGATATATTTGAATTTCCAATATCGGCATATCGGTATGAAAAATTATACCGATATTATCGATATATCGCCGGACACCACTCCCAAGGCAGCTAAAATCCTTGGCCATACCTTCATCACTTCCCACCTCGACAATCTCCCCAGATCCACTACCTACAAACTATATCTGATCCAGAATTCCGCCGCACATATTCCTACCCACATTGAACTCCAAAACATCATCACACCAGTTCTCTCCAGCCTCCACTGTCTCCTTATCATAGAATGGATCGATTTTTCAGGATGCTCTCACTTGTCGACAAATCCCTTCATGCTTTAGCACCTCCCTACCTTTCTGACCTGCTTTCACCTCATTCCAGTACCTGCTGCCTCCACTCGGCTGAAACACTTTCCCTCTTATGTATTTCTCTATTGCTTCCATCACTTCCTAGTCAGGCAAAGCATGAGCAATAGAGATGGAGAGAAAAGTTCTCTACTCTATCGCAAGCATAATCCCCAGGGTCCACCTAATACCATTGAGATGTTTTTCACACCAACCATTCCCATGCCCTCAAAGTACCAGCTTTGTGCCTACTTGTGGGGAGATGTGGGTTAGAACAGACATGCATTTTGCATGGAAAGCCCTCCACGGCCTTGTCCCACCCTACCTCTATGACCTCACCCCCCACCAACCCACTCGATCCCTCAGCTCAGCGGGATCCTACCTGCTCCATGTCCCCCAACCCATCTGCCCCACCATCGGCTGGCGAGTCTTTAGCCACTTTGCCCCTAACCTCTGAAATTCCATCCCACAGACCTTCCAGCTCGCCTCCCTCCTAGCCTCCTTCAAGCATTGCTTCAAAACCCTTCCCTTCAACGATCCCATTGATCACCCCAAAGCCCCTCCTTTCCCTCCACCCTCCCCAATCCCGACCCCAGCTCGGGTCTGAAACATTGAC
>CM068743.1:2600385-2709527 GCA_035084275.1 Hydrolagus colliei | reverse complement strand
TCCTCGCTTTAAACCGCGGCATTTTTATTTCGTTGTTGCTAAATTTACAAAAAATGGCATTATCACATGTTAACACAGGACAGGATCGTGACAAACTTCCCGGCCCACGGGAAACGGAAAGTGGGAGGGGGGAGGGGGTTGTGGGGGGGGGGGGGGGGGTGGGGGGCGGATTTCTTTCCCAATGTCCCGGGCCAACAATGCCTCCCAAACACCAATAACCCATTCGCTTCACGGCCGTTTGTGGGAGATGGCTGCGCGCAAATTTGCCATTCGCGGTTGACGCCATCGGCCAATTCCTGTCCGTTGGCGTCCTCGCTAACCTCGGCTCCAGCACATAACGTGGAGCCCTGTAGCTCAGTGGTCAGAGCCCTCGCCTTGTAAGCGAGTAGACCTGGGTTCAATTCCAGGCAGAGTGAAACCTTGGGCAAGTCACCCCACTCCGCACGCCCGATAATAATCCCTCCAAACCCTTTTTTAAAGTTGGTCGTTTCAAGCCATGACTGTTATGTATAACAAGAATAATAATCCTTACATTGATAGAGCGCTTTCCACGTCTTATCGACGTCTCAAAGCGCTTCAAAGAAAACAACAAGGTGCCAAGGTAGGGACCAGAGCGGGGTGGGGGGGAGGGGTCGGGGCAGGGGGAAGGAGAGCAGGAAAACCGACCGTATATTTGTGGGCGAAACGCGGCAGCCAAATCGCGCACAGCAGTGTCCCACAAACAGTCGCGGAAATGGGGCCAGGGGAGAAAGGGAGAAAAGAGGGTAAGGGGGGGGAGAGGGAGGGAAAGGTGGGGTGGGGTGAAGTCAGGAAGGAACACTGATTCTGATGACCCTTCGCGACCCCCCCACCCACCCCCCGCGACCCTGATTTGGGTCAGGACCTGGAGTTGGGAGCCACTGGTCTATGGGATAGAGTTCCAGAGCGTGAGGGCAGAATGGCTGAAAGCGTAACCTCTGATGGTGGGATGGATTGGACGGGGTGGGGAGGAACGTGAAGCAGCCTGGGGTTCACTGAGCGAAAGGGAGCATCTGGGTCATTTACGGTTGAAGGAGATGTTCCTCAATCCCGAGGACAGACAGGAGAAGCCTAAAAAAAAGGCCCCTCGCTTATCATCTGAATATTGTGAGATGGACAGATCAGCCTGAGGTACCTTGAAGTTCTGGAATTGCCCCCCTTTCAATGAGGGAAAAGGAGAGGGGGTTCTGTTCGCTTACTCACCGAACGCTTGGACAAGAATGAAGACTGTGCAATGTAGATTAACACGAGCAATACTGTTGCATGACTTTACGCTGCAGTTTTGTTGCTGCTTGTTCTGTGAATGCGCTGAAATTCAAAACAGTCCGTTTCTGGCAGCTGTATTGCGTGGTTATCTGACCACATTAAAGCTCACGGGCATTTAACATCCAAATGGTACAGCGTGCCTCACACTCGCAGTGTGGTTAGCAGAGGCAATTTAGAACTATATCATAATACCCATTGAAATACACAATCACTCCAATTAACAACGCAACCTGCGAAGTCCTGCTGCTCAGTGGTCGGAGCACTCGCTTTGCCAGTGAGAGACCTTGTCCGTTAGGCACAAAACCCACCTTGTTAAGACTCGTCTTTTTGACCACATTTTCAGTCGACTTTCCCCCTCCCCCCATCCCCCCCCCCCCCCTACACACGCAATTTATAAGCCTCTCCTCCCAGCTCTGGTTCCACTCGGTCGTGCGAAACACTGAGACATTCTCCTGACATGAAAGGCGCCGTGTAAATGTAAATTGTTGTTGTCGTTGCTATCGTTGAGCTGTTAGACCCAATTTGATATCGTACTTTTCAGGTCTTCCAGACGTCTCACAGCGCTTCACAGGATGTACTGTAAAGTAAATTGACTGTATATGTGTGGGCGGAACGCAGCAGCCAATTGCTCACAGCAGCGTCCCACAAACAGTTGTGGATTGAAATGACCAATTTTTTTTGGGGGGGGAGGAGAGGGATTATTAGTAGCCATGTGGAGTAAGCAACCTTGCCCAAGCTTTCGCGTTGACCTGCCGGGAAACGAACCCGGGTCTCTTGCTTGTAAGGTGAGTTATCCAACCACTGAGCTACAGGACTCCACAAAGTGAAATTCACGAAGACGTTGTTCAAAAAGAGAAGCTTCCGCTGTCCTGTCAACAGGTCCATCCAACAAACTACCAATTAATTGGTCATTGACAATATGGCTGTATGTGGAGCCATGTTAGTACACACCTAAGTTCTCTCGTGTGTGAGGCGAGTGCTCTAGCCAATATGCTACAGGACTCCACTGTTCAACTGCAGTCACTGCAACTTGATAGTAACTCCATGTGAAGCACTTTCAAATATTTCAGCGTAATAAGCGGCTAATAAATATAAACTATTTGTTTAACTATTTACCTAGGCGCAAGATTTCTTCTGGTGAAGGAGGGAAATGAAGGAGCAATCAGAGGAGCCTAATGTCAGGGATAATCTTTCCGGGCATTTCCTGGTGGTTTGGGCTCGGTTTCCGTCAAAGATTACGGTTTGTGAGTCTGGTGTCTGTAGTTCCTGGTGATTGGGGACATTTCACTTTCTGGTTAAGGAAAGGAAGCACTATCTCACTTTCCCTGCCAAGGACTCAAGTCCAGCGTGCGTTGGTATCTGTACAGTCTCGTTCTAGATCATGTCACCTAAATGCCTGTCTATTTGTATCCAGTGGATCATGGCCATATCAACAACAACAACAACAACAACAAATTACACGTATAAAGCGCCTTTCACGTCGGGAATACGTCCCAAGGCGCTGCACAGGAGGCATGTGACCTGAGCTGGGAGGGGAGTGTTTGGGAAGGGGTGAAACAAGTAGGGGAGGTCGAAGAATTTGGGGGGGAACAAAAGGCACGGTCGAAGAGGAAAGTCTTCAAACCGGCCTTGAAAGAGGAAAGGGAAGAAACGAGACGGAGGGATTGGGGGATGGAATTCCATAGGGTGGGAGCGGAGAAACTGAAGGCCCGGCCTCCGATGGTGGGGCGGTTCGGGCGGGGGGCTTGGAGCAGGCCAAGTCCTGTTGAACGGAGGGTCCGGGTGGGCTTGTAGGGGGAAAGTAGATTGGTTAAATAGGGCGGGGCAAGGCCGTGTAAGGTCTTGAAGTTGAGGACGAGGATCTTGAACTCGATCCTCTGGAGGATGGGGAGCCAATGGAGACGGGCGAGGGTGGGGGTTATGTGGTCGCGGAGGCGGGTGCGGGATAGTACACGGGCTGCAGAGTTTTGGATGACCTGCAGCCTGTGAATGGAGGAACTGGGGAGGCCGACGAGGAGAGAATTTCCGTAGTCCAGCCGTGAGGTGATGTACGCGTGCACAAGTGTTTCGGCAACGTGGGGGGTAAGATAGTTGCGGAGCCTGGCAATGTTGCGCAGGTGGAAGTAAGCGGTGCCGGTCAAGGCGCGGATGTGGGGGAGGAAGGAGAGTTTTTGGTCGAACATGATGCCGAGGTTCCTGATTGGCTTTGTGAGGTGGAGAGTACAGCCTTGGATGTTGAGGCTGGCAGCGCCCAATGTGGAAATTTACCCCGTGTTTGCGGATGACATTGCCCAGAGGGAGCGTGTAAATGGTGAAAAGGAGGGGGCCGAGGACAGAGCCCTGAGGGACGCCGTGAGAAACTGTGCGGGGGTTTGAGGAAAAACCGTTGGAAGATACAAAGTGTAAACGATGGGTCAGGTAGGAATGGAACCAGTCAAGGACTGTGCCTTGAAGGTTGAGGTGGGAGGAAAGACGTTGGAGGAGGATGGTGTGATCGACTGTGTCGAACGCAGCAGACAGGTCAAGGAGGACGAGGAGGCAGAGGGAGCCCTGGTCACAGGCGGTTAGGATATCATTTGTATCATACAATCATAGAATTTTACAGCACAAACGGAGGTCATTCGGTCCATCGGCTCTTTGAAAAGAGTTATTCAAAGTCAACAGGTGAGCAAACAACCTTGGTATCAGGGCCTATTTTACTGTATTTCTCAACAGGTTTACTGATGAGAAATGTGTGACTATCACATTTCTAAAGCATTAAATGTACTGAAGAAGGTGTAAGATCATCTCCATTGAGCACATTCAATATGATCCGCAAGATGCAAAGTATTTCTGAAACCTGAATGGAGCGTTTCCTAACATGAAAAGTTCAGATAAGTAAGGCCTATCCTCTCAGAATACTAACCTCATATCTTCCCAATTACGGTATCTTCCGTCCACAGTGCTCCAACGGCTTCCCTTCCAGCCCCCGCACTGTAACCTGTGGTGTCCCCCAGGGCTCTGTCCTTGGCCCCTTGCTTTTTAACATCTACATCCACCTTGGCGACATCATCCCCAGACACTCCTGATCGGCTCGCATCAGAGCCTTCACGCATCAGGCAAGAACAACAACAACAGAAACAAAATGACACTTGTATAGCGCCTTTCACGTCAGCAGGACGTCACAAGGCGCTGGACAGTCATTGTTTCAGACCTGAGCTAGGGACAGGGAGGGTGGAGGGAAAGGGGGAGATTTGGAGGGGGCCAATTGGATCATCGAAGAGGAGGGTCTTGATGCAGGACTTGAAGGAAACCAGGGAGGGGGCGAAGCGGTTGGGGGCAGAGTGGCTCAAGGATCACCCGCCTATGGTGGGACGGATGGGTCGGAAGACACGGAGCAAGCCGGAGCCTGCTGAACGGCGGGTTGGTAGGGGGTTAGGAGGTCACAGATGTAAGGTGGGGCAAGGCCATGGAGGCCTTTGAATGTGAGGACCAGGATCTTGAATTGGATCCTCTGGATAATGGGGAGCCAATGGACAGACAGCACCCACCTCACCAAGCCAGTCAGGAACCTAGGTGTCTTGTTCAATCCTCAACTCTCTTTTCTCCCCCACACGCAAGCAACAACTTGCTCTGCCTTGCCTAACCTTCGCAATATTGCCCAATCTGCCATTACCTCACCGCACAAAACCATTGAAACCCTCATTCACGCCTTCGTCACATCCCGGCTCGACTTTGCCAATGCTCTGCTTGTCGGCCTTCCCAATTCCTCCCTCCACAGGCTGCAGATGATCCAGAACAATGCGGCCCGTGTCCTCCACCGTTCTAAACTCCGTGGCCCATTTCCTCCATTCTCACCTGACTCCATTGGCTCCATCATAGATTCATAGAATCATAGAATTTTACGGCACAAAAGGAGGCCATTCGGCCCATCTAGTCTGTGCCGGCTCTTTGAAAAGAGCGATTCAATCCCATTGCCCTGCCCGCTCCCCATAGCCTAATAGACCCGTTCTCCCTAAATAAAGATCTAATTCCCTTTTAAAAG
This sequence comes from Hydrolagus colliei, assembly GCA_035084275.1. NCBI lineage: Eukaryota > Metazoa > Chordata > Chondrichthyes > Chimaeriformes > Chimaeridae > Hydrolagus > Hydrolagus colliei. Next base: position 2,704,219 of record CM068743.1, on the reverse strand, counting down.
TTGTTATCGAATCAGCCTCCAGCACCTTTTCAGGCAATGCATTCCAGATTCGAACAACTCGCTGAGTGAAAAAATTTCTCCTCAGCTCCCCTCTACTGCGCCTTGAAACTATTTTAAATCTGTGACCACGAGTCACAGATTCGCCCACGAGTGGAAATCGTTTTTCTCTATTTGCCCTGTCGAAACCCCTCATGATCTTATAAACCTCTATTAGGTCTCCCCTCAATCTTCTCTGCTCCAGAGAGAATAACCCTAGCCTATCTAGCCTCTCCTCATAGCTGAAGTCCAGAGGATCCAATTCAAGATCCTGGTCCTCACATTTAAAGCCCTCCACAACCTCACCCCACCCTACATCCGTGACCTTCTAACCCCCTTATCAACCTGCCCACCCTCTCCACTCAGCAGACTCTGGCCTGCTCCATGTCCCCAATTGGTGTGGGCAGAGTGGCCTTTAGCCACTCTGCCCCCAACCTCTGGAACTCCATCCTGCAGTCCCTCCACCTCGCCCCCTCCCTGGCCTCCTTCAAGTCCCGCCTCAAGACTCTCCTCTTCAATGGTCCCATCGGCAACTGCTAATCTCCCCCCCTTTCCTCTGCCCCCCCACCCCACCCCCACCGTCCCCAACTCGAGTCTGACACAGTGACTGTCCAGCGCCTTGGGACGTCCTCCTGACTTGAAAGGCTCTATACAAGTGTAGTTTTGTTGTTGCTCAAATCTCCTTTTGGTAATTTGTTCGAGTTGATGATTGCCTCTGTGGCAAAACAAACCCACTTCCTGTTGTCCCTAAACTCAAATACAGCCCAGCAAATAGTGCAACAGGCAGCAAGGTCAACTGCTGAATAATATTAACAGCAACGACAACAACTTGTATGTATATAGCACCCTCCAGGCCAGTCAGAGTGCTTCACCATAACAGAGCCCGGGGCCGAGCCAGGGGGAGAGGGAAGGTGATCACAGGCCGGTCGAGCAGACTGCGCCCCTGATTATATTTTGTGTGCTATTTCCATGTAAAATGTGTTTTCTTCAGTAATCTTCAGTACGGTATTCGAGTCACTTGACCACACGGACGTGACCTCACACCTTCTCGTGCTCCTAAAGACACCACCACCGTCAAATGCGGTATTCAATGCTCGCAATTCTCAATTTTATACCATATTCAGTAAAATATTGTCAGAGCAGCAGCAGCTTTATTTACTATGGTGCGTGTATACTGTACCTTCATTTTGGCACCCAGAAATGTACAGTACTGTATTGCCCTCGTTATCAGCCAGTGGCTCTGTCTCAGCCCCTCAAGCAAGTCGGATAGATAGTTCAACGATCTGTGTAAATATTTGTTGTACTGGAGCTAAATGTTTTTTTTTCCCCTCAACAAACAAAGCAAACGGAGCTAAGATGCAGTTTTGGCACAAACAAAAGCTCAAATATGTAGAATGAGAACATTTACGAAACAGACAGAGAGTCTATTTGGCTCTGGCGTCTGTATTGGTGAAAACTCCTCCACTGGACTTATCTCTTCAAATCCCATTTGCATGCTCTTTCCCCATGCTCTTTAATGTTGCTTTTTTTCCCCCTTCAAATATATACTGTACTTCAATTAAATTCAAGTGAGTGAATGACCTTTCATTCCTGAAAGATGGACTTTTTTTCTTACTGTGAAACATAAAATTTGTTGACTGCAAACACAGTCATTCGACAGCAATTCCCTGTGAAACGCTTTTCGAGATATTTCGATGTTTGTCGACACTCTGCAAGCATTATTACCCTTAGCAGGGAACACGGCCTGCTTCCTAGTGAAGGTGAATACACTTTGCCCCACTTTTAATGTACACTTCACATATGGCAAATTCCACTCATTGTTTTCAAGATCTGTAATGTGATAAAAGCTCACATGTTCTCGTGTAAAGAAACAGTGCACTCAAGTGGATTTTAATTCATTGCAGAATTTACTGCAGCATTACAAAAATAGCAGTGACATAACAATTACAAATGTAGCTTATTAAAGTATTTCCTCAGTGATTGCATTGAAATGCAGCCAATAAGTAGACTTGTCTGTAGCTCTCGCAGCACAAACACAGACCATAAATGGATTTATTCGTATTGCCTAATTTGTTGTTGATTTCCAGAGTCCTTCATGTGAACAGAAAACAAAAGTTGCACAAGCCCATGCTTTGGGGTAAATTAATCTGCCAAAATTATTATTAAAATACAGCTGGCAGTTTTTTTTTAACCAATGATCTAATCATTTTGAAATGCAGACTGACATTCAACATGCAGTCCCAGAATAGCAGAATACTATACAAATGATATCACTGTGAACCATGTCTCCAACCAAGTACTGTACAGTTAAAGATGGCATGAGTTAGGATATGAAGCTATGAAAGTATTGAAACAACTTGGGAGTTGTGAGAAGCCTATTGCAAGCTAGCACGGCTCTCTTAGGAGAGCCATTGGAGGGTTGAAGACCAAAGTGCTTGTGAAGAACACTAAGATTCTACCCCCAGGTTAGCGAATCTCAACTTCGACTTCAAAACAAATGGGGGAGGAATGTTCCAAATGTTGCACATTGTGACCGAACGGGATCTTGAATTCTGTACGTTGAGGGATGGGGAGACAGTGAAGCAGGGGACAGTTGGTGATGACGGGGGTCGCGGAGCCTAGCGCAGGAGATGACATGAGCTGCAGAGTTTGGGATGATCCGCAGCTTGTGGAGGGAAGAGTTCATAGAATCATAGAATTTTACGGCACAAAAGGAGGCCATTCGGCCCATCTAGTCTGTGCCGGCTTTTTGAAAAGAGCGATTCAATCCCACTGCCCTGCCCGCTCCCCATAGCCTAATAGACCCGTTCTCCCTAAATAAAGATCTAATTCCCTTTTAAAAGTTGTTATCGAATCAGCCTCCACCACCTTTTCAGGCAATGCATTCCAGATTCGAACAACTCGCTGAGTGAAAAAAATTCTCCTCAGCTCCCCTCTACTGCGCCTTGAAACTATTTTAAATCTGTGACCACGAGTCACAGATTCACCCACGAGTGGAAATAGTTTTTCTCTATTTGCCCTGTCAAAACCCCTCATGATCTTATAAACCTCTATTAGGTCTCCCCTCAATCTTCTCTGCTCCAGAGAGAATAACCCTAGCCTATCTAGCCTCTCCTCATAGCTGAAGTCCCTCAATCCTGGCACCATCCTAGTAAATCTTCGTTGTACCCTTTCCAATGCCTTCACATCCTTTCTGTAGTGTGGTGACCAGAATTGAACACAGTATTCCAGCTGATGCCTCACCAAAGTCCTATAGAGGTTAGTCAGCACTTCCTGACTTTTGTACTCTATACCCCTATTTATAAAGCCTAGTATCCCATATGCCTTCTTAACAGCCTTGTCTACCTGTCCTGCTACCTTCAACGAGTCACTAACACAAATCCCCAGGTCTCTCTGTTCCTTTACACCATTTAAAATTGTACTATCTAGCCTATATTGCCTCCCTTCATTTCTTCTCCCAAAATGCATCACCTCACACTTCTCTGCATTAAACTTCATCTGCCATGTGTCTGCCCACTTTACCAATTTGTCTATATCCTCTTGCAGATGGCTACTATCCTCCTCACTGTTTACTATTCTCCCTAACTTAGTGTCATCTGCAAACTTGGAAACTGTACTCCGTACACCCAAGTCCAGATCATTGATGTCGATTACAAACAGCAATGGTCCCAAAACCGATCCCTGTGGCACACCACTGCTCACTTCCCTCCAGTCTGAAAAACAGCCGCTCACTACAACTCTCTGCTTTCTGTCTCGCAGCCAGTTGTGGATCCACGCTGCCACTGTCCCTTTTACGCCATGGGCCTTTAATTTCATAATAAGTCTCTCATGTGGCACTTTGTCAAATGCCTTTTGAAAGTCCATGTAAACTACATCAACTGCGCTACCATTATCCACCCATTCCGTTACCTCATCAAAAAATTCTATCAGATTTGTAAGGCAAGATTTGCCTTTAACAAATCCATGTTGACTGTCCTTTATTAGCCTATATCTTTCTAAGTGAAGATCTACCTTGTCCCTGATTATGGACTCTAGAAGTTTGCCCACTACCGACGTTAGACTGACTGGTCTGTAGTTACCAGGCTTGTCCTTCTGCCCCTTTTTATACAAGGGAGTAACATTAGCTATCCTCCAGTCCTCTGGCACGACCCCTGTGTCCAAGGAAGATTGAAAGATCGTGGCCAGAGTCCCTGCTATTTGCTCCCGTGCCTCCCTTAGTAACCTAGGGTGCATCCCATCCGGACCAGGTGACTTATCCACCTTGAGCGACGTCAACCTTTTTAGCACTTCCTCTCTGGTTATAATTATTCTATCCATTTCTCCTACCCTCTCCTCTAATACCATGGCATTGGCTGTATCATTTTCTTTTGTGAAGACAGAGGCGAAGTACTCATTCAGTACATCAGCCATGCCCTCTGCCTCCACAATGAGATTTCCTCCTAGGTCCCTAATTGGCCCCACCCTCTCCTTGACCAACCTTTTACTCTTAATATGTTGGTAAAAAACCTTAGGGTTCCCCTTAATCTTACTCGCTAATTGTTTTTCATGCAGTCTCTTTGCCCCTCTAACTTCCTTTTTTAGTTCTATCCTACACTTCCTATATTCTGCTTTGTTCCCTTCTGAATTTTGAGCCTGACACTTATCATAAGCCTCTTTTTTTGTTTTATTTTGGCCCCGATTTCCTTAGTCATCCAGGGAGGTTTGGATGCCTTACATTTCACCTTTGTGGGGATGCTTTTGACCTGTGCCTGAACTATCTCCTCTTTGAACGCTGCCCACTGCTCGTTAGTTGTCTTACCTGCCAATTTTTCTTTCCAATCCACCTTGGCTAGGTCCCACCTCAACTCATTGAAATTAGCCCTTTTCCAGTTGAGTGTCCTCACCTGTGATCGTTCCTTATCCCTTTCCATAATTATTCTGAATCTAACGATATTGTGGTCACTCTTTGGGGAGATCGACAAGGAGGGAGTTGCCGTAGTCGAGCCTCGAGACGAGAAACGCCTGTGCGAGGGTTTGTGCGGCCTGAGGGGTGAGGCGGTGGCGGAGACGGGCGATGTTGTGGAGGTAGTGGAATTCAGTGTTGGTCATGGCGTGGATATGGGGGAGAAAGGACAGTTCAAACAAGATACCCAGGTTTCCTGAGTTGGCCGTGGATACGTCGCTATATCAAATGCAAGGATTATTATTATTATTCTCAATGAATCTAACAATAACTATACAATTGCATTTGGTTAGTGCCTGAACCAGTTGTTATGGGACAACTAGTCTCCTTGGAGCTGAACTGGCTCCGAGGTGACAAGTTTGACCATGGAATGCCGGAGTCGAGCCGATCCTCTGCGGTTGTCCAGTTCCTGAACACAGCAGGTCCGCAGTATTCCAGGGCGGTGCTGACGACAGCAGTCAGGCTGGCTCATCGGCAGGACCTGGAACGGCAGATCGGGCACGAGGAGCAGGGTCAAACATACAAGCCAAAGCCCTAATTGGTAGGGTGGTCTTAGCTGGACAAGTGGAAGAAAAGACAGTGTATCAATGGCAAGTTGTGCAGTTTTAGTTGGTTGGACTCCAGCAGTAGCCCCTTTGCACACACTGGGGTCCCAAGCCTTGGCGCTTGCCAACCCACACAAAATTCTTTCCTGAATTAGGTAAACAGGGCGTGACCTTCCACGGAGAGTATGCACATTCCTACCAACACATACCTCGGGAATATTTCCATGTGTGAGTCTGCACACAATAGTAATCCTTGCACCTGATATAATGCTTTGTCATGTCTTTAAGACGTCTCAAAGTGCTTCTTCACAGGTTTCACTGTGTCAGGCACGTGAGCAAAACAAATTGTTAGGGGAAGCTTGATTGAAATGGGAGATGTAGTAGTGAGATACTTCAGGGATCTGTAACATTCTTACAATTCTTTGAGGGACCTTCTACCTTTCTTGTTTCTTTGGTCGATCTTGTACTTCTTGAACAGATTTGGCCCAGTGTTGTATATTTTCTAGCCCCCATTGATTCACCCTAATCTTTAAAGGATCTTTGCTGCCTGATTTCTTACCTCAGAGAACACCTTTCTTGCCTCTCGCTTTCCCTCTTCAACTCTGCTGTCCCTACACCAATTTTCTTTCCCAGTAACAAGAATTTTTTTTGCCTGTCTGTCAAGCTTTGCTTGTGTGTTGTTAACATTCTTAACGTCTATGAATAAAGTCTTAGAATTAAGCCATCTGTCCTTTACAAGTTCCAGTATGTATATAATAATAAACTTTGCATTTGATATAGCACTTTTCACATCTTCTAGATGTCTCAAAGCGCTTCACAGATTATACAGTGTTGTGAATTTACTGTATATTCGTGGGTGAAATGCGGCAGCCAAATGCACACGGCAGTGTCCCACAAACAGGAGTGGATTGAGTGACCAAATTATTCTTCTTCTTCTTGGGGATTATTATCAGGCATGCGGAGGAAGGAAACTTGCCCAAGGTTTCATCCTGCTGGGAATTAATCCCAGGTCTCTCACTTGCAAGGCTCCAACCACTGAGCTACAGAACTTACAAAATCTAATAAAGAACAAATAACAAGAGATATATGTTTATATCAGCAAAAAAGAGAAACTATTAACAGTTAAACAAATCGCCTTTTCCAAACCGTATACATCTCAGCCTTTCTTGTGAAGTCCATGCATTCTACTGTTAATTCCTGCAAGATACTAACACTGTTTTAGCACTTAAGTTGAACTGTAACCTTAATATACTTGGGTGCAATCTGAAATTCTATTCATTCCAATCTTGTAAAAACAGATGCTACTAAATACATCATTGTGTATTATGTGTAAACAGAAACATTTAGCCAGAATCAGAGTGAAAACACATTGTGCTTAACTCTAAACAGGCACAAGTTAAAGACAACTAACATTAATGGCTTATGATAATGCATTGCCGTGACTCAATCCTGGATCCTTCCCCACTCACCCTCCTCACTAGGTTGCATCTGGGAAACAGCTACATATATGTATATATATATATGTATATATACGCTAAGCCTCAGAGTGACAGTCTTGGATGGAAAGTTTTGCAGCTTTACTCTGAGTTTCTGCAGTTGGGTACATCTCCTGCTAATCAACAGACACGTGGGAGCTTCCGAGACATGGGCACTCGGGAGGTTATTCAGTAGTTCAGTCTCCGAGGCAGGTTGGTCTGTAATATTCCAGTGGATGACAATGCGCTGGCAGGACTTGGAAGAGCAGATCCAATCAGGGATTCTCAGCTCCTGTTAACTGTGCAAGCTGAAGCCTCAATGGGAAGGTGGTCCTCGTCGGACAAGCAATGGGATGCTTGCTAGACACTGACCAGCAAAGAAAAACCAAAAAGCTCATTAAGAGTGAGAAAATTGAGTATAAGGGCAAGTTAGCTCGGAATATTAACTCAAATTCTAAGAGTTTTATAAATATATTAAGAGGAATAGGCTAATGAAAGCAAATGTTGGGTCCATTACAGGCACAAACAGGAGAAATTATAAAGGAGGATAAGGATATGGCAGAGTCCTTAAATAAATACTTTGCGTCTGTCTTCACGTTAGAAGACACAAAAAGTCTGCCGAAAATAGAGATGAACCAAGGGGCTAATGATAGGGAGCAACTTTGGGTAATTTACATTAGTAGGGAATTGGTGCAAGGGAAATTGTTGGCACTAAAAAGTGACAAGTCCCCTGGACCCAATGGCTTCCATCCTAGGGTCTTAAAAGAGGTGGCTCATGAGATAGTGCAGGGCGTGTATCTTATCTTCCAAAATTCCTTGGATACTTATTTGGAGGAAATGGCCCATGTGAAATCATGACATCTACGGAAGAGCAATACTGTAAGTGAAAGTGGTTAGAAAATACCACACAGGGTGTGCTCTCAAATACATTTATATACAATTAAGCTAATAAGATACAGACACCATGATGGTACAGTAAATAAATTTTTATTTCACTCCTCCAAGTGAATGTTGCAAGTTACAATTCTGCTTACCATAGAGATATGAATCATATTTACAATATACAGTAGTGTCGTTTCAAAATATAAGTACAAAAGCTATAGTAAACAAACAAGGTACTGCAATTCAGTGTTATAGGCCAAAGCTTCAAAGATATGACTATGTGGGGCAGGGAAAATCAAGCTGTACAGAAAGAAGCATTCCAGTTAAAGATTAACAGTGTTCAATAACAGCCGATATTCCATTCAAGAAATTTATTGCACAATTCATCCTAGTGCCGTTTAACAATCTACTAGTTAATATCAGAATATTGTTTCCATTTCAGAATTTACAAATCACAGTAAAAGGCCTTAGAAACATCTTGACAAAAGTACTTCCCTTCTCCCCACTCTCGGCAATCAGATAAATAATATCCAAGCAGCATTATTATGGATCAACTCGATATTTTTTTTTAGAAATTTATTGGTTAAACCAGCCAAGTCTGGAAAAGAAAGGGGAAAAAAACTGAAAATGTTAGAAATTTGTATTTCACAGAACTTAATGTGTAAATACTTTCCAATATAATTATGAGATCTCGGTAATTTAAGCCACATGACTGCCTAATGGTTAACATTAAACAAAAGCTTAGTACAAGGTTTCTGATTACAACATACATCACACATTTCTGCAAAACATTCTGAAACAGTTCCATTACAAGTAATTCAATGAAGCGTTGAAGTTCATACATTAACACAATGTGCTAATGCTTGTCTAACCGGAGTCTGAAATGTCTTCACTAAAGTCACAAGTCCTAGTTCCTAACAGTTTTTTGTTACATGCAAACAGTAGTTAGTATGATTTATAATTCTACTAGGTTTTATCATCCCGCTAGTGATTGTTTTAAGGTGGCTTCTTTGGGTCAACAATATGAGATATTTCTTTAACAGGTACTTAAATAAAAACATGCTGTACCTCATTAAATCAATGTTTATTGATTATTCTGGTTAAAACAATAGGAATCAAGATTACATATCGGAGTCTGGGGCACAGGTTTAGAATTCCTGACAACCTGCAGGAAATTTTGTTCTGGAAATAGATCCCAGTTGGCGTAGAGTTCCCATGGGTTTGTGTGATGTATTATAGTTGCTGGAAGGACATTCTATTTGCAGAACGTCTATTAAGGAATTCCTTCAGAAATCCTGCATTTTAAACCCAATGTTTTCTTGACCTCACTCAGGAGATGGAATGAATAAACGCTACACCATGAAAATTAAACATGAGCCATGGAATATGTTCATAGAAACCAACAGGACAAGCCCATTGAGCAGTATGAAAAGGGGTGGTCTTTAGCAGTGCCAATGTTAGCCAATGAAGCAAACTCCCACTGTTACGTCAATGAAATTCAAGAGTTAGGAGTGGTGGTATGATATTTAGCGGGATTAATCGGTTAATGCAACAATTTCGTAACAAATTAAAAAAGCACACAAACTACAGACGAACAAAAGGCACCACTCACCCACATGCTAAAGTGACTACACCATCAGCCAACTCTCAGAAGATACCAGAATGAGGTGACGCATACTACAGAGCCAAGAGGAAATGGGCACATTCATTTAGTTAGATAAGCAAAACATACAGCCAATTCCATAGAAAGTGCATGTGATCAAATTAAAAGGGATGTAAAGCAACTAGGTAGGCATTATACTCACACAGCATCTAACCACAAAAGGTAGTACGTGGCCTGAATTGCAAACAGGCTAGTTAGCTGAAAATGCTCCACTTTTATGAAGCTCGCTCAGCCAATGTAAAATAAGGGTCTGAATATTCAATAATTAATCCAAACACTTCACACTGCTGGACATTTAATTGGTTTAATGTAAAAGAAAATTACGTTTCAATGTTTTGATAAAAAAAAAGTGATTGGTGATAAAAATGTGAATTAAAAAGCAGGTTTGGTTTTCCTAGTTGCACTTGTTAGTGCCTCGGCTTACTCTGGATTGATGAGAATGCTGGTTTACAAATTCCTAACGCGACCAAGCGTGATTCCCTACCAAGGTGATTTAGGATTCTTGTAAATTACCATTTATTTATCAACCTCAAATTTGGTCTGAAAAGGCAACTCACCAAACTATATATGCTGGGAAGTATCAAACAAAATGGATGTTAAGCAATCAAGCCTTTTTTATTAATGGAACATTCATACAATTCCAGAGCGATTTGAGGAGGCCTCTCAGTATATGAAAACTGATTCACATTTTATTAGATCAGGAATTAAATTTTAATTCCGAGTCTTTAATATTGTTTATTCCTAAGCTTCTCTTATCTCCCACCCACTAAAGGTTTCAAATGATGCTGCAAAAAATCTTCCTCACTCGAATTTGCTCCTGACACTGTTAATGTTGCCAATTCTGTTACAGTCACGCAGCAGGTTGGTTCGGTGCATCTTTCAATGTATCAATACACATCTCTTCCTCCCTCCCTCCCTCCCTCCCTCCCTCCCTCCCTCCCTCCCTCCCTCCCTCCCTCCCTCCCTCCCTCCCTCCCTCCCTCCCTCCCTCCCTCCCTCCCTCCCTCCCTCCCTCCCTCCCTCCCTCCCTCCCTCCCTCCCTCCCTCCCTCCCTCCCTCCCTCCCTCCCTCCCTCCCTCAATCAATCAATCAATCCTTACATGTATATAGCGCCTTTCATGTCGAGAGAATGTCCCAAGACGCTGTACAGTCAGGTAGGGACAAGAGCAGGCGGGGGGAGGGGTCGGGGCAGGATGAAGGAGAGTAGGAGAATTGACTGTATATTTGTGGGCGAAACGCGGCAGCCAAACAGCAGCGTCCCACAAACAGTCAGGGAAGTGGGATTAGAGGAGAAAGAGGGGGAAAGAGGGCTTGAATGCAATAGGAGGTTTATCAAACATTCTGAAGAGTTAAAAATAGTTTTTTTTTATTAACCACTCCGCACTCCAAAGCACAAAGTCTTATTAGTGCAGATCCTCACTTCAATCTTCACTTCAAATGCAACGTGTCAGGTCATGGACTTCTTCTCCTCCAAACTCCACAATATCCGCCAGTTAGCCTCATCCTGCCTCTCAACGCCCACACCACCACCCCCATTCCGTCTTCCTCCCCCTCCATCATCAGCTTCTACCATGCCCCCATTCCTACAATCCTTCTTCCCCGTCTCTCCTTCCTCCCTCTCTCCACCATCACTGCAATGAAGCCTACCATCTGCTGCCTCGACTCTCAAAAGCGATGTCCTCTCTATCTGTGACCAGGGCTCCCTCTACCTCTTTGTCCTCCTGGACCTCTCAGCCGCATTCGACACAGTCGACCACGCCATCCTCCTCCACCCCCTGTCCTCCGTCATCCACCTCAGTGGGACCGCACTCGCCTGGTTTGAGTCCTACCTCACAAACCACCAGCAGTACATCTCCACAAATGGGTTTTCCTCCCGATCTTACACGGTTACCTGTGAGGTACCCCAGGGATCCATCCTTGGCCCCCTCCTCTTCCTAATCTACACGCTCCCTCTTGGGGATGTGATCCGCAGACATGGGGTACACTTCCACATGTATGTGGATGACACCCAACTCTATTTCTCCACTTCACTTTGCGACCCCCAGCCCCCTGATGTTCTGTCAGCCTGTCAGACATCAGGAGCTGGATGAGCACAAATTTCTTGCAGCTGAATGTTGACAAGACGGAGGCCATACTCCTTTGGGATGTCCTCTCGACGTGAAAGGCGCTATATAAATGTAAGTTTTGTTTGTTGTTGTTGTTTGGCTCTCACCTACTCCACCTACCTGACCTGCCCTAAAACTCTCTGAACCTGTGCGCAACCTGGGTGTCAGTTTTGACCCCCAACTGTCCTTCCTCCCCCACATCCAGTCCCTCACCAGCACCGCTTTTTTCCACCAGCGACGGATCGCCCGTCTCCCTCACCCCAAAAGCCTCTGAAACCCTAGTCCACGCCTTTTGTCACCTCTCGACCGGACTATTCCAATGCCCTCCTCGCTGGTCTCCCCTCCACCACAATCAACAAAATCCAACTCATACAGAACTCTGCCACCCGCATTCTCACCCGCACCAAACTTCGCTCCCCCATTACTCGTCCTTGCCAGATTTCACTGGCTCCCTGTCCCGGAGAGGATTAATTTTAAGATCCTCATTCGTTTTAAAATCCCCACTCCTTTGCACCCTCCTACCTCTCTGACCTCCTCTCTCCCCAAAACAGTACCCGTTGCCTTCGCTCCTCCGGTTCTGGTCTCCACCATGTCCCCCAAATCCTCCGCTCCACTATCGGTGACCGTGCCTTCAGCCACTATGCCCCGAGGCTCTGGAACTCCCTTCCTCACTCCCTTTGCCTCGCCCCCTCTCCCTAGTTTCAAGTCTCAGCTGAAGACCTTTCTTTTCAACTGCGCCTTTGGTCACCTTTCTCCCCCTCCCCCTGGCTCAGGCCCGGGATCCGCTATTGTGAAGCGCTCTGGGACGCCATCTGACATGGAGGGCGCGATATAAATCAAAGTTGTTGTTGTTATCCACTGACAAGAGGATTTTCAAATGTCAGTGAAGTCGTGTAACTCTCAAGCTATTCCTATAACCCATATTACTGGAACACATATAATGAAATCTGAAACCCCACCGTCTCCACAAAGCCAACCCTAACCCGGAAACCAGGTGTTACATAACCTTATATCTGTATCTGTATATTAAAGAAAGGAGAAATGTGAGTACTATCACAGAAAACACTGCCCCAACTCTTTTCAAGCACCTTCATTGTTATTATGATTTAATTGGTTGGTCATGCATCATAACAGCTTTAATAGTGAACGTATTCACATATTTGTTTGTTTCGACCTCCCCTACGTGTTTCACCCCTTCCCGAACACTCCCCTCCCAGCTCGGGTCACACGCCTCCTGTGCAGCGCCTTGGGACGTCCTCCCGACGTGAAAGGCGCTTTATAAGTTTAAGTTGTTGTTGTTTGCCATGTTGGACCTGGTGTATGGTAGGTTAGCAGTGTCCTTTCATCTCTGGCTATGCGAGGATGAGAATCTGTGTCTGGTTGGTCTAAATTAAACTAAAACCAGGCTTCAAGTGGAAATGAGAGAACAAAACACAAACAAATGTACTAACATTTAATTCCTCTGTAAACAGTCAGATTTATTTGGAAAAGCTATGTAGGTGGAAAAGCTATGGAATTAGTTGGAAAATTCACATTAGTGCAGTACAGATGTTGAATTAAAAAGTGAAATGAAAATCACTGGGGAATTTCAAATGGTGGTGAAATACATGCTTTGTATTGACATGAAATGTGTAACAAACTCCCTGAAGACTCAGTTGGTGAAACCATTCCATTGAGAAAGAGCCTTACAGACCTGGGAAATTGCAGGTTCAATCCCTGGTCTCTGCTGAGTTAGTCAATTGCAGAAGGGGCAGAAGTAGGGGTGCTACAATTGACCTAGTGATTCTGGTCGGGAGGATAGATAAGAAAATCAGGGCTAGCTCCGTCCTCCCCTCTTTTCCCCAATCATCACGTAGTGTTGGAAAATGCAAGATGGTTAACATTGAACTGGGACAAGATTGCATTCAGCTGTAATGCCCAACATTGTATATATTTATATATTATATATATTATACATTATATATTTTATAACTGATGGGATTCAGTAAATGTTTTCTAAAATGAGGTTTTATTTCAGTGGTAAAATATTAGGAGTTGTTAAATATTGGAGGAGAAAGCATTCCTTGGTCAAACATCTGCTGTCAATATTTAACAGGTATTAGTTAAGTAACTGTTCTAACTTAGGTTTTAATAGTAAATAGCAACCATTTTACATCTCCACAGAATAAATTTGACAACCCTCCTAGATCTAACACCACACGTTGGTATGATAAAACGTTAAATGTTTCAGGCAGCGTGTAAATAGGCATGATGGCCCTTTTCTTTTTGTTAACAGAATACCTTTCTGAATAGCAACTGTTTATAAGATAGAAATTCTTTCAATTTTAATGGAATGGCTTTTAATGACTTACCACATTAAACTATTTGAATTTCTAAACAAGGAAATTTATGGCATTTTACAAAAGTCTGCTCATAAAACTTTTTGCCAAGTTTCTGAATCATGCTGTGTGTTTTTTTGTAAAGAAATAATCCAGCTTTTAATATTGTATTTAATCATTGAGAAGGGAGTATTTTTCTGGTTTGGTGGTTGACTTGTGGTGTGCAATTTTCCCTATGAGTTTGACCTTTCAAGCGAAGATAGCTGTAACAGATTAAGCTTTCATAGAAAAAAATTATATAGACCTCAGTGGTTCACATCACAACCGGCCCACGGCAACCCTTCCACAAGTGCCTTGCAGAAAGACACAATGGTTAACCACATCTCCCAAAGCTACTCTGTTCAAAAAAATATGGATTAAAATCATAAAAATATTCCTTTCATTTGATGTAAGGCATTATCATGTAGGTGAAACATCTCAAAGCGCTTCACAGGATATACTGTAAAGTTTATTGACTGTATTTTGTGGACAAAATTTATCACACCACAACAACAAAACAAAATTATATTTGTATAGCGCTTTTCGCGAAGGAGGACATCCCAAAGCACTGGACATTTACAGTAGTGTTCAGACACAAACAAATAACAAGAATAAAGGGTTGGCCTGCTGTGGTACCATGCCAAAGGTATAACAACAAGTTCCACTTATAGAGTACCCTACACGTAGGGTAGTGTCACAGAGCGCTTAACAATGGCAGTCTGACTCTGAGCTGGGGTGGTGGGAGTTACTCAAAAGGAAAGTTTTCAGGTGGGACCTGAAAAAGGGGAGCGAGGGGGCAAGGCAGAGGGATTGAGGGAGAGTCCAGAGTTTCAGAGCACAGCGTCCTCCAATGGTAGAGCAGAAAGAGCGAGGGACTAGCAGGAGGCCGATGTCAGTCGAGCGCAGGCGGCGGGTGGTAGACTGGGGAGTGAGGAGTTGGATGGGTAGGGAGGTACCAGGGAGTGAAGCGATTTGAATATGGGTGTGAGGATCTTGAAGTCGATCCGTTCGATAATGGGGAGCAAATGGAGCCTGACCAGAACTGGTGAGATGGGGCGACGGAGTTTGGTCTGGTTGTGAGTCATCAAGTTTCAAATGAGTTGGATTTTTTGAATAGTGAAGCCAGGGAGATCAGCGAGGAGTGTATTTGAGTAATCTAGGCGGGAAGTGACAAACATGCACAAGGGTTTTGGCTGCATTTGGGGTAACGTACAGTATAACTCCTGAATGTTTTCGTTAGCACTGTACCAATGTGTTTTATGTAATGATCAATTATCCACATGTAGCAAAAGTCCGTGTATCCGTGACCCGACCAACCGGATTGCTCGACCCCCCCTCCCGGGGCAATTCCCCATTCCAGCAATCACGAGTATGCTCACTTTGCGCATGCGCACAATGCATGTGCACTTATTAAACTTATGAACTCTGGGTTTTTACCGATTGGCAAAAAATGCTTTTTTACCGATTATTTTACCGAGTGTATTGGTAAGTATCCATACAATATTCTGTTACTTTTTAGTATATTATTAATATGGTATGTTTTAAAATTAATATGGTATGTTTTAAAATAAGTTAATTTTTTGTGTTGGGTATTCGGCAAATTGTCCGGCACAGTCCGGATCATCCGGCACAGTCATTTACCCGGAGGGTGCCGGATAAACAGGCTTCTACTGAAGTTTGCTTATCAGCTATCATCTCAAATAGTACAGATAATCAACTATTTTGTATGTTTAAAATTGGCCACATCATTTGCCTACACAATATTCACTTCATTTTGAATTATTTGCATAATGTAAAGTGATCTGATACTCTTTTATATGATACATATGCATTTTGTTGTACAATAAGCTTTTAAACATGCAGAATTAAACAGTACTTGGACAACAGTGATACTGGGTTGGATTCCTAGTCTTTCTGCAAACAGAGGCATGTTTTGTGACATCTGTAATTTATTTAGATCTATTCCAATAACTCACATTTTGCACAAAATATTTCCACCAGTTATATTAATTTGTGTCTCACATTAAATTAGCCAACCTGCATAAGCTGAACCTAATTGTCTGCTTGCAATCTAAATTACAAAAATAATTCAATTGATGAAAAGAATCTGTGTGCCAAGACAAATGAGGATCAGGCAATATTCTTTTGGTCTGAGGTTGAGGATTATTTATTGGATTTTGAGACCCGGTTTCCCTGGCACTATAATAGATAACTGAAATTCTGTCTAGACAACTATTGTTCAAAATTTATTAAGACATTCTCCTCCAAACAGGAGAAGGGACAAATTAAATTCACTGTTTGAAAACTCGGCTGACTATGTACACTGCAGACCAACAGAAAATGGGTTACACAGATGTCATCAGATACCAATGAATCAGTAGGAACTAATCTCAGCAATCTTCTCATAGTGAGGTGTCAAGATGCTGTTATAATCCAGGAAAGCAAAACAGGAATTGTTTGTCTGAGGACAGTAACAGTTTTGCAACATAATTTTTATAAAATATACAAAGATATCTTGTTTTAACAGTTATTAAATGGTTGCTTTTTCATAGTGGATAATGTTAGAGTACAGAACTTTCTATGATTCTGGGAAATAAGAGGCAGAAGGCTCCAAAGAGTAAATCAATCGAGATTTGACAAGTAGCAATATAAGAACATAAGAACATAAGTAGGAGCAGGAGTAGGCCATTCGGCCCCTCGAGCCTGCCCCGCCATTCAATCATGACTGATATTCCATTCTAACTCCAGCTATCTGCTTTATCCCCATACCCCTTAAACCCTTTATAAATGAGAAATCTATCTCAGTCTTGAATATGTTCAAGGGTTGAGCATCAACAGCCCTTTGAGGTAAGGAATTCCATACATTCACCACTCTCTGAGTGAAGAAGTTTTTTTCTCAACTCAGTGCAAAAGGGCTGACCCCTAACTTTAAGACTGTGATCCCTGGTTTTAATTTCTCCAACCAGGGGAAACAATCTCCCACTATCTACTTTGTCGTGCCCATTAATAATCTTATAGGTTTCTATAAGATCCCCTCTAATTCTTCTTTATTCCAGAGAATATAGGCCCAAATTAATCAACTTATTGTCCTAACTCATCCCCTTCATTCCAGGTACTAACCTAGTAAACCTACACTGCACTCCCTTCAAGGCAAGTACATCTTTTCTTAAATAAGGAGCCCAAAACTACACACAGTATTCTAGGTGCGGTCTCACCAAGCCCTAGACAGCTGCAGCAAGACTTCCCTACTCTTATATTCTAACCCTTTCATAATGAAAGCTAACATACTGTTAGCCTTCCTAATTGCTTGCTGCACCTAACTTTAACATTAACAATAAAATTGCATTAGGTTAATTGAATGATGGAAGTGACCATCAAAGTATGTGTGTAAACAAATGGTACATAAATAACTGCTGCAATTCATATAATTTGAGCTAAACTTTGTATAAATATATTGCTGGAGGTCTCACATAGTATGGATTTGTTTGTGAACTTTGAGGACATCAGATGAAGGCAATATCACTCAGTGAATGGAACATTTAACTATTTTAAGTATCAGTACCACTGTGATTGAAATTACTTAATTAATTTTCAGTTAGGACCCTTTGACTTTCATTCCTTCGGTCTCGGTTGAATTCAAACCTGTGTCCTAGAGGTGAAGAGGCAATGGTCCAAACCAGTTTTCACCCAATTTACCTAAATGTTTTAATATATAAAACAAATCTGTCTACTGCCTGTTCTCTCAGCTGCAGGATGTATGTAGCCTTAGGAAACGGAAGGGTGGGGGGAATGGGAAAAATTGTAAATGCAATTAACAGACTATATAGTATAAAATAACATTGTCACATCGCTAATATGTATGACAGGACCGCTAAACACGTAGCAGTGCAGCTGCAAGAAAGTTTTCCTTTCTGTTACATTTCATACAGTCCACATCAAAGTGAAGTTTTACAGGGGGCACCTCACTCACGGATTAGGTTTCAAAAATTAGTTTTTTTTTCAGGTGAGTCCTAAAATCTAATCTTTATCAGAAACACAGGACCGGAAAATACCATTGTGGTAGCATCTGGCCATTTCTCAAAGGAATACATGAGTCTACACTAGTTATACCCTTCATTTGAATTATTTCATCAAAAGGTTATCAAATTCTTTCTAGAATTCACTGACAATCTATCTCCATCAAAGTTCTGGGTAGCCCATTATACACACTGCTAGCTTTCTGTGTAAAATAATTCAATCTGAAATGTGTTCAGCATCCCCTTGTGACAAATGTTTCCATCACAAGTAAGATTATTCTACATCCTTATCCTATTCTGAAAAATCAGAACATTGTCCATCAATTGGTCAATCGGTTTAATAGATTCATTCATTCATAGTTAATAATCATAATGTAGTATGCTTAATCTCACCGTGGACCGAGAATCTTCCCGCTCTAATATTTTCTGCGTCTGATCTGCTGGAAACTTCAGCACAGTGGTTATAACTTTTGCCAATGTCTGGAATACAAAAAAGCAATGAAGTTTTGAAACAATTTTTTTTACAATAAACACTTGAATATATACAGTGGTTCAGGCAGGTAGAGTCTGAGGGCTTCAGTCCCTGTCCCTGCCTCATCATGCTCCCCTTTTAAAAAAGATGGGACACATGAAATATGTTGAGGGCTCACAGTCTTAGAATGAAACAAATGAGTTACCTACTTCAAACCCTAAACTCTCAATGGAATAGTCACGGTTACTGAAGCAGTTTACTGAGGAAGGATGAAGATCTTCCTGGAACAATCAATCCCCTTGAAAATTGCGACCATAAATTGTGAAGGAAGTATTTTAAAGAATATTGCAAAATATTGGTGTTTATGTACATAAAGTTAAAAGGGTAGTTTGTTTGACAGGACTGGATTAATGTAACTTGTTATATGAACATTGTAAGTGTGTTAATTCGAGTAAGATATTAATTTGTGAGAATTCTCAAGAACAACTGAAATTTGACTATAATCAGGTATAAATAATTGCTTTCAGGTTTTTCAAGCATATCCTGGGAAATAAGCATTTTCCAGATGTTGCAACCTCTAAAACTGCTCTTAGCAAGTGTGACTTCCCTTTTATTGGTAAAAACGGATCACAATTAATTTATTATTAAAGAAACCACCACAAATGATGTCTGAACATCTCTATAAACATACACTGATTTTTCAATGAGGATAAGGTCATTAAACCGTCAGTAAAAGGACTCAACAAATAAACCCATCTCAAAATCTTGCTTTGAAGTAGTAACAAACTTAACAAAGCGCTTTGGGACGTCGATAAGACGTGGAAAGCGCTATATAAACTTAAGGATTACTTACTTACTTAACAAACATCAGTAAAACTTTATAGAAGACTGAAAAACTAAGAGAAAAAAAAGTTTCAGTTGTTTAACATTCAAGTATAGACACAGCTATCCCAAAAGTTCAAGTATCTAGATACACAAAACGGATTGGTTTGTAATTTGTGCAAACACACACAAAAAATTATCAATTAAACTTTGATCTAGGTATTGAGGACAGTAACCTGTGGAGTCATTATGTGGAAGGGAATTTTATATAATCTATCGTGACAAATTCATTAAGTTAAGTCATTTACAAAGTTCACCAATTATGGAAAAATGTTAATAGTACAGTAGCTGTGTTAACGACGCTCAGATTTCACGACTTGCAAAAAGAATCGGATCTCCTTAAATTTTTTTCTTAAAAAATGGTTAAGACTTCCCAAGAACTGGGGAGGTGAAGTGATGATAACTTTCTTTCCAATGGGCACTGGTGGTTTTGGACAACCTGCATTACCAATCAATTCAGTGAACCTTACTTCAATCTTACTTTGCCGATGAAATTCATCCCGGCGGTGTTGCCTAACCAGAGGTTGCAACACATCAGTGAGAGAAATGCTGAATATTGTAGCTTGCCAACTAGCCAAGTAAGGCTAGTACATCGGTACTGACACTGGAGGGGTCCCATTATATGTACATATCATCAAAGTTCACTGAAACCAACTACAGTAAAAGTCAGTTTATCCGGGACCCGATCAACCGTAACTTCCATATAACTGGCATCGCAAAAAAAAGGCCCGCATTCAATTAACCGGAATTTATCCGGAAAAGGTTATTTATTTATTTGCGTTTTTGGCTGAATATCCGCAGGCGCTTTAATTGGCATTGGCCAGGTCCCGAAAGTGCCGGATAAACAGGTTTTTACTGTACTTAGAGATTATCCCCATCACTGAGTCACAAAAGAGCCATGGGGCAGGCTCAAGAATCCTACATTTGTGTTAAAGTTGTTAAATCTGACCACATTTCATTATTTTGTGAAATGAATAGCTGGTATTACTCGCAATGAAACATGTACGAAATAAGGCACAGGAGTGTAATGAAGCATTTTAAACTGTGCCAAAAACTATACTTCACACTAGATGTCATGTGTGTTAAAAACTAAGATGTGCAACAGCTGTAAAGAAAACACATTCCCAAATATCTTATCCGTGCATAATCTTCCACATATGGCAGCCATGCAATGTTCACTATTAGCACAGGTCGCGCATTAACTCCTACCCCTCTGTGCCTGCCCCCCACCCCTGCCCCCTGCACTTGGCCTGGTGAGCCTATCACCCACTCTCAAGTTCATAGTTCTTGTTTGCACCTTTAAATGTCCCCACCGTCTCGCCCCCACCCTGCCTCTGTGACTTCCTTACTGCAACTAACCTGGCCACTAGCTTCGCTCGGCAAGCACTGGCATCATATCATCCAATGTATCCACTCGGAAAAGCGATCCGGGCTTTCAGATATTCTGCCTTTTGTTTGGAATTCATTCCTATAGTCTCTGCAACTCGCTCCCACCTTCCCTTCTATCAAAGCCTGTTTCAAAATGCACCTCTTTTACCTGACTTTTCATCATCTTTGCTTCCCCTCGAACCCCTTTGGCTTACACCCCCAGTTCAGGTGCTCATCCACCACACCGAAGTGAGCTGTGCAGGGCTCCGATGTGAAAGCCACTTCATAAATGTAGATTGTATTGTATGCTAGCTATTAACCATATTTTAAAGAAACAAACTCTTTGAAGTTAATAATACAGCACATCAACGATACCTACTAAAGGGAAACAGCACACCACAATCAATTACTTAAACTCCATGTAAAATCTCATACTGGGAAGACAATGCAGCTCAGCAATGGAGTGAATTAAGGAACTGTAAAAAATAAATTGGCACACATTTCCTAACTCTGCTGGTTTGGAGCTGATATGGAAACTTAATGCCATGCACAAGAAATGTACTTGAATAATATGCTCTTTAAAAGACAGCATTGTCAAAACAGAATCTCTAAAAAGGTAACGCAGTGCTTAGCTGAGATGCATTTGAGTAAATTATTTGGACATGTGAAAATTCTCTGGATTCCAAAGATCACATAGGAGACCCATGAATTGAATGAAGTCACGACACACTTGAAACTGGAATGTTGCTAAAAGGTTCCTTCAAACACTGTGAACAAAGTCGTGTTGATGCACTCAATCTAAACCATATGCACCTTATTTTAACTGTTAAAAAAAATAGCAATTTTCTATGGAATATCCTCCACTGAAACAGGGTCATTCCATTTATCAAACTAAAGGGCCACTGCACTGTCATCTGGGTCCAACATCTTGGAGGCTTTGTAATAACAAAGCATCAGAAAAGTCAACACCTGGGTCTGCAGATTCCTTCCGAGCTCACATCATTCCTGTGAGTAACTCATGTCATGGGTGTGAACACTATTGTGCAGGAGTTGCCACTGATATCACTTCCTGTATGTAACGTAAAGTAACTGACACTGTGGTGCTTCCTGTGAGCTGCACACAGGAAATTAGTTCAAACGAGTCTGCAGTAGGGAGTGAAGTAATGTCACTAGTGTACTGTATCTTTTCTATTCAAAACATGAGTGGCGTGTTCTAACAGGGCTGCCCTCTACCTTGTATAAAAGTTTTGACCTAAAAATATATTTTTAACTAAGAAAGTCGGATGATATCACAGATATATAACACGCCATAATTTATAGAGATCTACAGGATATACAATAGGATATTCAACAAGGTTAAATACAGTATTATTCCAGCGCCTTGGCACGTCCTCCTGATGTGAAAAGACGTCCTCAATGTGCCTCACAGAATATACTAAAAAGTGACTACAAATTGTTGTGGATATAACACGGCAGTCAATTGCACACAGCAGTGTGCCACAAACAGCTGTGGATTGAAGTGACCAATTCATTATTTTTTCAAGGAATTATTACTCCCGGAAAAGCAATCCAACAACTGATTTACAACTGGGTTCCTCCTTACTACTAGGTAAACAAAAGAGGTGTGTGTAGAAAGGAAACTTGCCCAACATTTTGCTCAGCTGGGAATCGAACCCAGGTCTCCCGCTTGCTGAAAACACCGAACTACAGGACTCCACAATGGGACACTATAACTATACAAGTCTCTGCATGTACAGAAACGCTTCCATCAGTGCCGTACCTTAGTTTCCTTTCCCATCATGTATTCAAAAAGCACTTTCTTCAAATATTCCAATTCTGTCGGCTCAGTTATCATGGAGCCATCGGCGTTGAAACTTACATCTGTTCATAAACACAGAGAAACACCAATAAACACAAAAAGATTGAAATCCAATAATTTTTGTGGGGTGTCAGCCAAAAATCATGGGGGTCAGATGGGTGACAGGCACATGCGGAAACCAATCACAATGCTTAAGAGTTTTCAAACCAAACAGAGCTCCATGCACCCCATCTATACATTGATATTATTATTATATTGGTGGAATGGAGTGTGTACTCTTTCCTTGAAGAATTACCTAATTCTGGACCGTAAAGATGCAGGTTGGCAAGAATCAAGGCTTAAGAAGGCTAGTGTGCATTGGAGTATTCTCTCTCCCCAACTTCTATCACTCCCCATTTCTATCTCTCCCCAGTTCTACCCCACTCCCGATCACCCTGGTGTACATCAGTTAATAAATAATCCTTTCATTTGGGTTTATTTTCATATCGGTAACATGTCTCACAGCACTGATGAATGGCACCTCCATCAATGCAGCCCAGCCCCAGCGCCGCTCTGGAGTGTCAGCTTAGACAGTGTGATTCCAAGTTCCGATTGGGAGGCTTGAACCTGCCACCTTCTGATTCTGAGGCGGGAGTGTTACCACTGAGCCAGACTGATGCACAATGCTGTAGCTAAGTAAACATTACGTTGGAGGATTTTTAACATTAATCAAAAATAGGTTCTTCCTTACTTCAACTTCCAAGAAACCCAAATGAAGCAAAATGTGAGCTGTTTGTGAGCCGACAATTGATTTACAACCAATTTAAACCACAAACAGTCACAGATTGAAATGACCAATTTATTATTGCTTTTTTTTTAGGGCTTATTATTAGACGTGTGGAGTAAGGAATCCTGCCCAAGGTTTCGCCCTGCCTGGAATTGAATCCAGGTCTCTTGCTGGTAAGGCGAGTGCTCAAACCACCGAGCTACAGGAATCCACAATTCCTAGAGGATGGAGGCAGCTTGGGATGTGGGTGTCCAGTCATTTCTGGGGTAAATTGGATGGGGGAAGGGATGTTTGCAATGCCCCACGAAAAGATTCCTTGGCATCTCTGCTCTTCTGATGCTTTTAATTTCATCATGTAATGCATCTTCTTTTCAAAATATAGCACCTCACACTTTCCTAAAATTCTTAAAATTCCATGATTCTCATTCCCTCCCCATCCAACTATTTATTTGCCGAATTGATGAATCTATATCCTCTTGAAGTCACACTGCTAGCCACATTCTCTACATTCGCCACATCCTAGGTTTTTCCCCCAAACACACTTCTCGCAAGCTCTACCGGGGGAGTGGGGAGAGCAAAGAATTAATTGGGACTTGAAAAGGGGGGAGAGAGAGTGCAAGTTGGAGGGAATGAGGGAGAGTGTTCCAGAATTTTGGGGTGTAGTGCGACCTCCAATGGTGGGGCAGAGGCTGCCAGGGATGAGCAGGATGTTGGTGCCACTCAAGCAGAAGCGCTGGTGGATTTGTAAAATTAAGGTCTTGCTGACAAATTAGTCCAAAATTAATAGCATTACGTAAAGCACTCTGAGACAATTCCCTATACAGTAGAAATGTGAGCACTGTAATCGTAAAACCGAATGATCTTTTCAATCTCACCTCCGAATGGTGTCGCTAGCGGTGACATATAGGAACTCTTTTCATAGGCTCTAAGCTGATCCTCAAGTGAATGAATCTGGAAGAACCCAGAAAACATAAGAGAATGAGAGTGCAGCTGTAGAAACTAATCTCATTGATGTTGAAAATCCTCAATTGGGGAGCAAATAATTTGCCGTTACCTGTTCCCCGAACTCCTGTTCTTTGAGCCGGGCATCATTAAGGAGTGTAGTCTTCTGTGCCAGCAGCCCCTGGAAGATCAAACAGAGGTACTGTAGCACCAGGATTTCACCCCAACTATGAGATTTCAAATGTTGGACCCTACTTTTTGACAAAAACATTACAAATGGTCTTTAGATTCCATCTATATTACATTGGCATTGAAATCCAGACATTTTCTACAAAGTTGAAGATTAGTTTAAGCTCTAGGCCTTTTTATAATATTTAATAATAATCCTTGCATTTGGTATAGCACTTCTCACGACTTCTCAAAGCGCTTCACAGAATAAACTGTAAGGTGAAGTGACTATATTTATGGGTGAAACATGGCACGATATTGTGCACAGTGTGCCACAAACAGTCATGGATTGAAGTGACCAATTTATTATTGGGGGTTTTTTCCCTTGAGGGATTGCTATCAGTTGTGTGGAGTAAGAAAACTTGTCCAAGGTTTCTCCCTGCCAGGAATTGAACCCAGGTCACTCACCTGCAAGTTGAGTGCTCTACCACTGAGTTACAGGACTCCACGTATGCTTAGTTATCTTAGTTTCACACACTTTCATCATATTGCACTAGATGGCAAGAGCTGTGAAAAGGAGCCATTCATGTCAGCATTTCGGCTTCTTTATGATAGCAATCAAGCTGTGCAATGTAAGGTGACAAATAAAGTAATCTACTTGCGCAGTCCACATTTTGACAGTGCTTGCCATCTAGTGGAATAACTGCAAAATGATGTACTGTCAAAATGAGGCATTCATTGTGGGATAAAGAACTGGGGCTAACAGTGAGGCCAGCTACAGTAGTTAGCCAGTGTCCATATACAATGAGAAAAACGAGATGCAAATATACTCAGGAAAGCCTGGATGGAGAAATTAAGAAAATCAGGAGAAATTAAAAATGCCAGAGTGAGAGGGAATTGGGTGAGAGTGGGAATTCGGTGTAGAGGGGGAAGTAGGGGCAAGATTATAATATACATTATATACTGCAGTAAAAGCCCATTTATCCGCCATCCTCAGGACCTGGCCAATGCCGGTTAAAGGGCCTGCTGGATATTCAACCGAAACGCAAAATATATATATATTTTTTAAAAACTGCATTTTTCCGGATAAATTCCGGTTAATCAAATGCGGATTTTTTGTTTTGCGATGCCGCTTATACGGAATTACGGTTGATCAGGTGCTGGATAAACAGGCTTTTACTGGATTGACAATAATATAAGGGACATGGCTGGGCAGCTGAGAACCGTGGTATGTTCCATGTGTGTAATGTGGGATCTCCAGGATGCTTTGTGCAACCTGGACAACCACGTGTGTAGGAAGTGCCTCCATCTGTTTGAGCTTGAGCCCAAGGTTTCTGTGCTGGAAGAGAGACTGGAGGCACTGCATCGTATACGGGGAGGCTGAGGATTTCATGGACCAAACATTTCAGGAAGTGGTCACCCCAAAGCCACCGACTGTTCTCAAACATTGATAATCGCTAATGCATACAGGTATCTGAGAAGTAGTGTCCAGCGATATATCGGTTATGTCGGTATAATTTTTCATATCGATATGCTGATATTGGAAATTCAAATATATCGGTACATCGAAAAATTCGACCTAAAAAAAAATATATCGGTATATCTCAAATATCGGTATATCATGTCCGGCGATATATCGATATATCGGTATAAAGCGAACATTTTCAACTTACCTTGTCGCCGGCATCGCAAACTTCCTGGGCCTAGAGCTTGGAATGCGTGCGCACCTCCGAATGCGTGCGCATGCGCAGTATAAAAAACCCGCGATATCGATATATCGATATTGATATATCAATATGAGCTCACCGATATGTCGATATCGGAAAATTTCCATATCGACGGACCCTACTGAGAAAGAATCTAATGAATATATTTCGATGAAACAGAGGTGTCAAGTCACCCAGACGTTTTAGAATTGTTAATAAAGAATTGTTCAATTTAAGGTAACAGTATCACACATTATAAAAAGCATCTATTTTTCCAGCAAGTCCTCAATCATTTCCTTTGAACGCTTAAAAGGAGATATGAACTTGCTTAGACATATAAGTAGATTGCAACAAATACAATCTGCTACTTAAACATGTCCCAAACATTTAAAGCAATGTTCATGTCAGGAGGATTGTCTAGAAAGCACTTAATAATAATAATAATAATCCTGCATTTGATATAGCGCTTTTCACGTGAACCAACTGGGGCATTGTTATTCTAGCACTATTCTATTTAACTTCAAACTCTAGAGAAAAGCAAGGAGTTCAAGAGTGAAATCACATCAGATTCCCAGAAAAAACACAAAAAGGGTGTTTTTATTTTGCTACAACCTCTGTAGAAACTCAAAATCTAAAAGAAAAATGATAATAGATTTTTTTGGGAAAACATTTAATTTGTAAAACATTCCTCATACAGTATTGGTATTACTGTAATTGTTCCAGTGAAGTAACGGACTTGGCACCAGTATAGACTCAGACTCTTTGATTGTGAATTCTGAATCAGCGAGCAGTGTAACTTTTCCGACATAGTACAGTAAAAGTCGCCTGAATCTTGTCTTTATAAATCGTATAATCGCCTAACTCAATTTGATAGGAAACAGAGTCCCATTCAGTTCGGTTTCCTATCAAAACCATTTTGATTTATTTGCACCAGTTGTATTTATTGCATCCTAACTCGTAACACCAATCCCCTGTCCTCCATTACTCCCACGTTTGCCTGCTGCATTGAATCGCGGGAACTGTAGTCTGGATCCATCAACGCATGCGCGGAAGAACTTTGCTTCCTTCGCGTGTCGGTAAGTGCGCAATTCAGGTGCTGTCAATCTTACCTGTAATTCTGTGACTGTAAATGGACGACCCTGGGAAACCAACCAAAAAAACCCATAAAAATTCTAACATTGCTTATGACGACACAATTATTCTTGAATTCATTGTCAATGGTTTCTGGATTCACTGTATAACAAACATATGGAAATAATTTATTCCGTCACAATTTCTCACACAATGAAGGAATCCAACTGAATTCTGGAAAGATGTTGGAAAATTCATCATTTAATTAAAAACACACATTTTCTATAGCCAAAAGCATGAAAAATGCAGATATGCAAAGACTATGTTTTTGTTTTAAAAGGAATAAATGTCCAAAGGAACTATCATAACTAATATAAATACAAGTTTGTATAATTATAACTAGTGTTAGATAATTTCACACAAAAGTTTAGGCAAATTAACAAAAGGCTCCTCCATCTGTTGGAGCTATGATATCGTACATGCTCAGATCAGACCAAGATACACATAGCAACAGACTGTAAATCACTCCTGCGCAACATAAAATTGGCTTTGTAGATTTGTTTCAGGTCATAAAAATCTATGTTATCTTATACACAGCTTTAAGCAACATAAACAATGAGTTTAGAACTTTAAAATAAACCCCACTGGCAGAATCAAATAACAATTGAGGTATGGAGATAAAACTAAATAATATGGTTTAAACCAGATGTCAGTTTCACATAACGTTTTTTGGGAAATCCAAAAAGGCAATAGATCACTTTGCAAGAAAAAAATACTGGTGGCAGAAAAGCCAAAACTGATGGAAGGAAAACAGAAGGTTAGATAGTACATAGAAACATTCCAAGTGGGAGTCTTTCTCATTGACTGACTGGTCTCTTCATGGCAATTTTAGTTGTTTTTACTGAGGGGTCTTTTAACTTAATTCAGTTTGATTAACTGCTGGTGAGCCTGCTTTGTAGTCAGCGTGCTTGCACAACACATTTTACAACTACTCAAATTCTAAAAAAAACAATCTGAAACCAATGTAGAACACACACACCTACATTTTAGAGTAGTTCCTTGAATGTTTTTTGCATTAAGGGATACCTGACTGGAAAATTAAAAGCAAAACTACTTCAAATATTTATCTGAATTCCAATATGTCATATATTACTACTTTTTGGGGGCAGTTTCAGTTTTTAAAAATGTCAGTTGGGAAGAATTTTCATTAAGCCACAAAGAATGCAGATTTTGCATGTCTTTGCCAGACAGTACCGTAATTTTTTTTCAATAAACATTTAAAATGACAAACAGTTATATAACAACTAGAGATCGCCCCCCAGAAATTTTGTCAGCTGTGTCCCAAACCAAGATAGCACTGAATCCGTTTTGCAAAGACCAGATATTTTTGGAGGAAGCTAAGTGGCAGTCCAAACCCATCTCTAAGGACCCAAACAACAGCAATATACCCAGTCACATGATTTTTCAGTGTACCCTGTGAGGCTCTGAGACATCTTGACAAGGTAATAAGACGCTCTATCTAATGGAAGAATTATTATTTATTATTATACCATATTTTCCCTGTTCCAAATTCTAGCGTATTGAGTACAGGGTCATGGCAATCTATTGTAAAAGGGATATATGAGCAGCAGAAATACTGTAGTGTACATTCACAGGGAAGAAGGATATGAGGAGTCTTGAAAAGTTAGTGCTGTTTTCACAGAAGGTAAAGACGGAATCTAATAGACATCTTAATTATAAACGGTCTTGAGAATACCGATACTAGAAAAGTGTCCCAATTAGTAAATGAAAAATACAAGAGAGCATAAGGTCAGAGGTTCAAATGTTGAGGACCATTAGAATATACAAAGCTTGGCCAAACAGTTAGAAAAGATAAGTTTCAGTGGCAGAAGTAATTTAGTGAAACAAATTCCTGTGAAATACTGTTTTTTGATGAAACAAAAGAGTTAACTTTTTTTAAAAAAAACACAGGAAGTTGAAGGAATTTCTCTTCCAAATGTTCTGATTTAACCTCAAGTTATATTTGATTTGGATTCATTCACCCTCTAAATGTTAAATAGATCTACATTTACATCATGTGATCCACAGCTGGTATGATTATATGCAAGGTCAGGACAGGTTACAGGTGATGGAATTATAAGTATTAAACCTGCCATGATTTAATAAATGCTGCAGCTGGCTCGATGATCGGGTGGAGTCAGGATTCTCATTATTCTTTATACAGTACCTTAATTTGAATTTACAACAACAGGAGCAAGTGCCTCTCACCTTCTCTACACTCGGAATCTCCTCACCAAACATTAGCAGCTGATGTTGAGTTTGTAGTTCCCCAAGCTGCTTCTGAACCTCTGTAACCTTGGCAGCCATTTCTTCTTCTCGAGACTGAAAGGAAAATAGCCAAATGTTTTGGTAAATTTAAAATATGGTTTGGGGATAAAAATCAAGCTTCAATAGAGAGCTCAACATCTAGTTATAAAGCAGCTGGAACTGGCTATAGCCACGTTGACTAATGGATTATTGGCAAATGCAGATATCAACACAGATGCAAAGTTGTTCCTCATCTAGGTTCCCCTGACAGTGTCGGCATTTTACCTTGAACAGTGGGGAAGGTACTCAGCATCTTCTTCCTGATCTTGATTTCTGGAGCAGATATCATAGACTCATAGAGTTATACAGAACAGAAGGAGGCCATTCGGCCCATCATGTCTGTGATGGCTCTTTCAAAAGAGCTGTCCAAATCAATCCCACTCCTCCACTCTCTCCCCATCGCCCTACCAACCCGTCCTCCCCCAAATAACTATCTACTGCTCTCTCAAGCTGAGAGGCCGAGCGACGTGGAGGGCACTATATAAATCCAAGTTGTTGTTGTTATCGAATCAGCTTTCACCTCCCTTCAGGCAGGCAATGAAAACATTTCTCTTCACCTCCCCTGTTTCTTTTAACAATTATTTAAAATAATCACATCTATACAATATACGTATCAGGTTTGCCTGAGACAACTGTTAACTTACCCAAAATGTGTCCCTTGTTTCTCCTTGTTCACCCTATCGAATCCCCTGATAATTTTGAAAGCTTCTATTATGTCTCTTCTAAACCTTCTCCATTCCAAGGAGAATAATAATCCTAGCTTCTCCTGATAAGTGAAATCCCTCATTCCTGGTACCATCCTAGTATATCTCCTTTGCACCCTCTTGAATGCCTTGATTTCCTTCCTAAAGTGTGGTGCCCAGAACTGAACACAGTACTCCAGTTGAGGCCTAACCAGTGTTTTACAAAGGTTCATCATAACATGCTGACTTTTGTATTCTATGCTCCTAATTCGTAAAACCTAGTCTCCCGTATGCTATTTTAACAGCTTTTATCTCTACCGGCCCTGCCACCTTCAAGCATTTACTTATATCCTAGGAATCACAAGATTCCTTCTTATCCAATTTTGTTCTAAATGTGCACATTTTAGACTCCACTAAACTCCACATTTTAGACTTTAAAAATAAAGATGTCACCAAGAACTAATTAGCGACAATTATCTGACAGCAGGGGCTTTATGTACCTGCAAAAGTTCTTCATATGTTTTTGCAGTTCTTTTTAGATCATCTTCCTTTTCAGATATCCTTCGGTACAACTGGTTTATATCCTCTTTGTGGGTTTCCATTAACTCAGCCTCCACCTCCTGGGCTTTGCCTGAGAAAGTAAAAAGCTTATGAGGAAAAACACACTTAATAATAATAATAATCCTTACATTTGATATAGCGCTTTTCACATCTTCTAGACGTCACAAAGCATTCCACACAATGTATTGTAAAGTGAATTGACTGTATATATGTGGCCGAAACGCGGCAGCCAATTGTGCATAGCAGTGTCCTGGAAACAGTCATAGATTGGAATTACAAATTTTTTATTTTTTTTTAGAGGTATTATTATCAGGCGTGTGGAGTAAGGAAATTTGCCCACGGTTTCACCCTGCCTGGAATTGAACCCAGGTCTCTCGCTTGTAAGGCGAGTGTTCCAACCATTGAGCTACAGGATGCTAAACTTCAACATGGCATGCAACAGGTTCGAACAGTATATTCTGTGAAGTGCTTTGAGACGTCTGGAAGACATGAAAAGCGCTATATCAAATGCAAGGATTATTATAGTATACCAATTCACAAATGGTAGAACAAGTGTAAATCTAAAGACTAAGCCAACTATTGGTACACATTCTGGACAGATAGAATACATTAAATGTTGTTCAACTTTCCAAAAAAAGAATTAACATGGAATTAATATTGTTTTCATCATTTGAGATGTACATAAAAAGGTCAGTGAAGTAGCAGTGAGCTGACTTCTTTTAACCTCTTGGTACAAGATGTTCTTGGTCAGTAAATCTTCCAACTTGCCTGAGAAAACTATAGCCCTGAATTTATCTGCCTGCCTGGGACAATGAAGAGCATGACTCATAAAGGTTGGCCACTGCTGCAATAGATAAAATTTCATATGCTTCCTATGCTTGCACCTGGTAAATAACCAGCGTTTCAACTGGAGGTTAAATGAACCAGGACCTTTTAGAAGCCTATTTATTGTACACTAGGGTGTATCAAACGCCCCTTCAGTCAGATTGTTTTCTGTCCCTAGTCTAAAACGTTTCCATTTGTGTAGAAAACACCACCAGTACAATCTTAGGTAATTTGAAGCTGGTTTAGGTTGGCCACCGTGCACTTGAAATGTTTAACTGCAAGGTTGCCGAATTCGGCAGGCTTAACCCTTTAGTTACCAGCAAAATATTGTTCTATGGGATTTGTGTATAAAGCTGGTGAATTTTTGCGCCTTTGGTACTGAAAGGGTTAAAAAGTAAAATACAAAACCATACCAATTAAGTCAATTAAAAGTTACTCAATTGTCAAAATATGATTTCTACACCTAATATTGATAGTTAAAAGTCCTAATTAAAACTATATATTTTAAATATGATCATTCAAAACAATATTTTTTACAGAAAAATGACTAAAATGCCAGATATATAATTAGAGCCTTGAATACTGTGTTGGTGCCAAACTGATGTCTGATAATGACATTGTTCTTGCATTCCAAATAATTTCAATATTTAAAGCAATTTGCAGTCTACAATAATATAATAGGACTCAAATAAAACAATCTCACAATTGGAATTCACCTTTGTGGTTTTGTGTTTCCCATGAGTAGTACTTCAAAATATCTTCCCACAGTCTTAGAATTCTTAGAAATGGGGATTTCCTATTGATTCTAAGGTCATGCAATCTAAAGAAATCCCCATTCCCCTAGAAGTGGGAATTTCCATTGCATAATTATGTTGCTAAAATTAGTCCATGAGCAAGGTGCATGTAATCTGGAGACATCTATATTTTCATCATCATCTGTGTAGCATCATTTGACTATAGTCTCAGAGATCAGTTGTAGGCTTACATTCTTTTGCACATTGGTGTATTTTATTGATCTCAACCATGGCTGATAAAGCAGAAACTGGACCTCCATCAACTCCCAAGTCAGACTCTAAAGCAAGACCAACTAGTACACCGCAATCAACTCCTGGGACATGGAAAGCAAAAACCATATTTGGGCTTGGAAAAGGCATAATTGAAGATGATTCACAAATAACTGGCTCACGACTCCCAACATGTAGACAAGTACTACGCTGTATGATGTACCATCTTCAAAAGGGTGCATCCAAGAACGAAACAAAGTGGGAGTGTGCAAAAACTGTGCTTCTCAAAATTGTGCCATTCTATGGGAAAGCCAATATTTCCCATGATCACAGAGCACAAGGCTTGTGAAAAAATAGTAAAGCTTGTGGATGATAATAACAAACTCAGAAGCATACCTGTTAATCGTCGTTCTTCACCAGCTACCCTCTCTAAACTAGAACAAGTTGAAACTGAACTTGATAAAACTTTTCAGCTGTGGCCAGCTAATACAGTGAAACTGATAAAAAATCCTGAAGACTTGCACTTTTTGCAATCAATGAAGACAGACCGTACTGCTACATTTGGACCCAGCGATAAGGTGTTGGCTCAAAGAATTCAGCGGAGTGAAAGCACTAAAGCAGAATTAAGGAGACGTGAGGAAAGCCAAGAGATATCAAGGCCATCTACTAGTTTCCAGAGCTTTAGTGATGCTACTGCATCTTCCTCTGGTGATGCTATTGCTTCTTCCTCCAGTAGTTAATGCCTTCATCCACGAGTGCCACAAGAAGTCATCACCGCACAGTCCGCACTGGAACTGAAGCATTTATTCCCCACAACATTCTTCAGTCCCCAAAACTTGTTTCCATTACTACACGAATGAACATCACCCCAACCCAGCAAGCTGCTTTTACAGCAGCTTTAATTGAAGAATCATAGAATCATAGAATTTTACGGCACAAAAGGAGGCCATTCGGCCCATCTAGTCTGTGCCGGCTCTTTGAAAAGAGCGATTCAATCCCACTGCCCTGTCCGCTCCCCATAGCCTAATAGACCTGTTCTCCCTAAATAAAGATCTAATTCCCTTTTAAAAGTTGTTATCGAATCAGCCTCCACCACCTTTTCAGGCAATGCATTCCAGATTCGAACAACTCGCTGAGTGAAAAAATTTCTCCTCAGCTCCCCTCTACTTCGCCTTGAAACTATTTTAAATCTGTGACCATGAGTCACAGATTCACCCACGAGTGGAAATAGTTTTTCTCTATTTGCCCTGTCGAAACCCCTCATGATCTTATAAACCTCTATTAGGTCTCCCCTCAATCTTCTCTGCTCCAGAGAGAATAACCCTAGCCTATCTAGCCTCTCCTCATAGCTGAAGTCCCTCAATCCTGGCACCATACTAGTAAATCTTCATTGTACCCTTTCCAATGCCTTCACATCCTTTCTGTAGTGTGGTGACCAGAATTGAACACAGTATTCCAGCTGAGGCCTCACCAAAGTCCTATAGAGGTTAGTCAGCACTTCCTGACTTTTGTACTCTATACCCCTATTTATAAAGCCTAGTATCCCATATGCCTTCTTAACAGCCTTGTCTACCTGTCCTGCCACCTTCAACGAGTCACTAACACAAATCCCCAGGTCTCTCTGTTCCTTTACACCATTTAAAATTGTACTATCTAGCCTATATTGCCTCCCTTCATTTCTTCTCCCAAAATGCATCACCTCTGGAGAATCTGGAGGTGATGTGTCAAAAGTGGCAATGTCATATTCCACTGCTGATAGATCAAGGAGAGAGGTTGACAAAGGTATTGCAAGTTCCATCAAAGCACAGTGGATTCCCCCTAAACTAGCATCCCTACATTGGGACTCTAAACTTCTTCCATCTCTTGAAACTAAGTATGTGAACCAGGAGCGATTAACAGTTGCTGTTGGAACTAAGCAGGACATCAAATTGTTAGGTGTTCCATGTTATGAACTAGGAACAGATTGCAAATGTGGTGACATAATCTCTCAATTGACTGTTGATTTACTGGAGTCGTGGCATTGCAAAGAAAGCATTGTAAACATGGTGTTTGATACTACATCATCCAACACAGGACATGTTTCAGCTGCATGCATTAAAATACAAGAACATCTTAAAAGAGCTTTGTTGTGGTCTGGATGCAGACACCACATTGGTGAAGTAATCCTAACTCATGTCTTCAAAGACTTACAGATTGAAGTGTCCAATTCACCAGAAATTATGTTTTTCTCGCGATTTTGCAAGAATTTTGACTTGCTGGCACATAGTGATGATCAGGCACTTTCTCAATTGAATCTATCTCAATACAGTGAGGAAGTCCAAGCAATGGTAAAGCAATGTGTAGCTGATCTTGTACAGCTCCTGAGCTGAATTTCAACCGGGATGACTATCGCGAGTTTGTGGAACTGTGCCTAGTATTTCTTGGAGCTCAACAGAGTGTGAAATTCAAGCAACCTGGGTCACTACACAAAGCTAGGTGGATGGCTAAGCTGTTGTACTCCTTAAAGATATGCTTACTTGAGTCTGAAATTCAGAAACTCCCAGCAGGAACCATCACTACAAAGCACCAATTGCCAAAGTTGAGAGACTTTGTTAACTTCGCAACTTTGGTGTATAGTTCTTGGTGGCTGGCAGCTGGTTCAGCCATTGATGCTCCATATAACGACCTGCTTCTGTATCGACAAATACTGAAGTACAGGGATGTTAATCCAACGGTTTCAGACAGCGCACTTTCGGCATTCACTCGTCATCAGTGGTACCTGAGTTCTGAAATGGTACCCATCGCTCTCTTCAGTAACAAAGTACCAACAGAACAGCGACATGCACTAGCTCTTAGTCTCCTTGCCGCAAAGCCAGATGGCGACTTTGTCACTCCAAGAGACCGTTATGGAACTGGCTTTGGAAAGCCCGAATTTCCTTCAGACATCTCAGAATCTACAACACCTGCTAACTTAGTATCCAGGGATTCATGGTTCACAATGAACATTCTAGAGATAAATCATGAGTTCCTAACTGAGCCTGTTGAAGCATGGCCAGAGTCTGCTGCCTATCAAGCCTCCCTAGCTAATGTTGATGCACTTAATGTCATCAATGACTGTGCTGAGCAGGGAGTGAAATTAAGTTCAGACTTTCTCTCTGCATCAAGAAGTGAGGGTCACTACCAAAATGTTCTTCAAGTTGTTGAAGAAGACAGGTGGTCTCTCCCAAATCTGCGAAAACGCAAGGCAAAGGCTGACAGCTAAATAAACAAAACTGAACATTGTATTGAAGGAGAACAAATCTTTTCCCACATGCATACCTCCAGATCCGACAACATCGATGTTGTCTTTATGTACAAAGTGTACCGTACATGTAAGTTGACATAGATGTTAATGTAATATAGATGAAAATTGCATTAAAATGTTGGTAAAGTGGTCAAGAATCATATCAGTTCTGCTAAACTTTTGCCATTTGTTGTTTATTTACTTCCACTTATTGATTCCATGGCAAGTAGCTATGAAACATGGAAATATTTAATAATTGGGTATCTGAACCTGCTGAATTTGGCAGGTTTGCAACTCAAATATTTAAATGTCCGGTGGCCCACATAAACAAATGTGAATTTTGCTGAAATTTTGCAGAAGTTATTTTTTTACAAAATAGAAAATATTTAATCTAGGGATAAGTCAAAAACAAACACTTTTAAGAATCATGGGGCGTTTGATGCACCCTATTGTACACACAATCTGTTTTGATTGGAAGGCTATAGGGTCCGGCGATATATCGATATATCGCTAAAACCCGATATAATTTTCATATCGATACGCCGATATAGACATTTTAAAAATATCGATATATAGAAAAATCAATATATCGAGGTAAAAAATCGTGATGCCGCACACTTCAGACCCAGAATGCTCATCTCTATACACAATGCACAGACCGAGGTGCAAAGCCGCCATATTGTATTCACAGTCCTCGAATACAACATACGTATGCAAGGGGTGGGGGTTGGGGAGAGAGACGGCTGGAGGGAGGGGGAGAGAGACGGCGGGGGGGGGAAGGGGGCGGAGAGAGACGGCTGGAGGGAGGGGGAGAGAGACGGCTGGGGGGGGGGAAAGGGGGAGAGAGACGGTGGGGGGGGGGGGGGGAGAGGGGGAGAGAGATGGCTGGGGGTAGGGGGAGGGGGAGAGGGACGGCTGGGGGGAGAGGGTGAGAGAGACGGCTGGGGGGAGAGGGTGAGAGAGACGGCTGGGGGGAGGGGGAGAGAGACGGCGGGGGGGGGGAAGGGGGCGGAGAGAGACGGCTGGAGGGAGGGGGAGAGAGACGGCTGGGGGGGGGGGAAAGGGGGGAGAGAGACAGTGGGGGGGGGGGAGAGGGGGAGAGAGATGGCTGGGGGTAGGGGGAGGGGGAGAGGGACGGCTGGGGGGAGGGGGAGAGGGACGGCTGGGGGGAGAGGGTGAGAGAGACGGCTGGGGGGAGAGGGTGAGAGAGACGGCTGGGGGTAGGGGGAGAGAGACGGCTGGGGGGGAGAGGGACAGCGGGGGGGGGGAGAGGGGGAGAGAGACAGCTGGGGGGGGGGGAGAGAGACGGCTGGGGGGAGGGGGAGAGAGACGGCTGGGGGAGGGGGAGAGAGACGGCTGGGGGGAGGGGGAGCGAGACGGCTGGGGGGAGGGGGAGAGAGACAGCTGGGGGGAGGGGGAGAGAGACGGCTGGGGGGAGGGGGAGAGACAGCTGGGGGGGGGGAAAGAGACGGCTGGGGGGAGGGGGAGAGAGACGGCTGGGGGGAGGGGGAGAGAGACGGCTGGGGGGAGGGGGAGAGAGACGGCTGGGGGGAGGGGGAGAGAGACGGCTGGGGGGAGGGAGAGAGACAGCTGGGGGGGGGGAAAGAGACGGCTGGGGGGAGGGGGAGAGAGACGGCTAGGGGGAGGGGGAGAGAGATGGCGGGGGAGGGAGGGAGAAAGAGACGGCTGGGGGGGGGGGGGAGGGAGAAAGAGACGGCTGGGGGGGTGGTGGGGGAGAGAGACGACGGGGGTGGGGGGTGCGAGAGAGGGACGGCGGGAGTGGGGGAGAGACGGGGTGGATGTGATAATATACAGATAGATAGAGATGGGGGGGATGTGAAAGAGGAGAGAGGGTGAGAGACACAGAGACAGACAGAAAAACACAAGAGATGGAGAGAGTGAGAGACACACAGAGAGAAAGATATTTACCTCCTGAGGAGATAGGCTCCGAATGCGCACGCACCCGGAATGCGCACTCACTCCGAATGCGCGCGCACTCCGAATGCGTGCCCTGCGCGTGCATGCGCAGTACGAAAACCTCGAAAATATCGATATTTCGGTATATCTCGATATGAGCCCATCGATATTTCTAAATCGGAAAATTTCCATATCGACGGACCCTAGAAGGCTATTGAAGTTGTTCCTTGGTAATTTAGCAGCAGCCAATGTGGGTGGACAAGTAAAATGTACAGAGATCTGGCTAGAAAATAATTCCATTAGTTTCAAATGCCTTGTCATTTATCGTGAAGTCTGTTCTGGTAACTCTGGAATGTGCCTCAACTCAAGCAGAATTTTTATTTTTCTTTGATTGCTGGTTGTATCAGCAGGCTCACCAGCTATGAATCAATTATGAAGAATACTTGCAACAGCATTGACTGAAGCCAGAGCTGAGCCGGTGGATGTGATGTCACTGGGTGCCCGTCAATGTGCCTAAACATAGAGAGAATTTGCATCCCATGAACTGGAGATAACTTGACGCTTGTTGGCTAATTTAGTTCTTATCCTGTGAAGATCAAGAATGTTTTAAATGAAGTCTTGAGTACTCATTGGTTGCACAAACAAACACAACTCACCTGCAGACAGATGTAAGCTGTAATAACTAAAGTATGTGAAAACAACTCAAGTGTATAAAAACAATGAACTCATGTGTTCAGCCAGAAAAACTACAGAAATATTTGAATTCCAAAGCAAGCAAATCAAAGATGTTTACAGTGTAAAAATAACAATGAATTACACACTGCAATTTTCATTCTTACTCATGCAAAGCAACACTCTTAAATGTACATGCGGTTCCACAGTTTATAGAAATAACACACTGCACACTCTTCAATTCTCTCCTCCCCCATTTCTCTCCAGTTTTCAGCTTTTCCTTCAACACAACAGGCGCAAACTTCTTACGAGGAGGAAGAATGGGTAACTTACTCCTCGTCTCCTTCCAATGCTGCTCAATAACTGATCAGGAGGGGGAGGAGGAGGTCAGGTTTTTAAAACAGCCATCCGCCCCGTCATCTGAATGACTCTGCCCCCGCCACTCACCGTTACCCACTATCGCATCAACCATCTCCAGTACATTTTCTCGTATTATTATCTGATTGATTTATTGGTACTTATTAAACATTTATTTCAATTCTCAATAGCAGTAGTGTTGTTTTTGCTCTTTATTTAATATTAGTGTAAGAATATTTAGACCAGAAATGTACCAAGGGAACGTAACCCCTATTTTTATCATTAGGCCTATGGTCATTTGGGTTTCATCATAAATCGTTTCAGTTAAAATCGCACTTTTTAAGAACATATCCCCAACATTAATTGAGGAGTAAGTTGTAAAGTGAATTGACTCTATATTTGTGGGCGAATCACGGCAACCAACTGCGCACAGCAGTGTCCCACAAACAGTCGTGGATTGAAAATGACCAATTTTATTATTATGGTTTTCTTTTGATGGATTATTATTAGGCCTGTGGAGTAAAGAAACTTGCCCAAGGTTTCGCCCTGACCTGCCTGGATTCGAACACGTCTCACACTTGTAAGGCGAGTGCTCTAAACTGAGCTGTAAAACTTGTGACCATTTGGGCGCAGACAAAAGTGAACATGCTGGAACAGGTAAAAGTGAAGGAATCAACTGAAAAGTGTAATGCCACTGAGCATGTGTGTGGTGAGTTATACAATAGATAATGATAATAATAATCCTTTGCATTTGATATCGTGTCTTTCATGTCTTCTCAAAACGCTTCACAGAATATACTGTAAAGTGAATTGATCATATTTGTGGGGGGAAATGCTACTTTCAGTGAGTTGTCAGTGGTAGAGAGTAAATGTTAACAACAAATTGCACTTGTATGGTGCCCTTCTACAGCACTGGACAGTCAGGGTTGTTTGGACCTGAGTTGGGAGTTGCGGGGCAGGAAAGAATAATAGTAACGGATGATAGCTTAAGAGCAGCACATGCGTACAATAGGGTGACACGAGGAACGAAAAGGGTGTTCAGGGTGGTGGAATGATGATGGTAATGAAATGAGAAATGGTCATTTAGCAGAGGGGAACTGAAGACCCGAGTCTGAAGGGAATCCAGAACTGAAGATTTTGGGGGAGCTCAGACGCAATCGCTTCTTGTCTGCAATACTTACCGATCGCATCTTTGACAGAAGTCTCTAGCTCCTGTTCCTTCTGAGCGAGCTGTGTGTTGAATTCTCGCATTAATTGTTTGAGAATAGACTTGTGTTTCATCTCCATATCCTCCAGATCCAGCCTGCCAGACAAATGATAGCATCAGCAGAGGGAGGGAGGCAGGCCATTATTATTCCCTCAGAATAATCTATCCACTAATAATGCTCACATGTCATGGTGACTCAAATGACTGGTTGACGTTTTACTCACCAGCCTCTTCACCCGCATAACCTTCAGATCGCGCAGGGCTCCACAATCCATCCTCTATCCCTGACTAGGCTCCATTGCAGTCTCCACAGTCTCCTACAACTCTACTCCCCCAGCCAACCCTACCACTTTGCCAACTCTGGAGAACTTCAGCATGCCCATCCTAACCCAGCAACACAGTCCCTTCACCCAGTTGACCAATTCCATCCTTAGGTTTTACATGCCTCTAGTCTTGCATCATCTGCAGGCTCTGCAATCTTCTGCAGCTCTACCTCTCAGCCAACCCCACCATTTTGTCAACTCTGGAGAATTTCATGTGACCTGCTTGACCACAGGCAGGCAAAGCCACTTTGCTCTTTCCGCAAATCTCACTCAATACTTTCAAATTTTGCCTGAAGAGCTGCCTCTCTGAGCTTGGCTTACCATCACCAAACTTGGGCTCCCACTCAATCTGAGATATTAAACTTTGTGAGGGGCACAAGTTGTTAAACATTTTGATATATTCTCACCTAGTGCTCTACTATATTGTGAACCAAACTTAATTGTCAAATAAAATCAAAGTACCCGAGGTCTTTGAAATTTGCTTAATCTGGAGACTCCAGGAAGCTCAAAGCGGCATGGCAAGCATCAAACTCGTTGGTGTATGAATTTCAATAAGATATACAGTATATTGATTATATACGTTCGATATCATTTTGGAAATATTGAAATAGTAACTTAGATAAGATGGTAAAATGGTATTTTACCCACCTAAATATTGGCTCACCATGAAAAGTAATTTAATCTTAACCTGTGCATTGTCCCTTTTTTTAATCAATATTGAATTTTCACAACATGATCCCGGTTGCAATTAAGCAGAAAAAAAGTCACGAGGTACTAGAACAAATCACCCCAAATTGCCCTCCCCCACCAAAAAAAAAACCTTGTTATACTGGGTACACTTACTTTGTTTTTCTTTCACACTCTTCATTAATTTCCTTTTTAACAAATGATACTTCCGCTTCCTGCTCTTTCCGCAAGGCACGCATGTCCTTTTGCAGTTTGGAATATTCTTTGCGTGCCTTCTGTTTGTCATTTTCTGACTCTTCTAACTTGTGTCGCAATTCAGTTTGCTGTTCCCGCAAGTCAGCTAACAGCTTCTGTAATTCTGTGGAAGATTTTGATTTCTCTTCAGAGTTCTCCTCAAAGATGTTAAGCAGTGAGACTTTCTCCTCTAACTGGGCTTGGAGATCTTTTATCTGTTTTTCTGAGCATTCTCTCAGAGAATTAATCTCTGATTTAAGTTGTTTCTCAATATCTTCCTTTAAGACAGAACTACTTTCTAGCTCCAATATTTTTATTTGCAGTGATTTTTCAGTTGTCTCTTTTTCCTCCATTAGTTTCTGTAACTCCGCAGTGGTCTTTTCCATCTCATTGATTTGTTGTGTTTTAACCTTTAACTGCCCCATAACATTGTCCAAGTTACCAGATCCTTCATTTTGCTGTTCTGCCAGGATGAAATTCTTCTGACTCTGTTCCTCAAGCTCTGACCGTAATTTGTCTAAGTCCATTTTCTGGCTTTGATTTTCCTCTTCAAGTTTTTCCAGACGTACTAGAAGATCTGAGTGTGTCTTTTTAGTTTCTTGCTCAGAGGCACTCATTTCTTCTTTGTATTTTTGCAAGATATCATCTCTTGCGGATACCTCCTTCTGAAGACCCATAAATTGTTCCTCATAGCTTTCTCTCAAAGTTTTCAGCGAGCTCTCTTTCTCAAGCTCCATTTCTTCCTTCAGTTTCTCAACCCACTTTTGCTTTTCCTCCTTCTCCAATCCCATTGTAGTTTCCAATACATTCAGTTTCGTTTCTAGGGCCGACATGGTTACTTCTCTTTCCTCTGCATTTTGTTTCAAATCCTGGAGCTGTTCATCTTGTCTTTTTAAGCAGTGTTCTTTTTCTTCTAATTGAGTTGTAAGTTGTTTCTTTATAACTGCAATCTTTTGTTCTGCTTTTTTCTTCAGTTCAGCTATCTTCATGCTATTTTCATTTTTCATCCTGCTTTGTAAATCCTTCAGGTCTTCCTCCTTTTTATTCTCAAGTTCCGTTCTCTTTTGCTCCCACTCACTTTCTTTCTGGGAGATTTCAGCTTGTAGCGATTGCAATTGTTCTTCAGTATGTTTATACAAGTTGGCCTGGTCACAAGCTCCAACATGAGTTTGCTGAAGCTGCTGTCCCATCTCCTCCAACATTATTTCTTTCTGATGCAGCTGTTCTCTTAGTTCTTCTAAAACTTTACCCTCTTCAGACTTTACGGCAATTTCTTGATCTAGTTCTGCTGCTCTGGAATTAGTTATTTGTAGCTCGGTAGTTAGATTATTTACCATTTTCTCTTTCTCCCTCTGCACAAACTCCACTTCAATTTTAACACTTTGTAGATTAGTGTTCAATTTTTCCACCTCTGCTGTCAAACTAGATATTTGATCAACCTTTTCTTTATTCTGTTTGACAGAAAGTTCAAGTTTTTCCTGTAAATCCTTCATTTTATTGTTACTCTGTGTAATTTTTGACTCTGCCTTTTTCTTCAATTCTGTTAATTTGGTTTTGAACTGGTTTGCCTGCTCAAGGGCTGAGATCTTCTCCTGAGTGACTGCTTCAATAGAGGTGGAGAGTTGGTCTAATTGGTCCAGCAGCCTTTGCTGTTCCAGTTTGTTTTGTTGGTTGAGCAATGATATGGCTTCTTCCTTCTCTGCAAGGCCAATGCTATTTGCAAGCTGTAACTTCAAATCATTAACTTGCCCCTCCAAGCTCACGGACAGGGATTCTTTTTCCTTTAGCACTTCTGTGATAGAATTTTGGACATCTGCACTCTCTGCCAGTTCTTTTGTAAACTTTGCAATACATGCCTCCTTCTCACTTAATACATCCGTGTGAAGTTTGCTTTCTTGCTGGAGTGTGTCCTGATGTGTAGCAACACTTTGCAGCTCATCTTTCAAGGTTTTGATTTCCTCTTCTCGATCTAGAAGCTGCTGTGTCAAACACTGTACTGAATCATTTAACAAGGTATTTTGTTCTACTGTCTGTTTGAGTTGAGCATCCAGACCCCCAAATTTATTGACCCTTTCAAGTAGTACAGTTTTTACCTTCTCTGTCTGATTTTGGGAATCTTTCAGCCGGCCGTTAAGGGCGGTGATCTTATTGTCATATTTCACACAGAATTCATTACTTTGCAGTTGCATTCTTGCATCAGTTTCCTGAACACAATTCATCAATTTCTCCAGCAGGTTCTTAAATTCAGCTTCTTGCTGCTGATGTTCCGCATGTTTTTCTTGAAGTTGCTTTTCATAATTCTCCCTTTCTATAGCAAACAAGGCTTCCACTGACTGTAGTTTATTCTCTGTTTCTTGCAATATATTGATGACTTCATGAATTCTTTTATTGTACTGCTCCTCTGCTTTCTTCCACTCAGTAAGCTGGCTTCGCAAGTTGGTTTCTTCCAGCAAGATTTGGCTGTTGGCTTCCTCAAAGGTTTGCAGCTTTGCTTTAAGAATGCTTTCACTTTGAGTCAAAGTATCAACGTGAACAGATGTTTCCTTTAGTTCCTTCTGGAGGTGCTGGGTCTTACTTACACTTGCAATAAATTTCTCTGAGATTTCTGTTATTTTTCCAGACATTTCTTCCATTTCATTATTGGAGACCGCTAACTTTTGTCTTATCTCTTTAATTTCCTGTTCTTTTTCCTGAAGTTCAATCTCGTGCTTCTCTTGTAGTTCTTCAATCTTCTGACCCAATTTTTTCTCCCAGCTCTGGGCAACTTCTGCAATATTGTGCCTGTGAGCCTCAGTAAGGCTTTCCAGTTGTTCCTTTTGACTAGACTCCAGCTGGGAGACTGTTTCACAAATCCCGGTAGAGCTTGCTCGTGCCATTTCCAGAATCTTTTCATTGAACAATTGCTCCTTTTGTTCCAATTCTTGCTGCTTCTTTTCTAGCTCTTCTTTCAGTTTGACATCCTGTTCGGACAATTTAGCCTTGTATTTTTCGTGCATTTCTTTACCCTTTTGTTTAAACTTATCTAGTTTCCCTTCGAGTGATTTTACTTTCTTTCCATACTCCGCGTGCAGAGCAGTAACTTGCTGCTCACCTGACGTTTTGTCTTCCGTCAGTTTTTGAAGGAAGTCTTCCTCCTTCTGCTTTTGGAAAGCTTTGACTTCATCAAGGGCACGTTCCTTTTCTGTTGAATTTGCCTGCAACTGCACAATCTCTGATCGTAATCCAGTTATTTGTGTTTCATGTTCCATCTGGGTATTTATTTTCTGTACCAACTCATTGTTTTTTTCTTCCAGCTGTTGTGTCAATTCCTGCACATGAGATTTG
Organism: Hydrolagus colliei; assembly: GCA_035084275.1. Taxonomy (NCBI): domain Eukaryota; kingdom Metazoa; phylum Chordata; class Chondrichthyes; order Chimaeriformes; family Chimaeridae; genus Hydrolagus; species Hydrolagus colliei. Next base: position 2,659,581 of record CM068743.1, on the reverse strand, counting down.
CTAGCATCTAAATCAGCAGTAAGATCGTGAAGTTGAGTCCGAGACGAGAGCTCATTCTCTTCCATACTTTTGCTGAGATTCTGTTTCTCAGTCTCCAGGTTCCTCAGTAAGCTTTGCAACTCTGCTATCTGGGCTTCATACTTCTTTTCTTGGTCATCCAGTACACAATTCATCTTTTCTTCAGATTCTTTCTGCTCATTCTGTTGGTCCTGCCTTAGAACTTCAAGTTTGGCTGCAGCTTCATTTTGCATGGTTTCAACCTCTCGTTTTAGTCTTTGTATCTCTTCTCCCGCATCGTTTTCCTTCTGGTCTAAAAGAAGGCGGAGTTTATTTATCTCCTCTGTCAGCGCTTTCTCAACATCACCTAAAGAATGTTTGTGGTCATTTCTAGCGACATTAATTTCCTCTTCAAAATACTTTTGTTTCTGTTCCAGTTTTGTCTCAAAGTCTTCCCTCGTTGCAACTAACTGTTGTTCCAATTCATGACGTGTTTTCATGGTTTCATTCAGTTCAGTAGAGAGTGCCTCCAATTCAGATTGCTTTACATCAAGTTTCTCTAGTGTCTTTTGGTTCATTTCCTCAATGTGTGCTTGAAATTGTGTTTCTTTCTCCTTCAATTGTGCTTCTACTGCTTGATGTTTTGCCTTAAGCTCCTCTATTTCAACTGTATACTGATGGCCAATTGCTTGCACCTTTTCACTCCAAAGTTGCTCTTGTTCCTGCCGTAGCTTTTCTATTTCATCTTGGTGTTTTTCACTTAAGGTTGCAATCTCCAATTTGTGCTTGGTCTTCTCTGCCCCTAGCTCTTCTGATTGTGTTTCACCATCTTGTGACTTCTTCAGCAGAGAACTTTCTAACTCCAATACTCTCTGTAAACAAGTAATAAAAGCTACATTTAAAAATATTTGCATTTTTGATAGGAAATATTAGGAAACTCTAAGATGACATCATCTGAAGTTGATCCTGAACGTTGTCTAATTGTTGATTATCCCCAATGGGAACCTCAAATGCTAAAATTTAAAACGTCTCGGTATAAGAATTTTTTTGAACAATATTTACACAGCTGTAAATATCATTACGATCTTTGAACGACAGCATTGAAAAAAAATACAAATCCTTCTTGTAATGGGAGATATCAACACGTGAATATTATAAAAAGGGCAATAAACATTCAGTTTCAGAAAACAAAATACAGTAACAGCCTGTTTATCAGGCACCCTCGGGACCTGGTCAATGCTGGTTAAAACGCATGCTGGTTATTTGTCCGAAAACCCAACACAAGTTTTTAAAAAATTTAAAATAGAAAATGTTAGTAATTTTTTTTAAACATACCATATTAATAATAGACTAACTAATAACAGAATATTGTATGGATACTTACCAATAAAGCAATAAATATCAATTACAGTCTATAAACACAGCACACAATCAAAGGGGTTTCCTTTCTTTCTCTCTCTCTTTCACACACACACCAGTCAGTCTGGCATCTCAATGGCTCCAAATCCAACTCCTCTCATTTTCCATCTAAATTAATCAACTCACCCCCTCTCTCTCCCCTTCCCACTCATCTCTTTCTTCCCCCCCATTCTTTCCCTCTCTCACCACCCCCCACCCACCCTCTCTCTCCTTCTCCCATCCTTTATAACGGTGTATAAACCCACGATACCATCAGGCTACACAGGCAATGTAGTATCCGTCAGAGAGAGAGAGGGAAAGAAAGAAAGGGGAAGAGAGAGAAAGACAGAGGGAGAGATATAGAGGAAGGAAGGAGAGTGAGAGAGTGAAAGAAAGAGAGAGAAAAAGGAGAGAGAAAAAACATTTGACCTTTAAGACCAAGTGCACTACCGGCAGCATTCAGAACTAATTGTACTGTACTGTAATATCCAGTTATTCGAATGCAGACCATTTTTTTGAGGTGCCAGTTGTAAGGAAGTTATGGTTGATCGGGTCACGGATAAACGGGCTTTTACTGTATTTGAAAAATGAAGGGAGTTTTGCAATCCCTCAAATCAAATAGTCATGGATGTCGCGGGAATTTGTTGCACACAAATCGGCTGCCTTGTTTGCCCATAGATACACTCCGTGACTGCGTTTCACAGTAAATCTGTAAAGGTCTTTGAGATGTCCTTCTGATGTGAAAGGCACTTTATTAAATGCAAGGATTATTATTTACCTTTAAATAAAACCATCAAATATAGGAAACTCAAAGTTAGAATATTGCTACGTCAAACAATATATTACCATAGGAAATACAAGCAGGAACCATAAAAAATATTCAGTACAGGTATCCCCGAATTACAACGCTTCTATTTAAATTGTTTAGATTTAACGAACATAATTTTTTAACACCTTTTTATTGATATATATTTGGCTTCGTTTTAACAACTCCAAAATTTGGCTATCTTTTTTGCGCATGCAAAAAATACATGGTGTATTTCACGGTAAAATCGCAGTCGTATACTGTATCCAAACGTTTGAACTGGCCAATAGCATGTCGCTACGTCAGTGGTTCCCAACTTTTTTTTTCTGCGACCCAAATTAGCTTCCCACTTACTTTCCAATAAAGATTCCAGCACACTCTGTAAAAAGATGCTTTTTTTTACCGATCGGTAAAAACCTCTAAGTTCGGAAGTTTAATAAATGCGCATGCGCACACATTGCCCGCTTACGCAAAGTGAGCATATTCGCAATTGCTGGAATGGGGAATTGCCCCGGGAGGGGGTCGGGCAATCCAGTTGATCGGGTGTCGGATAAACGGGCTTCTGCTATATATGCTTCAAGCTACTAATAAAGATTCAAGGTTTATTGACCAAATTGACCAAAGTTTAAATGAATAAACTTGAAATGTAATCAAATTCATATTTATTTTGGCCCGTGTTCATGCTAGAACTCATAAACAGCATAAAACAATTAAATACACAGACACTAATTGCATTAGGTTTCATTAAGTTGTGGCAAATGTATTGCTGAAAGTTATATTTGGCTATTGATACATGGAAAAGGAAAATAAATTTGCATTTCTTGCTGCTTATCCCCAACTGACAGTGACTTTGATATACAGTAAAAGCCTGTTTATCCAGCACCCGATGAACCGTAACTTCCATAACTACCTTAACCGGCATCGCAAGAAAAGGTCCGCATTCGATTAACTGGAATTTATCCGGAAAAATGTATTGAATTTTTAAAAATGTTTTTTGATTTCTTTTGCATTTCCAGCCAAATATCCGACAGGCGCTTTAACCAGCATTGGCCAGGTCCCGAGGGTGCCGGATAGATGGGCTTTTACTATATTTATGCAATTTGTTTAAATTAATTTGCCAGCTCAGTGCAACAGATTCATGATTTTGCTTCATTTGAGTTTCCTGAATTTCCTGAAACCTTCATTCATATCTACATATTTTTCAAAACAAAACAAGTCATAGAAACAGCAGATTACATACCAAAGAATAAAAAGCTTTTCTCTAGAGGACTGTGTTTCGTGAACCTTTAAAATTTTTCCCTTTCTGACTAAACTTCTTCCAGGAATTTAGATAGAAATTTAGAGGCCCCAGTGGAAGGTAATCAGTGTTCAAACTTATCTATCAAGAGATGAAGATTTTTGGAGTTAAAAAATAAATTTGAATTGAGGAGGAGAGAACATGTGTCCCAAGAATTGGTTTTGAGGCACAAATGTCACTGGGTTGGCACCACCATCCTCCAATTGATCCAACCCTCTGTGGATATCTCGGTTGTCCAGTTCGTGAGACAGTCAAGTCCACAATATTCTAAGGCAATACTGATGACAAACTGCCAGCCAAGCTAGTCAGTAGGATTTAGAAGGATAGATTGGTCGCTGCCCAGAATGACTTATTTCCTGTTAATCCTGCAAGCCAAAGCCCCAACAGGTAGGGTTGTTCCTGCTAGTTCCTAGATGGACGCTTGCCAGGCAGCTCTCTCAATGGCAAGCTGCGTGGTTTTAGCTGGTTAAATACCAGCAGTAAATAAATAACAATTCCTGCATTTGTTATAGCATCTTTTATGTTGGGAGAATGCCTCAAAGCCCTTTACAGGATTTACTCCTCTCCTGGTTTGGTGTGCAACCCGACGATTGTATGGCACTCTTGAGATGCTATCCTCTGTGAAGGGCACTAACTTGCTGTAGTGACTATGTATTCTGTAAATGTAAATTTGATAACCTTTCAAATTTATTAATTGAAGCTTTGGTCAACTGAAACCTATATCTTTATTCGTAGCTTGAATTGGCAGCAGCTAATTTGTGTACAGCAGCAGTTACTCTTTAAGCAAACGTTTCTCACTGTGACCCTTCCACCCCCCACCACATCCTCCCCCCCACAGCTGACGAATAATAAATACAGACAGGCAGCACAGGATTTATAACAATAATAATCCTTGCATTTGATATAGTATCTTATCATGTCGAGACATCCCAAAAATATTCTATAGAGTGAATTGACTGTATATTTTGTGTGCAAAACACGGCAGCCAATTGCACACAGCAGCCACAAACAGTCGGTGACCAAATTTCTCAGGATTGCACAATAGGAAGAGAAATCCTGGAAGGTGCTTTAAATTTTTTTTAATTTGTAGACTGGATATAATCACAGGACACATCTTATCTGGATCTACCTAAACATCTGAGCTGCAGAGCCTCACAATTCTTACAAATTATTTCCCCTACTATTCAGTCAGGTTTTTAAAGGCATGAAGTCCTCACAAAAGAAGTCAACTGGATTGTGCAGTTTATATATATGTATTCTCTGACCTCATGCTTTTGCCCCCTATATAAATCGTGACTATAAGGACTTATTCAACTTAATTCTCACATAATCCTAAAAGTCATAAATAGTTATCAATAAAGGAAATGAAGGTTCATTTTCCAATTTCTCACAGCCTCCCATCATCATGGATTATTACGGTTTAGAATGACTGGTAATAAATAACCTGGAAAAATAGTGCACAACTTCTCAGGAGACAATGTTTAACTTGAGCAGCATGTTGAATAGAGACTGCATTAACCCTGCCTCCATTCACCTCAGCACTGGAACAGAAGAACACACCGATGCTAAAGTTGGAAAAAAATATTGCTCCAGTGACTTGGGATGTCCTCCCGGCGTGAAATGTGCTACACAACTGTATTGCATTGAAGCAACAGAGATAACACATTAAAAAAAAGGGACACAGTGAAACATCAGTAAGTCAGCAAGTAATGCTGAAGCTAAAATTAAAAAATGGACACAGACTCTTTACCGCGCCTTGGGACGTCCTCCTGATGTGAAAGGCGCTATACAAGTGCAATGGGAGTTAGTTCTTACTAGGGAACGGCGATTAATCGGTTTTTCGATTAAACCCGATATGATTTTCAGATCGGTATGCCGATATGGTGATTCTAAAAAAACTGTTATATCGAGAGATTCGATTTTAAAAATATACATCGTTATATTTTTAATATCGTTCCTGGCAATATATCAATATTGTTGGTATTATCAGTGTAATGCGATCTTTTCCAGCTTACCTTGTCGCCGGCATTGCAACCTCCTAGATCTAGAGCATGGAATGCGCGTACATTCGGTGCGCGCGCATAATTAACGGGCGCGCACATCCGATGCGCACGCACACTTTACTGCGTATACTCGACGTGAGTCGTGGCGTCTTAACAAAGTCGCATCGCTGAAAATTGTAGTTTGAAAATTGACCTTTCTCATCATGGGGAAAAGAAGCCCCGTATGGGACTACTTTGAAAACAATGCAGTCAGTAATGGTGTGTATAGATGTACAGTTTGCAAGGTCTTGGTTAAGACATCTGATTCGAGCACGAGCAACCTGCAACAACACATTAAGCAGCACCACACCGCCCAGCACGCTGCCCTCAGAGCGAAATCATTGTCGGCAACAGCAGGAAGTCGAACCAGCGCTTCGGAGAAAGCGACAGGTAGCGGGGCCAGTGCAGCTCAAACAATTCCTGCTTTATTTAAGAGGAGAACATTGTACCAGAGAGGGGACAAAAAGTGGCAAAGTATCACGAACGCTGTCACTTTTTGCATAGCAAAGGAGAGCTTGCCAATGGCGAAGGACATTAATTCAGACTTCAGACTACCTAAAAATAAGTGGCATTTTGTGGCTGTAAGTGTTATTTTTGTGTGTGAGAGTTAGAAGCCAGATTATCACTGCTTCTATGTGTGTGTCTAGTCAGACACACACAGCAGTGATAATCTGGCTTCTAACTCTAACAGTCAGACTGTCTCTCTCTTTTCTATTGTAATAGATCTCATTTACACGTGGACATTACATGCTACTTTCAAGCAAGAAATGGAGGAGAATAAATCTCTAGATTTTGTTTTTGGTGTGTGTGTGTTCTATTTTGTGTTTAGAGATGGAGGGAGAGAAGGAGAGGGGGAAAGTTGGGAGAGAAGGAGAGAGGAAGAGAGGAGAGGGAGGGAGAGAATGAGAGGGGGAAAGGAGGGAGAGAAGGAGCGAAGGGAAAGGAGGGAGAGAAGGAGAGAGGCGAGGGAGGGAGGGAGAGAAGGAGAGGGGGAAAGTTGGGAGAGAAGGAGAGAGGAAGAGAGAAGAGGGAGGGAGAGAAGGAGAGGGTGAAAGGAGGGAGAGAATGAGCGAGGGGAAAGGAGGGAGAGAAGGAGAGAGGAAGAGAGAGAAGGAGAGGGGGAAAGGAGGGAGAGAAGGAACGAGGGGAAAGGAGGGAGAGAAGGAGAGAGGGGAGGGAGGGAGAGGGGGAAAGTTGGGAGAGAAGGAGAGAGGAAGAGAGGAAGAGAGGAGAGGGAGGGAGAGAAGGAGAGGGGGAAAGGAGGGAGAGAAGGAGCGAGGGGAAAGGAGGGAGAGAAGGAGAGAGGGGAGGGAGGGACAGAAGGAGAGAGGGGAGGGAGGGAGGGAGAGAAGGAGAGAGGGGAGGGAGAGAAGCAGAGGGGGAAAGGAGGGAGAGGAGACAGGGAGGAGGGAGAGGAGAGAGGGAGAGTGGAGGGGGGGGGAGAGAAGGAGAGGGGAAAGGAGGGAGAGAAGGAGAGGGGAAAGGAGGGAGAGAAGGAGAGAGGAGAGGAGGGAGAGAAGGAGAGAGGGGAGGGAGGGAGAGAAGGAGAGAGGGGAGGGAGGGAGGGAGAGAAGGAGAGGGGGAAAGGAGGGAGAGGAGACAGGGAGGAGAGGAGGGAGGGAAGGAGAGGGGGAGGTAGGGAGTAAACAACATTGTATAATTCAACAGACCTTGACACCAATATTACAAACTTTCTGGACCTAGAGCACGCATTTCGAAATGTGCGTGCACCGCGACTGCGCGCGCATCGTCAGTGCGGATGCACCGTCAATGCGCGCGCACCGCGACTGAGCGCGCACCATAAATGCGCGCGCGCCATCAATGCACGCGCACTTCGAATGCACGCGCATGCGCAGTATAAAAACTCGATAGATCGGTTTAAGCAGGTATGAGCAAACCGATATATCCATATCCGGAAAAATCCCATATCGCCGTTCCCTAGTTCTTACTGTTCTAAACGTTTCCATTTCTCCTTGAACATCCTGGATTTGTCGATCAGCCTGGGCCTGAATGGCTTTTCTTTGTAGTTCCTGTTCTTCTAATGCCAACGCAGTCTGTTGTTCCTTGTCCTGCAGTAGCTCCCGATACTCAGCATGGCATTTATCCTGTGAGAGATTGTACACAACATCTAAAAGGTTATCTTATAACTTATAAGATCTGATAACGAGAACATCCTCTATATTAAAAAAGAGAGCAAAATTGTATTTTGTTTTACATTTTTTGATCGGTTTTGGATTAAATATAGAGGTGATATATAAAATGTGATATAATCTCTCCTGCCATCTTATCATAGATTCATAGAAGATCAGAAATGGGCCAATTTAGTCAATTCAGAAAGCCTGGCATATTTTAGGAAGAGTATTTGTTATGAGCAAGACTTTGCACTGCTAGGAACCGAGAAGATTTTGAATAGATAAATAGAAAGGAAACAGTAAAAAAAAAAGGCCTAGAAGCTCAGTGAGATAATGCTCCTATTTTATAATATAATAAATAATCATTGCATTTGATATAGTGCTTTCCACATCTTATCGACGTCCCAAAGCGCTTCACAGAATACTGTAGTGAGTTGACTGTATACTTGTGGGCGAAACGCGGCAACCTATTGCGCACAGCAGTGTCCCACAAACAGTCGTGGATTGAAATGACCGATTTTATTATTGGGATAAAATGGGATTTTCCCTCTCACTCAACACCAACTACACATGTGTCCTGGTGGTGATTATTTAAAATCCCACACATGCAAACAATAGCAGTAGACTGCCAGAGGGCGTTCACTGAGAAAGCCAAGCTCCCAGCTCCACCAGTGTGCTTGCACTCTTTTTTTTTAACAGGCACAGACATTGGCATACAATGGGTAAAATCTACAAGTCGTAAATTTTTGGCACATGAGCTTGATGGAGCAGGTCCTAATGGGCACAGCCAACAAACTGAAGCCAAAACATCCATAAAAATCATGCCATATCTTTTATAGGGATTAGAGCAGCAGTGGTGTTTAGTTGCAGTAAGACCAGGATTTCAGTTCTGGAGAGATTTTCTGATCTCGTTGGTTTAATGATGGGATTAAGAATTAATTAAAGTAGGTTGTTTCGGCTATATCATACAAAATATGAAAAATCCTGAAAAAACAATACAACAGCACAGGCTGTGAGCTATGTGGACATACATACCAGTGCCATTTTTAGCTGTTCTTGAAACTCCTGCTGAGAAGTTTGCAGCTGTTGTTCATATTCTCTCTCTTTGGAGATCATTGCTTCCACGTGCAATTTCTCCAATTCTCCAATGCGATCTTCAGAGGACTTCTACAGCAACGAACAAATTCTGAAGTTAAGTACTCTTCAGAATACAGATCAGCATTGAATAGGGCAATAGCTGCCCAGAAACTATGCTTTTCCTTCCTCCCCAATGTGATGTAATACAGTGCACCTGATACTTATTTCCTGCCATTCCATTATTTATTTGGGGAATTATATAAGACCTTCATTGTTTATCTGTACATGTATCACACAAACCAATTCCACTTCAATTCCATACATGGCATTATAAAGGATGATTTCCATTATAGTTTCAGTGTAATACAGCAATATCCAAAGCACAGCAGTAGAGTACAGCACAATCTTCAAGTTATTCTGTCGTAACTACTGCAGGAAACTTGACATAACCGATGGAGCAAGATCTTTGGTTCACTTTTACTATCATAGTGCCTACAATAATATTTGTAATTTGATATAGTGTTTATCACGTCATCAATTCAATAACAACAACAAAATTACAATTGTACAGCGCCTTTCACAATTGGAGAATGTCCCAAGGCACTGGTCAAACAGTATTCCAGTCCTGAACTGGGGGTCGGGATTGGGAAGGGTGGAGGGCCGAGGGGAGGTGGGCCCTGAAGGAGGCGAGAGATGGGGCAAGGCAGAGGGATTCCAGAGGGTAGGGCAGAATGACTTAAGGTTCGCCCGCCAATGATGGGGCGGGCAAGGTGAGGGAATGTGAAGCAGACCAGAGTCTGCAGAGCGGAGGGAGGGGGCAGGGTGGCCGGGGGAGATGCCATCCCGACGTGAATTTTGTTGATGTTATAAGAAGGTCACAGAGTTTGGAGGGGGAGTGAGGTCATGGAGGGCTTTGAAGGTGAGGACCAGGATCTTGAATTGAATCCTTTGAGTGATGGGGAAGCCAATGGAGTTGGGAGAGAATTGGGGAGATGAGGGTCACAGAGTTTGGAGCGGTAGAGGACATGGGCCGCAGAGTTCTGGATGATCTGCAGCCTATGGACTGTGTGATGGGAAGCCAATGGTTGAACAAGGGTGGGGGTGATATGATCACGGAGCCTAGTGTGGGAAAGTATATGGGCTGCAGAGTTCTGGACCACCTGCAGCCTGTGGAGGGAGTAGTTGGGGAGGCCGACAAGCAAGGAATTGGATGTTATGGATGTTATGAATACATATGTTTGAGTTTCAGTGGAAGGCGGTGTGAGACAGAAGTGGGGGAAGGCCAAGCAGGTCATGGCACGGATGTGGGATGGAAAGGATAGTTGAGGGTTGAAGAAGACGATAAGGTTCCAGGTTGGTGAGATAGAGTGCGCATACATGGTTGGTGATTCTTTCAGCACCTGAGGTGTGGTGGGACTGATGGGAGTCAATCAAAAGGGCCTCAGTCTTGTTGATGTTCAACTGAAGAAAGTTAGCTCTCACCCAGGACTTGATGTCTGGCAGACATTCTGTCAAGACAGCAGTGGTCCTGGAGTCAAGGGTGGAGGTAGAGAGATACAGTTAAGTGTCATCCACGTACATGTGGAAGTTGACCTCATATCTGCGGATGATGTTGAAGAGGAGGGGACCAACGACGAAGCCCCAAGGAATGCCACACGAGACAGTTTGGGGGCTGGAGAAGAACAACAACAATAACTTTGATTTATATAGCGCCTTCCATGCCGGATAGCGTCTCAGAGCACTTCACAGTAGCGGATCCCGGGACCGAATCAGGAGCAGGGGCAGAAAGGTGACCAAAGGTGCGGTCAAAAAGAAAGGTCTTTAACTGTGACCTGAAACTGGGAAGAGAGGGGGCGAGGTGAGGGGAGTGGGGAAGGGAGTTCCAGATCCTCGGGGCGTAGTGGCTGAAGACACGGCCACTGAGGGTGGAGCGAAGGATTCGGGGGACATAGAGGAGGCCAGACCCAGCGGAGCGAAGGAAGCGGGTGCTGGTTTGGAGAGAGAGGAGATCAGAGAGGTAGGGGGCTCCAGAGGAGTGGAGGGATTCGAAAACAAGGGTGAGGATCTTGAAGTCGATCCTCTCAGGGACAGGGAGCCAGTGAAGTCTGGCAAGAACTGGGGTAATGGGGGAGCGAAGCTTGGTGCGGCAAATGCAAAAAAGAAATCATTTGTTTGCAGTAAGCCATTAAAACGTGCTCTATTTTTGGTCCTTTCCTTACTAATTTAATGCATTTATTCCATCAAATACTGTGTGGTAGTCACCTGGGCCCAATTCTGTGCTTCATTATCACGTCCTGAAGATCAGTGGTTAGAGCACTCGCTTTGCAAGCAAGAGACCTGGCTCTATTCCTGACAAGTTTCCTTACTCCACATGCCTGATAATAATCCTTCAAGAAAAAAATTATAATTTGGTCACTCAAGCCACTCCTGTTTGTGGGACACTGCTGTATGTGATTGGCTGCCGCGTTTCGCCCACGAATATACAGTCAATTTATTTAACACATCTTCTAGACGTCTCAAAGCGCTTCACAGAATATACTGTAAAATTATTATTTTACTTTACATAGTGCCTTATCCCGTCTCTGTGATGCCTCAAAGCGCTCTCAGTCTCTCTATGTGTGTCTCACCCTTGTTTCTCTCTCTGTTGCATTCCTGGGTTCGATTCCCAGCAGGGTGAAACCTTGGGCAAGTTTCCTTACTCCACACACCTAATAATAATCCCTCAAAAATAAAAACTATAATAAATTGGTGATTTCAATCCATGACTGTTTGTGGGGACACTGGTGTGCGCAATTAGCTACCGCATTTCGCCCACAAATATGCGGTCAATTCACTTTACAGTATATTCTGTGAAGCGCTTTGAGACATCTAGAAGACGTGAAAAGCGCTATATCAAATGCAAGGATTATTATTCAGCACCTTGTGATGTCCTCCCGACGTGAAAGGCGCTCTATAAATGTAATTTTATTGTTGTTGTCTAGAAGATGTGATAAGGCGCTATATCAAATGCAAGGATTATTATGATCGGTAGAGGGGCAGGGAGGTGGAGCTGGGAAGTAAGGAGAGGGATAGGGCTGAGGGAACAGGTGGTCGGTTTCATGCGGGTTATAGTGGTGACGTCCTCCTGACATGAAAGGAGCTATACAAGTGTAATTTTGTTGTTGTTGTGATGATAAAGGAGAGACTGGTTTGAAGGAATAGAGGGAGGAATTTGTCTCAAGGTGCTTCACAGGGTTTACTGTAAAGTGTAAGGATTGTGTATTTGTGGGCAAACCATACATTACTCTCTAAGTGAAATTCTCAGCTTTGCTAAAGGCATTATGTTTTAGAAGCAAAAATGGGAAGGGCTCCATGCTCCTGCAATATCACCTCGGAGATGATGAAGCTCAATAAGTGGGAACTCAGTTATAGTAGCTGTTCGCTTTTCTTTGGCAGGCAGAACAAACTGTAACTGGCAATAAACTATTGTAATCTTCTTTTGGAAACAGACATTGTTTTAGTTGTTTCTCATATCATGGAATTTCCATACAATCAATTCCTACAAAACCTTTGTGCTCAGGCTTAACCAGCAGAAATGTATATCTCCACTAAGCCTTGAACATAAAGGTTCTTTGCTGGGAGTTGGGCAACCATAGTTGTGCTCGCCCTCATTTCCAAAACCAAAGCAGTTACTGTATTACGAAGTAGGCTAGCCTTGCTCATTTGCACACTAGTTGACGTTAAAATGCCTTTATATGATATTGTTCAATTTTTCAAAACATTATATAAAATATATTGTTGCATGTTCAATGAAATCAAGATGCTCTACAGGAAACCAGAATACTTCAGATTTTCATTAGATAAATTTTCTGTATAAAGCTGATGAAATACACAAGTGAATTTCAATGTTAAACCTTTGATGACGAAAGTAACATCCACAGTATTCCAACGCTTTCAGTGATTCTCAAAATGCAACGGAACACTCAACTAATATTTCATAGGACTGTATTGAATTATAAACCAGGTTCACTCCAGAATTGTGATTAGATGTGAATCTACCACAACAACATTCCTGCCCTCAAACAACTTACATAAACGCCCTTCAGGCAAGGCAGCGTCCCAGAACGCTAAACAGTGGCGGAGCCTGACTCCGAGCTGGGGGAAGGTGGTCATAAACACGGTTTAAGAGGAAACACTAAACACTAAAGTATACATACCTCACTGTTTAATTCAACTGAAGGGCTAAAACTAGGTAAATATTGACCAAGAAACTGAATCAGCTTGGACTAGTTACAGAAGAGAATTCACATATTTTGCCAAAATGTGGCCAGCGAATTGAGTCGGTGGTTGCACGTTATTTTTAGTTGAGACAATATTGATCTGTTAAATAAAACAGTTGTCACAAGCAGCTTCATATTTCCCTCCAAATAAATGAGGGGGCAAAAGAAAAAAGGCCAAAGTTTTAACCCAAGGGTTTAGAAACCTATCTGGAGAGTCTTGAATTACAGGTCAGGATCAAGGGTCTAATTTTGCTAATACTGCGTGCCACAGAGACAAATATGCACACCACTGTGAACAGTAACACCAAACCTGTGTATGATCTTGCAGCTAAATTAAGATCTGCGAATTTAAAGCTTATATGTTCCTAAAAATGTAAGCCAATTTTACAGATTTGAAAATTGCAAGAAATTGCCCTGATTGCATCCATGACCCACAGAGGAGACACATATGGGTTGTCAAGGTGCACATCATGACAGAGTTGTCGTGCATATGCTGGCAGATTGGATATGGATTGGCAAAGACCAAGTTGCCTGCTCATCCTTGCAACTGAGAAATATTTTATTGTGTAAGTGTTTCAATGTAGTGGGAAAGAATGACTAAGATCATGATTTCTTGCAATACATTATTGATTTTGTCATTGAGCTTACTACATCCTGTTGTTAGTGTTCTCCAAATTCATTTTGAAACCAGCCATTAGAAAATGCATGGAAGTGATTTTTAACTTCTCTTGCTTTCTTGAGAGCTTGATCGAATGTAAGGATTGTTGTTACATGTCCTACGAATGTTAGCTCAAATGCTAGATTGTCAGTTAATTCAACTCTGTTCTCAGAGTTAAATGCGTAGAAGGCACTACATAAATGCAAGCCGTTGTTAAACTAATGAAGAAGTCAAAGACACCAAAAAATAACGTTCTACATAAGCAATTCAATCCCTTCTTTGTACAGTATTGGAAACGACAGAAAGACTTTTAATTTTTATTGTGCTTAGTTGAAACCATGGAGCACTTCACAGATCATTATTGTTAAATGAAATGATTTTCGAAGCAAATCCATTATCTTACCTTCATTATGCTAACAACTTCCTGTTTAACTCGTGTGAGCTCCTGTTGCAAGTTCCGCCGTTCTTCTTCGCTTGCTTGCTCTATAGCTTCTATTCGCTTTTTATTTTCTTCCTTCAATTTTTTGCATTTCTCTTCAGATTTCTGAGCTTTAGCCAGCGCTTTCTCTAGCTCTTCAAACGCTGGTGCAAATCACAGAAAATTCAACATTTAGACTAAACACGCATGCAGATCACCAATCATATCAAAGCTGCACAGAAGCGAAAATAATCAATTCAAATTCTAAGCTTTTTGCAGCTCAAAGCTCTTAACACTTAGGTTACAATATGTCATTGGCTTTTCAGCATCAGGCCAGGAGATCAGTTTGATCAAGTTGATTCAATTGGCAGCTTCCAAATTTTCATCCACCATTAAAAGTTGACAAGTACCAAATAATAGGAGTGATTCAGTGAAATTACACATGCACACATTATATCATGTTAGATTTTACATGGTATAATTGACAGCATGGGCAGGAATCAAGAGCAAGCGTTAAATACTAGTTGATATAAATACTATCTCATAAATCGATCAATAAAAACTCTATAAAAAGTCATCCAGTTTCAAAATTCATTAATAATTTTCTAATTCGAAAAAGTAAGCTTGTAATTAGCCCAAGATTCCAACTCTTTCAATGTACAATAGAATTTACTCCCAAACACTCTAGATTAAATTGTGCCTAAGTGTTAGATGTAAAAACATTGATAACATCGGCAATTATCATTTTAAAAATGATTCCTGTAAATTATGGCTGACAACTAGATAGAAAGTGAGCTGATCCTGCCTTTTAGCTGTAAAATTATAAAATCAAGTATGTGCTATGATCATTAGACCAAGTTACCAGCAAAGTGGGGTTGAATTAGATTTTTGCTCATTCATATGAAGAGCTGCAAGTCTGTGCACCAAGAGTTATCTAATGCCAATTCACCAATGCCATTCTCTAAGTCAAGACAAAAGCAATTTTCTGTAGTCCACACTCATCTGGCTGGGTTGCACGATTGCAGCTTTCAGACCCAGAGAGATAGAATAAACTCGCGACGTTTTATGAGAATGCATGAACAGAAGAATCATTGCTGGGATTACTCGACACATTTGAACTGACAAGAGGATGTTGCGGACGAGTATATGGTAACCAAAATGGTTGAGGGAATGGAAGGACTGGATTATGAGGAGCGACTAATTCAATTGGGCATGTTCACGTGAGAAAAGAGAAGATTGAGAGGCAACATGATTGCAGTTTTTAACATCCTCTTTGGACAAGACCATATAGATCATGACAGAAGACATGGCCAGTGATTAAAGCGGGGTAAATTCAAAACGAATCTACCCAACCACTATTTCTGTGAGTGAATAGTGAACCTGTAGAACAGGCTCCCTAGGGAGGCGGTCAAAGCAGCAAGTGTTGATTCTTTCAAACATAGATTAGATAGTTTTAAGGGAATAACATTCTTGGATAATAACATTAAGGAAATAACATTATGGGATACGATGCATAGGTAGTTTGGGGACATACCGTAAATACCCGCGTATAAGGCGCACTTTTTTGCACGTCGGAAGATCTCGAAAGTTGGAGGTGCACCCTATACGCAGGTAGAAGAGATTTTGAGGCTCGGAAATACAGTAAACAGGAGGGGCGGCCGGCGCTGTCAGCCGGGGTTTGGTCAGTGTCCGGCGGGGGTTGGAGGGAGCGGGTGACGGGGCTTCGGCCTTGGCCGCCCGGGCAGCGGCAGCGGACTTCAGTGCTGTGCTTGCTGCCTGGCTTCTGCCTTACCCAGTCTGCCTGCCTCCCTCCCTCCCTCCCTCCCTGCCTGCCTCCCTCCCTGCCTGCCTCCCTCCCCCCCTCCCTGCCTGCCTCCCTCCCTGCCTGCCTCCCTCCCTCCCTGCCTCCCTCCCTCCCTCCCTTCCTGCCTGCCTGCCTGCCTCCCTCCCTGCCTGCCTGCCTCCCTCCCTCCCCCCCTCCCTCCCTGCCTGCCTCCCTCCCTCCCTCCCTGCCTGCCTGCCTCCCTCCCTGCCTGACTCCCTCTCTGTCTCTCCTGCCTCCCTCCCTTCTGCCGGCAATATCATCGAAAATGCTTCTTTATTTTTTTTTACCAAGAAAAGGTCAAAAGTGTGTGTGGGGGGGGGGGGGGGGGGGGGGGGGGGGCGCCTTATACGCGAGTGTGCCTTATACGCGGGTATTTACGGTATGTGAATGTGACTACCAGGAAGGTGGAAGGCAAATTAGATGGACCTTGGTCTTTTTTCATCTACATTTCTTATGTTCTTACGCAAAGAGTTATTCCATGTCTCGTTCTAATGCATTCATCAAATCATAAAAATATTTGCTATCACAACTCCTCAATATGACTCAAAACTGTGTTTAAAAATGACATTTGTCCCATCATGTCTGTGTTGTCTCATGCAAAACAAGCAGAAACAGCCTATTTATGCCCACCTCACAAATTCTTTCACAATTTTACAGGCATTTGTCAATTTGTTCTTCTATCTCGCCCATGACTCCACATGCCCCGATTTTAATATTGGGTTTCTAATGTCTCATAGACTGGAAGAACCGCATTGCACTGGGTGAGGGGTGAACTGATAGGGGTTTTTAATATTATGAGATGTTTTGATAGTCAATAGGGAGAAATTATTTTCACTGGAAACCAACAAAGTCAATGACTAGATTATATAAATTTTAAGATAGTGAGTAAACAAACAAATGGGGAGAATAGTTTTTATGCATAGGGGAATCCGTATTAACTTTCCAAAAGGAACTAGAAAAATATCTAAAATGAAATAAACTACTTGGCGAAGGGCAAGTAAGTATTGGGTCTGGGGCTGAATGGGTTGCTCTTAAAAGAGCCAGCACCGACACAATGGGGCAAATGGGCTTCTTCTGCTCTGTAACCCTCTACTGTTTCTATGTGGCACCTTATCAAAGGCCTCTAGATGTCTACAAGCACCACATGCACTGTATTTCCTCTTATTTACTTTATTTGTTATTTCTTCAAATAATTAAATAACATTAGTCAAGCATGATCTTCCTTCTGTACATCCATACTGGTTACTGTTAATCATACTCTCCTTGAGATGCTTAGTTACTTTAGTCTTTATTGTAGATTTGACACGAAACTTACAAAACAGTTCTTTTTTAAAAAAAGTATGAAAAGATGGCATTATTTATTTTTTGAAGTTAGTTCACTTTATTTGTCCGTTGGAAATTTATACTTGATCAGCAATAAAATGGCAATCGCGCTGGAGGGAGCAAAAGTATTTAAAACATTTTCTATTGGTTTTAAATATTTAAAACAAGCCACACCCTCAGAAAATTTGAATTATTACCTGCCATGCAACCATCCAGAAAATACACCTATCTATGTATGTATGTATGCATGTATATATATATATGTGTGTGTGTGTACATGTGTGTCTGTCTCGCAGAATACAATGAAATTACTAAATAATGAATATAAGAGACATTGATGGCCAAAGAAACCAACAGTCTGCCAAATACCTGAAATAAAAAAAATTGTTGCCTCAAATTCCAGAGAATTTGCAACTACTGAAGTCGGTTTATTATTCAATATAAAAGTTGGTGGAGGGAAGATATCTGATCCAATATTTGTAAAAAGTGGTGAAGTATTCATTTAAAAAAGCACGTGATAGAAGCATTCTCACGGTTTCCTGCAGTAGGTAAATGGATTATGTTTCTACATTTAAACTTTTACAAATAAATGATAGAATACATACCACAAAAAGCGCAAAAAGTGTAGATTGCTCCTGCCCTCAGGCAAGAAGAATTGCATAGTATCAGGAACATCACAAAATGGAGAAGAGAAAATAACCTTTAGTGCTTTGGCTAGATTTTATTTACAATGAAGCAATTCATGGCTGTGAATCATGCTGGATTACACCATTGCATAAACTTTCCCCTTACATCAAACCTCACATAACACACATAAGTCATATCAGTTAAGGTGTAGATGCGTGTAGATATTGAGAAAGACGCGCCAAACAGCGGCCCAGACGGAAGTGTATATCTAATTATTTTCCAAGTTGTTGAACTGGCCAATAGCATGTTGTTACGTCATTGTTTACATGACGTCAAGCGGCTGCCGGTTGCCGATTGGATGAGGCCCAGATGATTCCCAAGGCCTCGGGGATCACATTGGGTCCTGTTGCCGTTGAAGTGGAAACTGCGGCAATGAAGACCCCGGATCCCTGGGTAAGCCTAGCCAGAGGTACCGCTCCCCTGTGAGCCGCTCTAGAGGCTGGACCCGCTCGACTGCGATCGAGAGCTGTTGGACCCGCTCGAATGTGGTATTAAATTAATTATTCATTAATTAAATTCATTAAGTCTCATTATTATTAAATTCTTTGTTGCGAAGTGTTATTTTAGTGGCTTTGGGGTCAGAAACGCATCTCGGATTATATAATGGGACTGTATGGGAAAACCTGTTCCAATTTAAAAAATTTCAATTTATGCAACGTTTTTCAGGTACGCAACCCTGTTGTAAATCGCGGGATCTCTGAAAATGAAAATAATGTGTATTTTCACATTATTTTCCCTCTCCTCCCAAACATTCATTTCATGACCACTGTGTCCCTCTAAAATAGAAGCATGGAACAAGATAGATTGTTCTTATTAACATCTATTTGGAAAACTACAAAATTCAACTGAAAATCTATGCATAGGTATATGAAAAGTGAATGCTCAACTCTAATAAAGCTGTAACTGGTTACTGGACTACAAAGATTTAAAATACTCAATCTCCACAATCGCATTGAAACAATTTCAATCTAGTAAAAGTCTGTAGTGAAACAAGTCATCCATTTAATGGTGGATTCCACGGGAGCAGTAAGCACCCCTGGGCCAAATATTATTTTTAAATTGGGAAATTAAAGATCCAAGTATCATTTATCATTCTGCTTTGTAAATGTTTATTGAATTTCATCTCAGTGCCCTTTTCCACTCTGGCGTGAAAATCATTTTCTTGCCACTCTGTTCTGCTTAGAAAACTATTAGCAAAGTCCTAATAAAGTCCAATAGTTTATTCTTCAAACAAAAAAAACAAATTTGGGCATTATTGGGAAGGTTAGGGATCAATTCAGAGATCTAAAGAGGAACTTAATATCCAGAGAGCATCGCCAAAAACATGAGACTCAAGACAAAAGTTACACACGTAACTGATACACGTAACACACGTAATTGATAAAGATCAATTTTGAATGGCTTTCACTGCAATTTTTTTTATTTTGTTAAATGAAAATTTAGCACTACATATTCAATTTACCAGCAATTATAACTTGTCAGTATATTTTACTGAAAACTTAAAACTCCATTTCAAACCTGACATATTGCATACCATCTTCTCGCAATATTAAGTGCCACCAGAAGTGCATGCAAGCCCAAAATGCAGTAATTTCCTTTTGCAATTATTTCCTCAGCATATTGTATTCAATGTAGTACAGTAATTACATTGGCACTGCTTCCCAAATACTGTATGGAGCTCACATTCCCAAGGTATCCAATCAAGAGTTCTTACACAGTCGTGAACTTGATGCCAACAAGGGTGGATACTAATATAAAATGATTACCTTGAATTTACAATATAAAACTGGCAGATATAATTTGCATTCTTAGTTAAATTTGTTTTCTAAATCTGCAAAGTAGAGAGAGAAATGGAATCAAAACAAATACTCAGAGATTATAATTTAGGTGTAGGTGTATTTTCCCATATCTATGAGCCATACCAGCAAAGTTAGTGGGTTTGTAGCATCCTACCATCTCCTCTAAAGTCATTTACAATGCTTAAAGATAATTAAGTCCAACATGCAGAAGATATAACTTTTTTTGCATAACGGCCACTGGCAGATGAGTTGGATTTTAGCTTTCTTTATGATAAAAGTAGCATTTATCTATGAAACAAAGCAAGCAACAATGACTAAATTCCAAACATATAAAATCACATAAAGTTAGAAACTATGAATCTCAGGCAATTCTGCTCCTATATAGTTAGGCTTTTTTTCTTACAAATACTGGGGAGTATTATTAATTTAAAAAATTTAGTCACAGGAATTTTCTGCACATAAATTCTTCTTAATTTGATTATAAATCTGTCTTTATAGTAATTACTTGTGTTGCATCAGTGAGTAAATTACGCTGTTAAAGGATGATGCTGCTCTAATATAATTCTGTTAAAATGACCAACATTTAGAAAAACTTTCCTCTAGGTGGACTTTTAGTTAGAAAAATGCTAGTTCCATTATGTCTCCTCTATTGCTTTCAAACATCTGTACCTAACTAGATAATGTGTGAAAGTTATCTAGCTAGCTCAAGTGAGCTGCATTGAATACACTCGTGTATTTCAGAAGAAGACTGCATTATGCAGTGTAAGTAATGGGTATGACAAGTCTGTGCACCCATTACCTCTAGCTGCCCGTGTACACCTACCCCGTGACAGGCGCACTATTTCCAGGCAGTTTCAATGTCTTCTGAGGCAGTGAAATGTGTCTTGAGTTCCGGTGTGCCTTGTGGTGTGATTTGTTAGATTGGACCTGATAGTACAGTAAAAGTCCATTTATCTGTGACCCAATCAACTGGATTGTGCGACCCCTCCCGGGGCAATTCCCCATTCCAGCAATTACGAGTTTGCTCACTTTGCGCATGCGCGCAATGCGTGCGCAAGTGCACTTATTAAACTTACGAACTCGAACTTATAAACTTACAAACTTTTTAACCGATCGGTAAAAAATGCTTTTTTTTTACCGATTATTTTACCGATTGTGCTGGAATCTTTATTGGTAAGTATCCATACAATATTCTGTTACTATTTAGTATATTATTAATACGGTATGTTTTAAAATAAGTAAGTTTTTTGTGTTGGGTTTTTGGCAACTTGCCGCCTGATTTTCCGACACAGTCAATTAGTCGACCCCCCCCGGAGGGTGCCGGATAAACGGGCTTTTACTGTATATTGGTTTTGGTGGAGACTTGTTATAAAGTCTACATGCAAATGATATTTGGTACTTTTTAGGCAAGTACTTTTCAATAATCTTAAAAGTTGGTGAAATTGAAAGCATAATCAGTGGTGGCCAAGTGGGGAGTAAAAAACCGGAAGGCAGAGGAGTTGATCAATCATATTTTTGTATGGTTTATCGTGCAATATTCCTGCTGCCAATATTGTGGGAAAAATATTACACATAAACAAATTCATATATAATTCTGCCTTGGGTGCGCATATAGGTACTGGCTAATAACTAATGGTTAATTTGATGTTCCTTCTTTGTCAGCATTTTCTCTAGAATTTCAATAACACAGCGATCTTTGATAGGCTCTATAAGTTTACATTTTAAACCTATCTGGATAATATTTTGTTTGATATTTTATGCTTCGTATTAGATAGAGATACTTGACCACGAGAAAGTAGTAAAATGTCCATGGATTTTACTTGAGTTTAACTGTTGCTGGAAGGTTGCAGGCCCACATTTCTTCCACTGGAGGCCTCAATGAGCAAATACAGTAAAACATCAGCTTGTTGCAAACTTTTAAGTTACTGCTTAATCTTGTAATTGTAGAACAATGAATTCTAAGTAAATGAAGGACTGAACTCAGATTTGTAAATGCGCCAATCATTGTATATACAGTAATAATGCAAATGTTTCATTAAAGCTCTGCCTAAGTTTTAAACCGGTACCTTGAATCAGACATGATTACATTGCCCATAGATAAACAGATAAAATGTTACCAATATTATTTGAATGACTGATCAATTATTTCACAGCGGATTTGAATTTCCAATCAAGGAATTGTTAGAATAAAACATATATAAATCTGAAGCAATTGCCTGAGAAGCATAGATTTTACTCGAGTGCCGTGCAAGCACCATGGAGTGTAATAAAGAAAAGCCCTTACCCCAGTCCTGTTCATACAAGGCTTGGGAAAGGCACCATGATTCACTTATTGGCATGCGTGGATGTACAGAAATAAAATGCCATGTAAGATTTCTGTGCAATGAAGCTCAAAGCTAAGTAGAAATCTAGTAGTATCTTTTATGTTGTAATTTTGTTTATGTTGTACATCTATCTGGTCCAGTTATCTATCTAACTATCTTAAACAGGAACTACTTCTAAATACAGTAAAAGCCTGTTTATCCGGCACCCTCGGGACCTGGCCATGTTAAACGGCATGTCGGATATTCGGGTGGCCAGCTGCCGAAAATCCAACACAAGAAAAAATAATTAAAAAATACATATTTAATGTATTTAAACATACCATATTAATAATAGACTAAATAATAACAGAATATTGTACAGATACCTACCAATAAAGCAATAAATATTGATTACAGTCTATAAACACAGCACACAATCAAAGGGGTACGTTTTTTTTTCTCTCTTTCACACACACACACACACTCATTCAGTCTGGCATCTCAATGGCTCCAAACCCAACCCCCACTCCACTCCTCTCATTTTCCATCTAAATTAATCAACTCACCCCCTCTCTCTCTCTCCCCTTCTCTCCCCCACCTCTCTCTCCCACTCCTCTCTCTTTCTCCCCCCCTCCATCTTTCCCTCTCTTTCTCCCCTCCACTCTTTCCCTCTTTCTCCCCCCACTTTTCCCCTCTTTCTCCCCTCCTTCCCTCTCTTTCTCTCCCCACCTCTTTCCCTCTCTTTCTCCCTCCCCCTCTTTCCTTCTCTTTTTCCCGCCACCCCCTTTTCCTCTCTCCCCCAAACCCCCACCCTCTCTCTCTCTCTCAAATCCGGAACCTACCGGCAGCATTCGGAGGTAATCGTACTGTACTCTGTGAGGGAAAAAAATGGCAGCGCCACCTTCAGGCACTAGTAGCAGCATTCTGAAATACTGATACGAGGGGAAAAAAATGCGATTGTGTCGGATAAGATCCGGTTAATCGAAAGGGGACCTTTTTTTGAGGTGCCGGTTATATGGAAGTTACGGTTGATCGGGTCACGGATAAACAGACTTTACTGTATTTGCTCTTACTATATTTCCAACATTTTGTTACAACTACAATATCTAGAAATCTGGAACAAAACTGCTGACAATGTTTGCTTTGGTCAAACATATTTAACACATCAAATGGTTCATTGAACTGTAAAGTTTGTATGTAATACATGGTGCATAAAACATGAAGTTTTAAAATGGGAATTGAATTAGCTGTGGAAAACACCTGGGAAAAGTCTATTCAGATGAAGACAATCAAATTGTGCAATTTTAAAATTTCAATAAATATTGCTTTTGAACCTTTCTCTCTCCTAATGATTTGAATGTAAGGAAATTACACATTCAGAAACATCACAGATGCACAAAACTACCGAGAGAATGAAATGTCTGTGGTCTCAAATTTGGCGAAGAAAAATATAGTTAAAGATGTAACAGGTGTGCAACAGTCTGAATGCAAGAAAAAGAAAACGTGCATTATTGCAGAACCTTATACTGAAAAGTCTCAAAGCACTTCACAAGAAATTATTGCCAAGCACAATAACAGTTTTGCAGGCAAACACGGCAATCAGCTATGAGATGAATGACCAACTAATGGCCAAGCAATAAAATTGTACCACAAACCATCATGTAGCAAGCTATGAAAACAGACCAGATGATAGCTTGCTACAAACGATATGGAATTACTACTGACATGTTTAGTGATGTTAACACTGGTGTTTCCTGTATGTTGACAGGTAAATCAGAAATGCACAAACTGAGTGAATAGCACAGATATTTCTGTGATGAAGTACATTACATAGCCTATTTATTGAAAGTTACTTTGAGAAATAAGATTTGGAATATAATGGTAAGTTCACGAATAAAGGAATTGTTAGAATCAAACATACAGAAGTCTGAAGCAATTGCCTGTCTGCAACTGATGTATGAATAAAAGTGTGATTTGAGAATATTTTGTGCACAACAGACTAAAATCAACTAGTTTTTGATTCCTGGTGGAAGCTACAATTGGATAAGTGTACCAGTCCCTTACTACTTTATTACTTATTTTGATATCTTCAAAAAAAAATTTGCACCAAATTTTCCATCAACTGAAAAGATGTCACATTCAATATTTACCAAGCTTACATTTGATTCCAAATGCAATCAGAATACTCCAATTCTCACCTTACCAAAAAGAGTGTTCAGTGCAAAAGATGTAGCACTGATCTAGAATCTCATTTCAACCAATTCTAGGCTAGAAGTTGGAACTTCAAAGTCCCTGCTAACTGTGACTGCATTTATATAATCACTACACCTGCAGATGTCTGAATAAAAATGTCAAGGAATAAAATGACAGCAAAGCAGGTCATTGAAAATCAAAAATGAGCATTAGTAAAGAACACATAATCAGATTAAATAAATGTTTCTGGGAATGCAGGAGTCTGCCAACTTTAACAGTAAATTTTAAGACACATTGGTGTTGTGTCTTCATGGTAAATTATGCTCATTTGACCCAAAGCAATTATCGCAACATTACAAATCCAATTTCTGAGCTAAAGCATGCAGCAGTAAAGAATACAACAATACATCATAAAAAAAGGAACTAAGAATCTAAATAAAAATTTTCAATTAATTATTTGTCTGTTAGTTTCAATTTGTCTTTTGTTAGAATTAGTTGACAAGGCATCTGACCTCAATTGACATGAGTTTTTTTCTTTTATCAGTTGGATACAGCTACAAGTATTTCTTTAGAATCATGCTCACTGAAAATACAAGAGGGGGAAAGAACAACAACCAATAGTGTAGAGAATTGCTTACTGGCTTTGTCAGATTTCTCCTTCTGTTGTAGGAAATCATCACGTTGTCCAGATAACTGCTGCATCCGTCCACGAAGCTGAGAGATTTCATCCTCTTTCAGTTCCAATGTTTCATGCATCTGGCGCTTTGTCTCTGCGATCACCATTCCCTGAAATTAACCATTTCTGCTCAGTTACATTTACCACCTCTAATGCAATTGTGCAATTCCACTTAATGTTTTTGTACTTTTTAAAAACAAATATTGTTTAATTGCAAATGCATAATTGACAATAAATGTACACAATTTTGTACTGATGTTGCATAATATAATGGTAAATCTCGGTAACAGATTTACCAGACAAAGTACTTGGTCAGTTACTGGATTGATTATACTGCACAGAATGTGGACTATCTGTCACATAGCTGAACCAGCATCATGGTACGCCAAGTAAATTCTATTCTGCATCTTTCTCTTTATTTTGCATCTACTTATACAACTTTATATGAGTTTTTGTACCACTACTCACCTCTATGAGAAACTACTCACCTTATCTTGCTCCAGCTGTTCAATTAAATTCTTTGCATCTCTTAGCTGAGTGATCAATTTAGTCTTTTCAACAGTATGCAGATTCTGAAGAAAACAGATTGTAATGACACATTTCATCTGACATTATCATCAACAACAACAACTTTGATTTATATAGTGCCCCCCACGCTGGATGGCGTCTCAGAGAGGGGGCGAGGCGAAGGGAGTGAGGAAGGGAGTTCCAGAGCCTCGGGGTGTAGTGGCTGAAGGCACGGCTGTACATTACCTATACTGAAAAAACAAACAATTCAGTTACTGGCATTTTTGGTGATCCTATCAGCTATGAAGGTATCAACCAAGCAGTATTGATTAGAATGCCCACTACATTAGCAATTAGTGCAACATGCTCTATTTTAGGACCTAGAAAATTGCAGGAAAGGCTGGTAGCCCACTGCACTGCACACCCTCTTCACTATCGTCTTGTTTGTCCCCGAACTGTCCTTCCTCCCTTATATCCACTCCATGACCGGTACAGCCTTCCACTACCTCCGCAGTATTGCCAGACTACGCCACTATCTCACCCCCCATGCCGCCGAAACTCTCATCCACACCTTTTATCACTTCCAGGCTCGATTACGGGAACTCTCTCCTCGTCGGCCTTCCTTGCTCCTCCCTTACATAAGAACATAAGAATTAGGAGCAGGAGTAGGCCATTCAGCCCTTCGAACCTGCTCCACTATTCAATAAGATCATGGCTGATCTTCTCACCTAACTCTGATTACCTGCCCTATCCCCATATCCCCTAATCCCTCTATTGTTCAAAAATCTATCAGTCTCAGCCTTGAAAATGTTCAAGGACTGAGCATCTACAGCCTTCTGGGGTAGTGAATTCCATAAATTCTGAGTGAAGAAATGTTTCCTCAACTCTGTTCTAAAAGGCTGACCATTAATTTTAAGACTGTGACCCCTGGTTATAAATTCTCCTACCAGGGGAAAGTCCCTCAGTGTCTACTTTATCTAGCCCTTTAAGAATCTGGTGTACAAGGACACCCAAATCCCTTTGAACACTAACACTATCTACCTTCTCCCCCTCTAGAAAATAATATTTTCTTTTATTCTTGCTACCTAGGTGAATAATTTCACACTTGCTAACATTGAATTCCATCTGCCACCTACTTGCCCACTCCCCTAGCCTATCTATATCTTGTTGCAATCTTTTTGCATCATCCTCAGAGCTCACTCTGCTACCTAGTTCAGTGTCTTCCGCGAATTTAGACACGTTACATTCAATGTTCTCATCTAGATCATTGATGTCACAGGCTGCGGATCATTCAGAACTCTGCAGCTCGTGTACTCTCCCACACCAGGCTCCACAACCACATTACTCCCACCCTCCCCCGTCTCCCCATCACCCAGGGAAGGATCGAATTCAAGATCCTCGTCATCACTTTCAAGGCCATCCACGGCCTTGCCCCCGCCTATCTCTCTGACCTGCTGTCGATCAGACTGCCCGTCCCCTTCGCTCAGCAGGCTCTGACCTGCTCCGTGTTCTCCGCCTTAACCGCCCCACCATCGGTGGCCGGGCTTTCAGCCGCTCTGCTCCCACACTGTGGAACTCCCTCCCGCAATCCCTTCGCTTCACTTCCTCTCTTTCCTCCTTCAAGGCCGGTCTTAAGACCTTCCTCTTTGACCATGCCTTCTGCTCCCCTCCTAACTCTTCCACCTCTCCTACTCTCCTTCCCCTTCACCCTACCCCGACTCTTCCCACCATGCTCGGGTCCTGACCTGACTGTTCAGTGCTTTGGGACGTCCTCCCGACGTGAAAGGCGCTCTATAAATGTAATTTTTGTTGTTGTTATCAGCTATCACAGGCCTGATGCATGTCTCCTGCCCATCGGTGGCCATGTCTACAAGCGCTGCATCCCTACCCTCAGAAACTCCCTGTGTCACCTCCCTCCTTCTCATTTACTGAGGTCCCACCCCATCACTATGCAGTACTCCAAAACAATATTCTGTGTGAAGGGTGTGATGTAAACGCAAGTTCTTGTTCTACATCTAAGCTTATAAGAAGTTTTTAACTGACCTTTATTTTCTCCAGTTCCTGGTATCGTTCCTCAAGTTGCTCTTGTAGAGTATCCTTCTCACTGGTTAGCTGGCTGCAGCGTTCTTTATGGGTCCGAATCATTTCTTTGCATCGCTGCAGAAGATTTTCCTGTCTTTTCACTCGCTTTTCAAGAACATCTGTTGTTTTAGCAAGATCTGTAGCTCCCTCTGCAGGACAAAATATTAAATGGATGCATTTCCCAAGAAGACCCCAAATCCATTGCAAGCTTTAGGAAACTGTTACATGTTGTACAGGTACAGTATTGGGGATTAAAATTAGAACTACAGTAAAAGCCTGTTATTCGTGACCCAATCATCTGTAACTTCGTAAAACCGGCACCTCAAAAAAAATCCCCATTCCAATAACCAAATCTTATCCGGCACAATCGTGGTGGCATATTTCATGAGTCGATTGTCGCACAAGAGTACAGTACGATTAGTTCTGAATGCTACCGGTAGTGACACTTCTGTTTTTTCATCTTAAAGGGGCATTATCAGTTTTTCTTCTCCCTTTCTCCTTTTTCGCTCTCCCTCTTTTTCTTTTTCTCTCTCCCCCTCTCCTTCCTTCCTCTCTATCTCTCCTTCTCTTTCTATCTCTCCCTCACTTTCTATCTCTCCCTCTCTTTCTGTCTCTCCCTCTCTTTCTATCTCTCCCTCTCTTTCTCCTCTATCTCTCCCTCTCTCTCTGATGGATACTATGTAGTGCCTGTGTCACCTGACTGTATTGTGGGTTTATACACTGTTTTGGTGGGGGGTGGGGTGAGAGGAGAGAGAGGCAGGGAAAGACAGTGTGGGGGGGGAAAGAGAGGGAAAGAGGGGTGGGTGGGTGGGGGAGAGAGATGGGGGAGAGGGGGGGCGGGGGTGAGTTGATTAATTTAGATGGAAAAATGAGAGGAGTGGGCGGGAGATGGGTTTGGAGCCATTGAGATGCCAGATTGACTGAGTGTGTGTGTGTGAGAAAGAGAGAGAGGGGGAAGGAGGGAGAGAAAGAAAGAAAAAAAAGAGGAAAAACCGACAGTACTGCTTTAAGAAAAAACTCTTCCGTCCGCCATTGTAGAAGTTTGCTTTGTGATTGTGCGCTGTGTTTATTGACTGTAATAGATATTTATTGCTTTATTGGTAAGTATCCATGCAATATTCTGTTATTATTGAGTCTATTATTAATATAGTATGTTTAAAAAAAGTTATTTTTTTTGTGTTGGGTTTTCAGCAACTTGCCACCCGAATATCCGGCATGCCGTTTAAAAAACCCACTATTGAATAGACTTGTTACTATATGAACAGAATAATAGCATCAAAGGGAATTTTAGCTCAGTTACAATATAAATACAATATAAAGGGAATTTCAGCTCAGTTGCAATATCTACACCTACATTTGATAATTTACCCCCGACTGATGTGAGTTTTTTTTAAAAAAAGGTTTGTTTCTTTGCTTTGCTCCAATTTTAAGGCCAATAATCTGTGACCTGCTCGCAGACATACACCAATGTGTCTCTGAAACTAGCTATTAAGAGATGAAAGTAGCTTTGAGATTCCCCATCCTTCACTTTGAGAAGCATCTGAATTTGGAATCACAGCACCTAAGATGGCAGCTCAGTGTATGGCAGATTTCAGAGTCAAAAAATATTTTGCCGACAAAATACACAGTCACATCACTTTACAGTAAATCCTGTGAAACGCTCTCAGACGGTGCTAAGGTACTATATCAAGCAATATTTTTATTATTTTAAATGTCCTCCTCCCACTGCATTGCCCCAACAGCTTCCATTGTTTGCTTCGCAATATTAAAAGGGACAATGCATTCTGATTAAACTGTTGCCTTTAAAAATTAAAGAAAATAATCAAACAAATTTAAATATGACTAATACTTGCATTTTGTTTTATGGCAGGTGTTTAAACCTCCGGGGCGGCAGGGTTGGGAAAGGGGAGTTCTCTCTGAGGTATACCACTGGTACAGAGAACAATTGCAGGTGTTCTGGACATGGTAAGATTTGGGATCCCTGGATACTGGGCACTAAAATCCTGAAATCCCAGGATTCTGAAAGAGCAACTGGATTTCAATTTCAAAGGCCCCACCATTGGGACATTCAGTAAAACAATTACGCATTACGCAATTATAAGACCCCGTCCAGCACTGAACGTCCCCAGGGGTGATCTGATAACATTTATATTTCATCAAATCCCACGCTCGTTATTCCACTTCTCCATTGCCTTATAGAACATTACCTCCTGATCCATCAGTGCTGTTCTCCCCATGGCTCGGACTCTGTTGATCTGGCTCAATTGTATTGTTTTCAGTGGTCTGAGATTCTGGTAATTCGACATTAGGGCCCACTCTGTGTTTTAGTAATAAAACCTGTGACAATAAATTTAAAATTATTCATAGTTCACCGATTGTGAAGATTACAAAAACTGTATTTCACCCACAAAGTATACAGCCAATTCACTTTACAATACAGTTCTGTGAAACTCTTTGAGATGGCTCGACGACATGATAAGGAGCTATATCAAATGCAAGGATTATTATTATTATAAATACTGATGCCCTGATCTGAGTTTGACAAAAACACTCATTACGACAGTGATGATGCGTTACTGATTACTTATCAAAAACCGAGATTGGTTGCTCTAGCATTTGTCCAGCGTGTAATATTTGATCAAAGTGTAAACGTTTCCTTTTTTCTTTCATTACCTGGGTCTGTAGGACACCAATTAGCTGGTCTTTCTCCTCCAGGGCTGCCTCAAACTCCTCCTGAATATGTTTCTTTGCTTGCTGATCCATTTGCAGTTCCTAGGAGTTGGGACAGAAAAACATCATGAAGATACAACAGGAGCTAGTTTTAACAAGAACTTTAACAAAACAGAATAAATCATAACTCAGTGATTTCACCTCTTGACATTTATAATAGCGAAACCTGAAGTTATGGACTGATACAGTGTACTGACATGTCATCTCATCAAATAATGCAATTATAATTTGTTGCTGTCATCAAGTGCAGAAATATATTGAGGCCCTGACTCCACCCAAGTTCCAGTCTTCAGCAATGTGGAGGGGGGGTTATCAGGGTAAGAGAGAATTCAAATAATTTCTACTAGTCATCTTAAATGCCTTCAAACGGGAACAAAAGTTCTGGAACTTTATACCTGCAGCTCTGGAACTTTATACCTGCAGCTCTGGAACTTTATACCTGCAGCTCTGGAACTTTATACCTGGATATCCAGCTTCATATCACTGGAGTCCATACATATTAGATTATCACGAACTGTGTTCCATTTGATAAAAAGCACAGTACACGAAACCACAGCATTGGGAGAAAATTTAAGTTCCTTCTAAGTATGGCACAGATGGTAGAACACCGCTATATCCTAGCTATCCACCACTGTTGCATTCATTGCTACTGATACAAAGATTAAACGTAATAGGTTAAGTTTCATTTCAGATAATTTCATTTGGAGCATTAGGAGCAGTTTACAATTATGTTATCTGCTGTGAAAGGTACATAAAAAATAGCAAGATGAAGGAAGGGGGAAACAACACCTTAAAAAGACAGACAAGTGTCTCCTTAATGGTGTAATGGATAATTGCACGAGGTCATGCACAGAGACGTTTAGAACATAAGAAAGCTGAATCTTGCCTTTTGCAGATGACTGCCAGCCTTCATATATAGAGGAAGGTACTCCAGAGTATCTTTCCAAACTCTACCATACTATTTAATTGTGCAATGCCAGACATTCCAGCTCTGAAACTTTATACCTGGATATCCAGCTTTATATAACTGGAGTCCATGCACATTACATTATCATGAATTGTGTTCCATTTGGTAAAAAGCACAGTACAGTACATGAAAAAACATGTATTAGCACTCAAGAATACAGTTCTAGTTTATCAAGTTTGCTCATTTGGATTGCGGGCGTGAATGTCTTAAAATACATTTCTTGAATGGCTTTCGAACTGCAACAAAAAAAGTTATTTCCTTGAGGAATATTTGACAACAAACATGTACATTTAAACCTGGTCACACTTATGGTATGTCAAATTCCCTTCTTCCTTCCCCATGTTCTGACTGTGCATCTTTTTGTGTTATAACTTGGATGAATTCAAATGCTAGGATTTGTCCAAATGATTCCTCCAAACTTCTACAGAATTGTGATTTTCATTCAAAAATAGAAGGACAAAGATCCATTCTCAGCTTTATCGTTATTTAGGACAGTGGTGCTGTTACATTGATATATTGACGGAAATCTTCAATTAAAAAAATTACAACTTATATAGCACATTTCATATGGTAAACTAATCATCCTGAAGTGCTTCACAGAATGGGATTAATTAAAAATATGAATTTCTTATGCAGGAAAACGCTATGCAAAACCTAGAGCGAAAATGTTCCCAGAAGCAATCTCTCTTTGGATTAGCAAAACTCAACTGCCCTTGTCCTAATTATCGTCACCCTTTCTCCCTCCCCCACCACCCACTGTAACATTGAACTGCACGTCCCTTTCATATACATTATGCATCACTGCTCAGCCAGAAAGAAAGACAAAAACATCTCAAGTTGCTACTTCATCCACATCAGTATGCTGTGGATCCTCATGTTTCCACGTTAAGTTTTGTTTCCTTCAGCAAATGCAATTCATCTAAAAATATTAACGATTAAGTTTGACTCTACTTAGTAAATATATTGCTTAAATTTGAAAAGTGTTTGATGCACAAAACAACAAAATGAGCTACATAATGGTATTGTTCGGGGGGCAGGCTGACAGCTTTATATGGCCGTTTCTGTAAGCTAAAGCCATGCCAGACTTAAAGCAAGCCCGAGAGAAATCGTTTCTGTGTCCAGCAAAGATATCAACTTTAAAGACTCGATTTGCTGTGTCTACCGACCAATGACCTCAACACTACAAGCAAAACGAGAATGTCAGATGCATTCCATACACATTCATGAAATAAATAGGTTCATATCAAATCAATAGCAAGGATTATTATTATTATATTCTGTTCAACTCCCAATACATTGACAAATACATTTGAAATCCACACTGTAAATTATAAACATGTTCGATGTTAACCAAATTTTGAATTGCCTTAATATACATTAGGAGCATTAACTACTGGATAGAAAACACCAAAATCTCCCTCCCCTCTAAAAAATACTAGTTCAAT
Source organism: Hydrolagus colliei (assembly GCA_035084275.1). Taxonomy (NCBI): domain Eukaryota; kingdom Metazoa; phylum Chordata; class Chondrichthyes; order Chimaeriformes; family Chimaeridae; genus Hydrolagus; species Hydrolagus colliei. The sequence goes on along the minus strand of CM068743.1, from coordinate 2,626,961 downwards.
CTAGGGTCCGTCGATATGGAAATTTTCCGATTTAGATATATCGATGGGCTCATATCGAGATATACCGAAATATCGATATTTTGGGGTTTATCGTACTGCACATGCGCGCGCATTGCGATGTGCGAGCACATTCGGAGGTGAGCGCGCATTCTGGGCCTATCTCCTCAGGAGGTAAATATCTCTCTCTCTCTCTCTGTGTCTTTCACACTCACTCTCTCCATCTCTGTGTTTTTCTGTCTGTGTCTCTCTCCTCTCTCACAACACCCCACCCCCCCCATCTCCACCCACCCACCCACCCACCCACCCATCCATCCATCCATCCGTATATTATCACATCCCCCCCGTCTCCCCCACCCACCGTCTCTCCCCCCCACCTACCATCTCTCCCCCCCACCACGCCGTCTTCCCCCCCCCCCGCCGTCTCTCCCCCACCCCCCGCCGTCTCTCCCCCCCTCCCCCCGTCTCTCCCCCCCCCCCTCTCCCCCCCCCCACCCCCGTCTCTCCCCCTCACCCCTTGCATACCTGTATATTGTATTCGAGGACTATGAATACAATATGGCGGCTTACACCTCAGTCTGTGCATTGTGTATAGAGATGAGTATTCTGGGTCTTGTAGTTCAGTGCGCGCACATTCTGATTTTTTTTCCGATATATCGATATTTTTAGAATTATATTGCTATAACCGATATATCGACGGACCCTACTTCAATCACACATGTTCACACATACGTGCAACCTGCAGGCATGAGACACGCTGCAGCAGCTTTCAAGAGGTTAAACAATTATTTGCTCAGATCATCTAAAATGAGATACATATTTTTCATAGAATAAACAGCAACTTCAACATCAAATTTAGAGACAGATAAAATAAAAGTGTAAAATTTTTGACGATGGAATATTTATTCACGATCTGATCTAAATTATTTTTGCAGCAAAACATACAAAAATGCCAGATACATTTAAAAAATGCCTAAGCAGAGGCTTACCTCACGTAGTTCTCCAATTCTACGAAGAGATTTGTCTTGAGCTTGACTCAAAACTGCCTAGAATTAGTGATAGAAAATAGTTTAGTACAGTATTACAAAATACAATAGAAGCCCGTTTATCCGTGACCCAATCAACCGTAACTTCCGTATAACCGGCACTGAAAAAAAAGGTCCGCATTCGATAAACCGGAATTTATCCGGAAAAATGCATTTTTGGGGTGTTTTGTGTTGCATCAGTATTTTGGAATGCTGCTACTAGGTGCCTGATGGTGGTGCTAGCTCAGAATGCTGCCGGTACTGTAAAGCAATACACTCTCCGGAGTGTACTCTTTCAGAGAGGCAGAGGGTGAGTTGATTAATTTAGATTTAATTTAGCCACAAAACAGCAAAACACACACTCACCCTGAGCAAAGCTTGCAGATCAATTCATTGGCTTTTATTTTAATAAAAAAAGACTCATCCCTGCAATGCTCGTTTGCATCGCAAGGCTTTTTGGAAAGAAAGTTAACTGAACTGAGCGGCCGCCACTCACTCTCTGCTTTCTCAATAACACGTTTGCTTTCCTCTCTTCTGCCCCCAATGAGAACAGTGTCATTCAGACGTGTAACTTTAGTTTAGTACAGTATTACAAAATACAGTAAAAGCCCGTTTATCCATGATCCGATCAACCGTAACTTCCGTATAACCAACACCTAAAAAAAGGTGCCCATTCGATTAACCCTAACTTATCTAGCACAATCGCTGTGGTGTATTTAATGAGTATTTAATGAGTTGATTGTTGCAATAGAGTGCAGTACGATTATTTCTGAATGCTGCCGGTAGTGCACTTCCGGTCTTTCTTCTTAAAGGGGCACTCTCCTTTTCCTCTCTCTCCCTCTTTTTCTTTCTCTCTCTCCCTCTCCTTCCTTCCTCTCTATTTCTCCAGGTGGGAGAAGGAGAGAGAGGCAGGGAGAGAGAGGGAAAGGGGGAGGGGGGGAGCAGAAAGAGTGGAGTGGGGTTGGGTTTGGAGCCATTGAAATACAAGACTGACTGTGTGTGTGAAAGAGAGAGAGGGGGAAGGAGGGAGAGAAAGATAGAAAAGAGAGTAAAAACTGACAATGCCTGTCCCTTTAAGAGTAAAAAAAAAATTGTGGTGGGTTTTCGGCAGCTGGCCGCCCGAATATCCGGCACGCGGTTTAACCGGCATTGGCCAGATTCCGAGGGTGCCGGATAAATGGGCTTTTACTGTAGAAAAATTGCAGATAACTTAATAATACAGCATGCAGCAATCGCAAATCTGAAGAGTTACCATTTAAAGATCAAACAGTCAAATTTCTCCATTTTGAATTCACAGCAATCTTTACTTTTTCTATTCCACGTAAAGGTCCCCATTGCTGAAGTAAATTACTACAATTATTGCTTCTGAAAATGTCATTACAATATTTAGAAGGAAGGAAGGAAGGAAGGAAGGAAGGAAGGAAGGAAGGAAGGAAGGAAGGAAGGAAGGAAGGAAGGAAGGAGAGATAGAGAGGAAGGAAGGAGAGATAAAACAACAATAACAACAAAATTGCACTTATATAGCGCCTTTCATGTCGGGAGGACATCCCAAAGCGCTGAACAGTCTGGTCGAGACTCGAGCGGCCGGGGGAGGGTCAGGGTAGGGGGAAGGGAAAGGACAGTGGGAGAAGGAGAAGAGTTAGTGGGGCAGCCGAAGGTGCGGTCGAAGAGGAAGGTCTCGAGACCGGCCTTGAAGGAGGAAAGGGAGGAAGCGAGGCGGAGGGGCTGCGGGATGGAATTCCACAGTGTGGAGCAGAGAGGGCTAAAAGCCCAGCCGCCGATGGTTGGGCGGTTCGGGTGGTGGATGTGGAGCAGGCCTGAGTCTGCTGAACGGAGGGGACGGGCAGGCTGATAGGGAGACAGCAGGTATGAGAGATAGGTGGGGGCAAGGCCATGAATAGCCTTGAAAGTGAGGACAAGGATCTTGAATTCGATCCTCTGGGTGGCGGGGAGCCAGTGGAGACGGGCGAGGGTGAGAGTGATGTGGTCGCGGAGCCTGGTACGGGAGAGAGTTCTGAATGATCTGCAGCCTATGAAGGGAGGAGCTGGGGAGGCCGATGAGGAGAGAGTTCCCATAGTCGAGCCTGGAAGTGATAAAGACATGGACGAGGGTTTCGGCGGCATAGGGGGTGAGGTAGTGGCGGAGTCTGGCAATATTGCGGAGGTGATGGAAGGCTGTGCCGGTCATGGAGTGGATGTGGGGTCGAATAAGATACCCAGATTCCTGATTGGCTTCGAGAGGTGAAGAGAACAGCCTTGAACGCTGATGTTGTCAGCGCCTGAGGCGTGGAGGCGCTGACATGAGCCAATCAGGAGGGCTTCCTTCTTGTTGATGTTGACTTGTAGGAAATTGGCCCTCGTCCAGGACTCGATGTCGGACAGACATGCAGTCAGAACGCCAGTGGTCCTAAAATTGAGGGTTGATGCGGATAGGTAGAGTTGGGTGTCATCCGTGTACATGTGGAAATTTACCCCATGTCTACGGATGATGTCACCCAGGGGGAGAGTGTAGAGGGTGAAGAGCAAGGGGCCAAGGACAGAGCCCTAGGGAACGCCGCATGTGACTGTGCGGGGGCTGGAGGAGAAGCCGTAGAAAGGAAGGAGAGACAGAGAAAGAAAAAGATGGAGAGAGAGAAAAAGGAGAGTGGCCCTTTAAGAAGAAAGACCGGAAGTGCACTACCGGCAGCATTCAGAACTAAATTGACTCATTAAATGTGCCACCGCGATTGTGCTGGATAAGATCCGGTTATTTGAATGTACCCTTTTTTTGAGGTGCCGGTTATATGGAAGTTATGGTTGATAGAGTCACGGATAAACGGGCTTTTACTTTGCTTTTAAAATTTAATGTCAAATTAAAAGTCTTGTGCCCAACAGAAACTGGATGGAGTGTAACAAAACTTATTTCAAACAAGACCCTTTAACGTTAGAGAGACACATTGTAAATTAGTCAGTGGGACTTAAGACAAAACGAGAGTAGATGAGTGTGCTATAGAGGGAGTTCCAGAGGTCAGGTGCTTTTGGGGCGAGGGTGAAGGAACGTGGTTCGGTGAGGGACCGGACGTAATGGATAAAGGAAAGCTGAAGACCAGGACACCAAGGTTGTGCACCTGTGTGGAAAACGGAGAGAAGCTAAGAAGACTGAAGAGGTCAGAGACAGCAGAAATGAGTCACGAGGGGACAATTAGTACAAATTTTGAATGTATGTAAGCAGGGCAATGTCATATGTACAAACACTTGAAGGGCCCACTATTTACCTGCATTTTTTCTTTGTCTCTCTGCAAAGTTCGATAGGCAGTGACTAACTGTAAAAAGAAAATAGATGGATTTACAAAAAGCCCTTTGAGGGAACTTGCATGCTGGTATCAAAACATCTGAACTTTATTTTACAAAAATTTAAACACTTAAATATATGGAATTTCAGTTAACCAGAATTTTGTTATACCAGATTTTGATTATACTTAGACTGTTTAACATTGCTCAGTTTCAAAGCTTCCAACTTTCCCCAATGATAAAATGGCAAAAATGAGCATCCTATATTTGATACAGTATAAGGTTATCAGCTTCAACCTGCGCATACTGAGACCCAGCAATATGCAATACAATTTATTTATTTTTATTAGCGCATTTCATATTGGGAGCACATCTCAAAGCTCTAACATTGGCTGGGAGGAGAAAGGAGACCGAAAGCGCAGTCAAAGATTAATCTTGAGATTGTATTGAATGAGGGAGGGATAAGAGTTCTAGGATAAGAGTTCCAGAGAGTGGCAGGAGAATGGCTGAAAGCCTATTCGTCAATGGTGGGGCCACGAACAGGACAGGATTTGCTGAGCAAAGGAAGAAATTGGGTCTGTAAGGTTGAAAGAGAACACAGAGATAAGGGGGGATGAGGCTGTGGAGGAATGGAAAGTGAGAAAAAGCATCTGTTTGAATGGGCTATTCTGAAAGAAAATCCTATTGAAGATGTTCAATTTCAAACCTTTCTATTTAAGTTGTATGAAAGTCAGTTTAAATTGGTAGAAATCTCTTAAAACGGATTGCACCTGGGACTACTATGATCTTAATACCACATTACAGCAATTATTGGACTGCCAGATTCTGAACCACAGCTGTCTGTAGAGGTCAGTTTAAACACGTAAATGGGCAGTAGTACAATGACACAGATTTAAATAACATTTTACTCAGTTGAGCAATGCATCAACTTGAGGCCAGGTGGGGAAAAGAAATAGTTAGGTTACAGATACATATTTGGTGCATCTAGAGTCAGATAATCACATTGGCAGCAACCTGAAAGAAAAAAGTGACCCAATCCTTTAAAGCTGCCATGGAGAGAGATAAGCAAACTATTGCAGATCTTGACTTTTATTATTGAATTTAGAGTCCTGTAGCTCAGTGGATAGAGCACTCGTCTCGCCAGCGAGAGAACCTGGGTTCAATTCTTGGGCAGGGCGAAACCTTGGGCAACCTTCCATACTCCACAAATTTGTTTACCTAAGCAGTAAGTAAGAACTCGGTTGTTAGTCAATTGGTGGATCACTTCTCCACAGGTAATAATAATTCCTTCGAAATAAATAAAAATAATTTGGTCACTCAATCCATGACTGTTTGTGGGACACTGCTGTGCACAATTGGCTGCCATGTTTCACCCACAAAATATACAGTCAGTTCACTTTCCAGTATGTTTGCAAAGCGTTTTGAGAGGTCTCAAAGACGTGATACGCCACTTTATCAAATGTAAGTACAGTAAAAGCTTGTTTATATGGCACCCAACCAACCAGAATGCTCAACCAACTGGTATCTCCCAATACAATTCACCATTCCAGCAAATGGATCTCATACCGGGACACTCGCAAGTTTGCTAACTTTGCGCATGTGTGCAATGCGTGCACATGTGCACTTATTAAACGAACGGTGGAATTTTTATTTTACTGATCATTTTCCAGAGTGTGCTGGAATGCTTTATTGGTAAGTATCCATACAATATTCTGTTATTATTTAGTCTATTATTAATATGGTACGTTTTAAAATAAGTATATTTTTTGTGTAAGATTTTGAGCAACTTGCTGCTCAAATATCCAGCATATTTAATTAACTGACACCAGTCAGGTCCCGGGGGTGCCGGATAAATTAGCTTTTACTGTATTATAATAATAACTTATACCATTATTCAACAAGACCTAATACCCATTTATAATGTATCGATTATGGATTAAGCCTAGGATATTTGGAGCTATATATTTGCTGCATCCCACATCCTTTCAAAGATGCAAAGAATTGGAAACATTACAACATTTTAATAGTTCGTACCTCTGAATATTTCCCTCTATAGTTGTTCAAGCTTCGTTCCATCCTACGGAACTGATGGGATGAGGGATCCTTACTAAGACTCTCAAAATTGGAGTCTTCTGCCTCACTTTCTATGTCCGAGGATGGATCAAAGTTGGTACCGGTGCCAGGAACATCTGTGTCTATTCGATTCAGAGACTCTCTTGAAGCAGATCGTACCAATGACTCTTTGGAAGGAGATCGGAAAAGTTCTTTTGCAGATGTTCGAAACAGAGATTCCATGGATGGAACCCGAAGCTGAAGTTTCTGTGTAAAAGACTGTGCCTCAGGCTTCTGTGACAAAAAATAAAAACTTATTTATAATTAATAAACATTCACACTGTTTCACAAAAGCAGCAAAAAAGATATACTGTATTTGATTCTCTAAACATACACTTGCTTTGCGAGAGACAAAGAATGCTTTGTTCACTTTTAGTAGAAATAATCTTTTTCCAGAATTTTAACATTAGTTTGTTACATATTTGCTTATTTGGAAATTGGTTCAATAATCTCAGTGTAAAAAAAATAACAGCGTCTTGCAGCAACAGCAACTGCACACCACATTTTCTTGCAGGCAGAAAATCCATTCAGCTTCATAACCTAAAAGATGCAGTATATTTTCAATTTGCTTTCAAGTTTGCTTTCAAATGTAAGGATGATTATTGAATTGAATAAATTTAATTTGTGAGATTTGAGAAGATGACATGTTAATTGATTCTGTGCTTCATTAGGAAAACATAAAAGCTTTGTTTGTTCACATTTCTTCAAAAACAAACTATTCCCATTTCATGCTCAGCAGTCATCCAGTGCCCCCTTTGCCTAGTGCTTTGGGATTTTCTTGTACGTCAAGGCATGTACTTACAAATTATAATTTGTAGAAATTATAAATAAAATAGGTATCACTAAAATAACTGAGACACAATATTTTCTGTTAAGTGCTTTGAGACGTCTTGAAGACGTGATAAAGGGTTATATCAAATGCAAGCATTATTATTAGCAACGGCATTGTCATGCTTGAGAGCAATTACCTGAGGGGCAGCCAAACCATCACCATTAAAGTCATCTGTGAACTCTGTCGTCGATACATTATCCTCTGAGGACCTAAGTACATTCTGTGAACAAATAATATAAAATCAGCCACACATTTTTTTCTAAAAGGTACTACTTTTAAGAAAGCAAGTACGGGTGGCATCCACATTTACCTCAAAACACTTTTCGACGTTAACAAGAAATCACAATTATTCCCTTATCTTTCAGGTAGGCAAAATGCGTTGAATATGTATGCATTTATCAGTTTTTGAGTCTATTCTTGAAAGCTACTAGATTACAGGTATTGGAAGTCTAAAATCTATTTTCCATCATTTGTGATCCTCCTATTGCAGCGATGGAGACTCAGGAACAAAGAGTTAAATCCTGCATCTTCTGTGAGTTTTATTTCTATTTTTAACTAGCTGAGCTTCTTTTTCAGTCCTGCCCATAATCTATTGCTTGAAATATTCAGTGAAATAGCATATACTCCAAACATTTAGTACAAATACCAATTAAAATCAGCAGTAGTCTTGAGCAGGGAATGGGGTAGAAGATTAGTTCAGTAGTACATTTAGAATTAGGGCAGAGTTAATTATCCAAGTAAATGACAGGACAACCAACATATACACACACACACACACATCACTTTGTAATCAATAGTTTTCCGATACTTATTGTATGTGTTATGAAAGCTGTAGGAATATGTTCCATCATTGGCCTGTGTGAGAATTGAGGTAGGAGTGATAGTTTGAAATTAGATGCTTTATAATGTACTGTGTTTATTGTTGAACAGAAATGTTTTCCTTTCTAATTAACAAACCTTAAAAAATACAATTTCAGGGGCATCTATGTCAAGGTATAGAGCTGAAGGCTTCCAAATTAGGAATTAATTTAAGAATTCACCAAAACTCTGCTCAATCTTAAATCTTAACACATTGGTCTACATACAACCATGAGAAGCCATAATATATCCATAGGAGTAGAATATAAAAGAAAATGTAGAACTTGTATAAAGCTTACTTAAACCACTTTGGGGAATATGTTTTGTGTAGTTTTGTGGAATTGTGTAGCTCAGTGGGTTAAGAGCACTAGCCTTGCAAGTGAGAGACCTGGGTTTGATTCGAGGCAGGGCAGTTTTTTTGATGGCAATTTTCCTTACTCCACCGGCCTGATAATACAGTAAAACCTCGATAACCCGGCACGGTCGGGCCCACGCACCTCCCGGATTTCGGAGTTTGCCGGTATTTAGAACAGACCCAGAAATGGCTGGGAAAGTCCCGCCGCATACAGCACATGAGCTGCAAACACAGCACTGAAGCCAAACCATTGCCGAGCTCCACCCACAGCACCGGGTGACACGGGGAACTACAAGCAGCTGTTCAGGACTTCGGGAGATTTGCCAACAACGGGAGAAAATTAAATCTGGTATGTATTTTGAAATCTTGCCGGTTTTAGGGAGTTACCGGCTTTTGGAATGTCGGATTATTGAGGTTTAACCGTAATCCCTCAAGAAAAAAACAATAATAATTTGGTCACTCAAATCCACGATTGTTTGTGGGCAACAGCTGTGCTCAAATTGGCTGCTGCGTTTGGCCCACAAATAAATAGTCAGTTCACTTTACAGAATAGTCTGTGAAGCACTTTCAGATGTCCATAAAATGTGAAAAGCGCTATATCAAATGCAAGGATTATTATTATATTGTGTACATATTTTGGTACTGTTATACAAAGGCTATTAAAGTAATGGAGAAGGCAACAGAAAACCTTCATATCACTGAACTGAGAAGTAGGAAGGAAAGAAGAATTCATTCAATTATTTTTAGCTTATTTTTTCTACTCATTAAAATAAACTTTCAGAATGCATCTGTTGAATAGACCACATTCAAACACATAATAATCTAATCACCCTTGTTACTTTTGAATTCTGCTCACCTTATGGTGCAAATAATCTTCATAAATGCATTATGGAGTACTAATTGGTTAGATCAAATGCCAATATAACATCTTTCCAAAAGTACATTACTTTTTGGAAAAAAAAGTTTAAATACATTAAGTGTAATTCTCCATTGATTTTCTTAAATGAAGTTATGCGCTTTGAAGCATTTTGTTTCATCTACTTTCTATATAAATAAAGGACTAGAAAGTGTGTACGATAGAGCTCGAACAGATGGCACCAGACCAGCAGGAGGACAAGACTTAAAACTGAATTACCATAAGGAGGCAATTTAACTTGTTGAAGGGGAGGGGACAGAGTTTGGTGAAAGCAAATTGTACTCCATTCACCTCTCCTAGCAGCATTAAATAAAGGCTTGGATGCATATCACGCATCTTTAGCCTTGCTTGGGGGTAAAGGGCTCTTTGCTTTGAATATAAAAATACATTAGATAATGTATTTGGATGCAGCTGAACAAAGCACTTTGCATTGAACGCAGCCAATAATTAACCTGGATTGTATACTAATAACACTACTGTTCTGTCAATTTCCTCTTCACTGTAATGTATTTTTTGTACTAATCAGTTGAGAATTTTGCAATTATGCAGAATTCAGATTGAGTAGATTAATTATTAGGATTATCAAATAATTATACAGTAAACCAAAACAACTGAAGTTATAACCAGACACCTGGTGACATCTAACTGTGTGTCAAGCAGCTACTAACATTTCTTAAAAATTGCTGTGCGCAATTGGCAGCCGCATTTCACCCACAAATATACAGTCAATTCACTTTACAGTGTATTCTGCGAAGTGCTTTGAGTTGTCGATAAGATGTGAAAAGCGCTATATCAAATGCAAGTATTATTATAATATTATAAAAATTTATGTTTTCAAATATTTTACTTAAATAGGGGAACCATAATAATTCATAAACATTACTCCCTGGTTTAAAAACTATTTTTTCCCCAAATAGATTTTCTTAAAGTTAAAATGAATACCAGTAAATGTCACATCCTTACAAGATTGCATCTCTTTACATCTAAGTTCTATTGATTAGGGATGTGGTGGAGTAGCTTTGAACTGATATTCATATCCTGCTTTCTTTCCTCATCTTATCCTCATCAGCTCCCCACCCCCCGCTCAGGTGCCAAGCTTGTAACGTGCTTTGAGACATCTTTCTGACACAAAAGGCGCTTTATTGTATCTCATCTATTATACTTCCCATTGTTTCCAGAGGTACAACTACACAGTGCATTACACTGGTAGGTTAGGTTTATCACCTTGGCACGCATAACAGCAAATTTATCTAATTTCCCACAGGTCCACTGTCCAAAGCCAGGATCATGCAAACACCAGAGTTCAAGATCATTAAGGTTAATTTTTTTCTTAATTTCCTCCTTGATATCCCTTTTCCATTTCTGTGCGACCCTTCCATCTGATTGTCGGATTTACCCCTATCCATCAGTGCATTTCCCTCCTTTAATTTTCTGATTTGAATTTAAATAAAACAAGAAATTATTGAGGATTGTGACTGTTCACTGACTGTGTGTGTGTGAGATCATTCCTCTTCTCCCCAACATCTGCTCAAAAGCACATTCCAGGCAGGATTGTTGAAGCAGCATTAAATTTGTCGGCAGTATGAACTGTGTGTAAAATTTGAAGATAATTTTCCATTCAATATTAATGAGTTCTTCAGTTTACAGTCCAAGTCATGTACCCATGAAAAAAATTATGTTTTGTCAATTTGCCAACATCTTATCAGTGCACATGAACACCTCTTGGGGTAGAAAACCATCAGTACATGATTATAATTGGCAACCTTGTGTAAAATGCCTAAGGATCTGATCTTTTTGATAGTCATGTCCAAACCAAAATGTCACAAACTATTTTCCATTCCTTTATAGACTTTCTTGTTGAAGTGAACAACACCTGTGATTACCATGTGATTACATGGTAATCTCTGTGGAATCCAGAATATTGTCCTTCAATAAACTATGCATCTGGAAATGCATATTATAGTTTTTGGAAAACTTCAATTAAATTGACCCCAAGACTTAACTTAAAATGCTCAACAATTCAAAATAGTCCTGATCTTGGGGAAGGGGGAGGATAGAAACAACCTGAAATCCCACTTCTAACCCCTGCTGGAATATGGAAATCAGGCAAAGGGAGTATTAAGGATTGCTGAAAATTGACCTGCACTCCTCATCCCTCCATTGACTAGCTTGCCAATGTTCAACGTCAAGGCTCATGTATGAACAATAGCTACTTGGATAATAGATCGGAAGATTCTCTGTTTAGAAGGAAAACAGCAAAAACCTTCATGAGATAGGGAAGTTGAAAATTGGTTAAGAAAACTGGATATCCAAATCAGTAAATCAAAAACTGGAGGAATCATCTTTTATTTTCCAACGGCAATGATTTTGTTTTTGACATTGCTTCCTTTCTCTCAATTACATGTTTTCCTCCACTCACTGTACCCTTCCATTTTCTACTTTCTCTCTGGCAACGTGCTGCTACTTCATTAAAACAGTGAAGGCACATCATTATTTTCATCTCCATCTTAATGCAAACGTGATCTATTCATCTCAAAGAGCACAAGACAACCACACACAGAGTCATAACAGTCTTTTAGGGTGGGGTTAAAAAAAATGACAGTACAACCATTCGCTGCTACTAAAAATCTGACAATTGACACACAAAAAAGTTATCACACTTTTAAATACACTACTTACGACTGTAGTGATTTAGATGTGCATATATAATGTACATCTGAAATATATAACAATTACAGCAGATTCAATTTTCCAGAAATTCCAGCCCTGGAAACCCTGCTGTATTTGTTCCCTATAACAATTGCATGTTTCATAAAAAATATAGTAATTTATTCGAGTTCAGATTTATCATTCCAGCAACTGTGGATGTAGCCACAGAGCACTAGCTTCTTCAAAAAAAGGGGAATGAGAAATCCATTCCAAAAAATATTTTGTCCAGTCACTGATTCTCTTCAAATTTGAACTCAATTTGAAAACTCTAGTCATACTGAATTTACCCTTCAATTTGATTTAAATAGAACTCTGAATCAAGGCCAAATTATGTATTAAAGAAATAATTTGCTGCAATTCATCCATTTAGCTTAGTCCATCTGTGCTTCCAAACTACACCTGTACAGATGTGAGCCAATGACTGTCATCCCTTGACGTAAACCTTTGCTTCGCAAGCATTAGTTCACAAAACATACATTTTGGGTTATTATTCACAGCAGCCAATAGCTAGATACAGTATTTAAAATGTTTACAGCAAAGCTTCAGCGAGTTGGTACATTAACATCTAAGGGTGTCATTATTTTATTGCCGAGGCTTTCTACTTTGAGATGCAATGAATGAACGATGGAAAATGGAAACTGAGAAAATGATCTTGTTTTTAAAAAAAGTATACGTAAAGTTAAGCGGATGTATGCATTCCAAAGGAGACATCAGCCTCAGCCATTGTCTAATGAGATCCTTAGATTAACTCAGGGTTAAGGGGTAAATGCCTTTGTGAGAAAGCAAGCCTCTAGTAACACAACTTCTTCACTCACTAAACGTTTCTTCTACCCTGCCAAAGGCATTGTTGGGAGGGTCAGAGGACTCACCACATTGACACCTAGCGGCTTAGGCCGTTTGGTGCTTTCCAAAGCAAAGATAGTATATTCAGAGAGAAAAGCAGGCTCTGCAATCATCCCGGCCAGCAGCTGTTGCATTCATAAGCAAGGAGAAGAACAAAGAAAAATAAAGAAGGCTCAATTGGAAATGTTGCAAATACCTTTGACACAATGGAAACCCGAATTACAATCAATGTCAGCCTTGCCAGGGACTTGCTTTCAGGGTTTGCAGTGAATATATATTGAAAGGCAAGGATCCAGGAATTCACTTATGTTATGTACCAAGTACTTTTTCCAGTGAGTAAAGGCAATGTTGGGGAATATTTTTCAATTGCTTGCACCAAGCATATCATCCAAAATGTACTCCTCAGGTGGGGTTATAAGCAGTTTCTATTTTCTCTTATACTTTACCGGAATCCGTTGATTTTGTCCCCAGTGTCATAACGTATGCTTTGTTTGGTAAATTTAAGCGCTCTGAGACTCTATCCAGTGTGGAGGGTGCCATTTAAGTGAAGTTGTTGTTGTTAAACAAATTCATAAGTCTGGAAGAAGAAGCTCCAAAAATACAGCATTGATTGTGATTATAAAGTGTAATAGCTTTAGAACAGGGAAAACACTGACTCCTGCTATGTAAAAGCATTTACAGGATTGAATAATTTGCTCCAAAGCACAGTTAATATTCTGAATTAATCAGGCTATTTTGCTCAAGTATACTGAACCTGCCAAGAGTCAAAGCACCCAAATGCTCTAAGGCGACAGAAAGAGCAATTTAACATTGATTTTAGATTTCTGAAAAAAACTAGCACCATCAGCTCTCCAATACAAATCAACAAATCTCGGACCTAAACGAGTCACAGTGGTAAAACAAGATTAGCTCTTCTTGCCTCCATAGCTCATAGGAGATGGTGCCAGGCAGCAGGGCAGAGAGAGAAAAAAAACTGAACAGCAACAATATTTGATCAAGTGATTCAGTCCTTTTGGCCACGGAGTGTGCATGGTGGAAGACAAGGAGGAAAAGGGAAGAAACATTTACAGTTGAATCAAAGTTGTACTGGCATTATGACAAAAGCATCCTTGACAAAAGCAAAATTCTACCACTTTGAATGATTAGTTAAACAATTAATTTTGAAAAAAAACCTAAAAATCTGCGAGCACAGCTAATCTCTGAGCACTCCCGAAACAACGTGAAGGGCGCTATATGAATGCAAGTTGTATCTCAACACCAAATTTGAAAGCCATTATTATTCTATACACAGTTAATTTAAAAAGATGAATTAACTTCATAACACAAAATAATTCAGAAAATACAGAGGACACAGTATTACAACAACGTAAAATAGAGTTCTATGTGGTGGCATTAAATCCCCCATCTGTCTGGACAAGGGTTTCGGCAGCCTGAGGGGTGAGGCTGTGGCGAAGATTGGCGATGTTGCGAAAACAAAATGTAAATTAGGGGGCTGAAATGTTCATAGAATGAATAGTGTAGTGAGATGGGTTTCTGCTTTTCACTCTTAGTATAATCCAATGAATGTACTTATAATTCCTGGTACACATATATAGAATCAGTGGTTGCAGAAGAATACTGAAACAACAATCTGTAACACAATGCGCTAAAAGCAGAAATATCCTTTTCAAGTCAGAATGAAACAAATAAAGGCTTTCCAATGAAAATAATCAGGCAAATCACAGCAAAATGTAAAGAAAGATCAGGATATTCATACCATGATTACAGCATTTATGGGCTATCATGGTTAGGAGAAGTGGAATGAATAATGAATGACTGCAGAATACAACAACAACAAAATGACATCTGTAGAGCGCCTTTCACGTCGATTTAATCATACAACAACAACTTGCATTGATATTAACGCCCTCCACACTGGGCGGCATCTCAGAGCACTTCACAAGGTCTTCAGGCGCGAACTGAAGATTGGAAAGGAGGGGATGAGGCGAAGGGGTTGAGGGAAGGAGGTCCAAAGTTTTACAGTGTAGTGGCTGAAAGCATGGCGGCCGATGGAGCGGACTGTTCGGGGAATAAGGACAAGGCCAGACCCAGTAAAGCAGAGGCAGCGGCTACTGCTGTGAGGAGAGAGGATGTTAGAGGGGTAGGGAGTGCCAAGGAATAGAGGGATTTAAACACAAGAGTGCAGATCGTGATGTCGATCTGCTCTGTGACAGGGAGCCAGTGCAGTTTGGCAAGGACTGGGGTGATCAGGGTACAAAGTTTGGTATGGGTGAGAATGTAAGTGGCAGAATTTTGGATGAGCTAAATTTTGTGGATGGTGGAGGAAGGAAGACCAGCAAGGAGGGCGCTGGCGTAGTCAGCTGAGGTGACAAAGATATGGACCAGGGTTTCGGTAGCTATTGGGGTGAGGTACTGATAGAGACAGGCAATGTGGCGGAGATGGAAGGAGGACAAGAAGGCAGAGAGAGCCCTGGTCACAGATAGAGGGACAATATTTGTGACTTTCACAAGCGCTGTCTCTGTACTGTGGCCTGGATGGAAACCGGACTGGAGTGGTTTGAGTAGGGTGTGAAGGGAGAGGTGTGCGCGATGTTGGTTGGCAACGCTTTCGAGACGTTTTGCAAGGAAGGGCAGGTTTGAGATAAGGTGGTAGTGGCTGAAGTTGGAGGGATGAAGAGTAGTTTCTTTTTTTTAAAATTAAAGGAGGGGGTGATGATGGCAGTTTTGAGGGGGAGTGAGACTAATCCTGAGGAGAGGGACAGGGTATTGGTGCCTGCAGTGGGCAGAGCAGGGGCAGCTGGGTGATCAGAAATTGTGTGGGGAGGGGATCGAGACAGCAGGTGGTGGGCTTCATTGTGGTGATGGTGGATGAAAGGAAGGAAAGTGAGATGGGGGCTAATGAATGTAGGATGGGGGCAGTGGTAGGAGCTGACGGTGGGATGGGGGAGGGAGATGGAATGGGGGTGGTGGTGGGCGACACAGGGCAGAAGGATGAGGCTGTGAGATGGATGTTATAAATTTTAGAGATAAGAAAGTGCATGACCTCTTCGCATTTTGCTTTGGATGTGATGATTGAGGGGGCCCACGGAGGAGGTGGTGGTGGAAAATAGGATTTGAGTTATTTTTGGCCTCCAGAGTGATGTTAAGGGTAGTGTGCCATTTCTGCTTGCTGCAGGGAATGGCGGTAGCTGCGAAGATGCTCGAGCCACAGCTGGTGTTGAACCACGAGGATGGTTTTCTGCCATCTGCGCTCAAGCAGCCAAGTTTGAGATTGTAGGGAGCAGAGACGGCTGTTGTACTAGGGGAAGCGGGTGGGTTTGGAGACGCTACTGGATTTCAGGGGGACAAGAGAGCTGAAGGTGGAGGAGAGGCGATCATGGAGCAGCTTGATGGCTTGGCGGAAAAGTATGGTTCAGGGCTTGATAGAGAGAGGGATGCGAGAGGATACACTACAATAGTTTAAATGAAAATCTCAATCAGAGCAGATAATACTTAAATAAAGACAGTGATTCCAACATCGCTCTTACATATTAAAAAAAACTAGGCCTAGCCACCTCCTCACACTTAATATAAAATGGATGACAGCAGCATGTTGCACTTGAATACACTGCTTGTTCATAAATCAGCAAAACCTGAAAGGAAATGCAAGTTAATGACATTGATTTGTATCTAGGAATTATTTGTACTCCCACAGATATTTTTAAGCTGGGTGAACTAGCCAGCTGTGGAAACATCACCAAGTAGTATTCTTCTAACAGAATCAACTCTTACTGTGAAAGAGAGCAAGAATGCATTAAAAATATAGAAGTTATCTGATTGGGAAGACATCATAGAAGATGAAGTTGCCTTAGAGCTTAAAAACCCTGTGGTTGGTCACATCCTACTTTGATATATTTCTGTTAAGTAGACAATCGACTATGTATTGACAAAATAAAACAGTCTCTGTGGTGACTCCCATCTTATCTTTAACATTTCCAAATTTCCACTAACCTCCCTGTCGTCTGGAGTGGCGGTGTCTTCATCCTGCTGCACAGATAAGGCAGAGGTCCGGCGTCTGTTCTCCGCTGACACTGGGGTGGATCTCAGGGAGGCCTGAGGGAAAATAAACCGGTTTCAGAGCAAAGCAAGTCATCTCTCCCCCAAATCTGCATCTGATAATAAATCTGCGCCCATTTCATTCTCATTTATGTTCAAGTACGATACATCCATTTCCTAAACCCGCCCTTTCAAAAGAATCTCTAACGGTAGAGTGGCATTGGCTTACTAACAGTGAAGGTTATCTGGAAAAACATTGCATCAGAAAATGGCTGTGGAGCACCTTCCTCCATTACAAACAACAAACAACCCCCTTCACTACTAACCTGTACACAACGCGCTAGGCCTCAGGCCGTTTGTTCAATGCTAATACAGTGGGGGGAGTGGGCTCTGGTTGCGCTTGCGCGTTGAGTGTTAGGATCGTGGACGCGTCGCGAGCAGAAAGCCGACTCCGCTCGGCACCTGCGGCCTAACCTGAGCTCCAGTGGCCAATTCTTGGTAAGCGCTGTAAACATGCCACCACGGAAGGGAGTTGTCCTGGCGTGACAGAATGGACTTAACCAAAAACAGTGAGGGCAACAGTGATACAGTTAGCTGTGATCTATGGCATTGGCAGAAAACAAATTTGATGCATTCTCAAAAGGCTGACAGCTTTTGAAGAAAATCAATACAGTAAAACCATTGATAATCCGGCACGGTTTGGCCCACGCACCGCCCGGATTTCGGAGTTTGTCGGTGTTTAGAAACCTACCTAGAAATGGCTGGGGAAGCCCTGACACGAACAGCACGTGGGCTGTAAACACAGCACTGAAGCCAAACTATGCCCGACCTCCACCCACAGCGTTGAGTGACAGAGTGGCGACGCCATGAACGACAAGCAGCGGTTCTGAACTTTGGGAGATTTGCCAACATTGAAAAAAAATTATATTGTATGTATTTTGAAATCTTGTCGTTTTCAGAGACATGCCAGCTTTGCGAATGCCGGATTATCAAAGTTTTACTATATCCTGATAGAAAATGTATATGTACAGGTACCCCGCCCCAAGTAGTTTTTTCTACCATGAATTTCACGTATCCACGGTTGCCTCTCTGTGACAACCTTTGCCAACCGCGGCAGTGAATTTTGTGTACCCACGGGTTTTAACACTAACATTAGCGTTTGGCGCTAGGACGCAGTTGCGATGTCGCAATCAACCAGCCACAATGTCGCTTCTCCGCATCCCCCCCCCCCCTCGGTGTCACCCACCACACCACCCTCTCCACATCTCCCCCCCTCGCACTCGTCGGTGATTTATGATCTGGGGGAGGAGGCAGAGGAAGAGGCTGCGCAGGGCCCGTCTTCCATGTAACAGCACGCAACAACCACCTACATCATCATTAGGATTTAGGTAAATAACATAATTTTTTTTGTGTTTAGTTCAAGGACAAGCAAACTTACTCCCCCTATCCCCATGTTTCCCATAGGGCTCTGCATTTTCCAACCACGCTTTTACTAACTGCAGAGGTTTTCAGGAACGTATCCCCCGCAGTTGGGGAAGGATACCTACATGTATTTGAAATCAAAGTACGAGGACATTGATAAACTGAGTGGCTCCAGAATGCCTGTAATCTCAACATGCCTGTGTCTGTAATTTTAAAGGTCACTATGTTCGTTCTATGGAATCCTGTTTCAATAATCCGGTCACTTTACTAAATAGGTCACTTTGCCCAGTCACTCAAGTGACTGGATTAGTGAGGTTCTACTGTATCTCAAGGGAAAATTATTTACGTGCGAGCCTGGACACCGAGTACCGGAAGACACAGTCAAACCTGATCTGGTCCTCAGCACTTTACAGATCTATTTGCTTGGCTACAAATATAGGTGCAGCAGTGTCAACATAATTATCAGGTGCACAAACCTTCTGGCCCTGGGAACCATGATGTCTGGAACAAGTCAACTGATACCGCACAACAAACAATATTTTACAGTATAGACAAACAACAAATTTTACTATTCCCCTGTAATTTATTTCAATACATTATTATTTCCGCTTTCTACTTTTTCTTAAACGTCAATTCAGCTTTTACCATATTCCAGAACAAATCTGCCATACAAAATTAATTACTTGTCAAACCAGTTAAAGACGAGACACTGTCAACTCCTTCTGAATGGACAATGTCATCAATCACCAGATTATCAGATCTGACATGAAATATTAATTACCTCTTGCTCCGGAGCCTAAGGCCTAAGGACTCACAAAAATTCTGAGGGGTAGTTCTGAGGGTGGTTATGGGGGGTGGGGGGGAGAGATTGCTGCCACGTACTGCTGGGGAAGACTGTGTTTTCCTTGTTGGATAACATTGTGTGTGTTATTAAAATTCTTAACTTGCATGCCAAACCACAATCCAAGTTACACGCAATTCGATTGAGGGGCAGGAAAGAGGACATGACGAGGGGTGGAATTTCTGTGGAGTTTAAATACTAGCATGAACTAATAACTAATTGGGGCAATCGGCCCTTTTTTTAATATTGTAATGTTTCATGTAATTCATACATGAGTTTACAATAGCATAAAGAATTTAGTACCCTCTTTCTGAGTTGATATTTGGGCCTTCCACCCGATGTGAAAAGTGCTATAGAAATATAATTTGGTATTGATACCTTTAAAGTCAATACCCTTCAAATCTGCACATTCTCCAAAGATTAACTCATAGTCCAATATTATGTAGTATGATGTTACATCATGTGGTTTGACTTGTGCTGTAGTACCTTGGCTCAGTTGGAGAAGCTAAATTCGATTTTGCATCGCTGGGTTGGAAGAATGTGGGAGCAACAACAAGAGGGAAAAAAAGAGAGAAAATGATCCAGCATTCCTATCCCTGATATTAAGCAACCTCCGCTTGAATTCACATCCATGGTTGATGCAGAGAAAAAGATCAAGTGGGACACACCCACCAGTGGAAACAGTTTTTCCCTGTTTACTCTGTCGAATCCCCTCATGA
This sequence comes from Hydrolagus colliei, assembly GCA_035084275.1. Lineage (NCBI taxonomy): Eukaryota > Metazoa > Chordata > Chondrichthyes > Chimaeriformes > Chimaeridae > Hydrolagus > Hydrolagus colliei. Next base: position 2,607,027 of record CM068743.1, on the reverse strand, counting down.
TCTTGAAAACCTATTAGGTCTCCTCGTAACCTTCTTGTTCCAATGAGAATAAACCTAGCCTCTCTAGCCTTTCCTCATAGCTGAAGTCCCTCATTCCTGGTACCATCCTAGTAAATCTCCTCTGCACTTTCCAATGCCTTAATCTTTCCTAAAGTGTGGTGATCAGAATTGAACACAGTACTCTAGCTGGGGCCTAACCAAAGTTTTATAGAGGTTAGTCAGAACTTCCTGACTTTTGTATTCTTTGCCCCTATTTATAAAGTCTAGTATCCCTTATGCTTTTTTAACAGCCTTGTCTACCTGTCCTGCCACATTCAAAGAATCATTTACACAAATTCACACCCTTATAATTGTACAATCTAGCCTTTATTGCCTCCCCTCATTTCTCCTCCCAAAATGCATCACCTCACATTTCACATTAAATTTTATCCACCATGTGTCTGCCCATTTTACCATTCTTTCACTATTTTTCCTAACTTTGTGTCATCTGCAAACTTGGAAATGTTACTCCCTATACCCAAGTCCAGATCATTAATCTAAATTGAAAAGAGCAATGGTCCCAATACTGATCCCTGGGGGACGCCACTGTACACTTCCCTCTGGTCAGGAAAACAGCCGTTCACCATATCTCTCTGCCCTCTGTCTCCCAGCCAGTTGTGGATCCACGCTGCCACTGTCCCTTTAACACTGTGGGCTTCTATTTTCCTTACAAGCCTTTTATGTGGCGCTTTGTCAAATGCCTTTTGAAGGTCCATATAAACTGCACCAACTGCACTACCCTCATCTACCCTTCAGTCACCTCATCAAAAACTCTATATCAGATTTGTCAGACAAGATTTGCCTTTAACAAATCTGTGCTGGCTGTCCTTTACTAACCGATATCTTGTCCCTGATTATAGTCTCTGGAAGTTTCTCCATTACTGATGTTAGACTGACTAGCCTGTAGTTCCCAGGTTTGCCCTTCTGCTCCTTTTGTACAGGGGAGTAACATTAGCAACCTTTCAATCCTCTGGCACCACCCCTATGTCCAAGGAAGATTGAAAGATTGTGGCCAGAGCCTCTGCTATTTGCACCTGTACTTCCCTTAGTAACCTAGGATGCATCCCATCCAGACCGGGCAACTTATTTACCTTGAGCACTGTCAACCTTTTTAGTACTTACTCTCGGTTTATACTTATCCTATCCATTTCCTCTACCCTCTCCTCCGATATTGTAGCATTGGCTGCATCTTCTTCTTTTGTGAAGACAGATGCAAAGTTCTCATTCAGTACATCAGCCATGCCCTCTGCCTCCACAATACGATTTCCTCCTTGGTCCCTAATTAGTCCCACCCTACCTTTGACTAACCTTTTATTCTTGATATGCTTGTAAAATACCTTAGAGTTCCTAAGGTGTTCCCTTTAATGTTACCCAAATTACTTCTGTATTTTGGGCGTGACATTGGACATAAGCCTCCTTTTTTTTTTGTTTTATTTTAGTCCCAATTTCACTCAGCCCAACTAACTACATTGGTACTGAAGTTTAAGAAATTATATGCTTGAATAATTCACTGCCTTCAGAAGGGAGAAAGTACACAATAATAGGTCTGACAATACAGCTCAAAAGGTGCCAGGGAGTTTAATTTGGAATCCATTATCTTGTTTTATTGTAATCATCATTTCTGCAATCATTGTCAAATAAGGAACAATGATGACTTGGTGGATAGAGTTAAATTAATCTGGGTTTAAATTAATGTGATAGAGGGCAATGTAGATTAGCACAGTTGTCATTTTTTCCTGAATATTCTAAAACTCATTAGATACACTCCAGGAACAATCAAACATTTCTGACATTTTGGATTCTAATCCCAATTTTAGATAGGATTTACTGTGAATAGGAGGTCAAACATTGGGGAGTAACATTCTAAACACTAAATAGTCCGTTTTTTTCAAATAGACGGACTTGTCATCTCTTTTTGTAGTGTTTAGTGTTGCTGAAACAATTGTAAAAGGAGGGCCACCTTTCAATATACAGTAAAAGTCCGTTTATCTGGCACCCGTGGGACCGGGCCAATGCCGGTTAAATGACATGCTGGATATTCGGTCAGATCTGACGCTGAAAACCCAACACAAAAAAAAGTGCTTATTTTAACATACCATATTAATAATAGACTAAATAATAACGGATAATAACAGACCTTTGTTATTCACCTAGCAATCACCTTTGCTGGTAGATGCCTGGTTTGAAGCCGTGATGCAGAGATACAGTCTATCAATAACTTCTGCAATGGCGCAGGGAAAAAAAACAGCAGCGCGACTTTAAGGCACTACTAGTGGCAACCCAAAATACCTGTACAGTACTCTCTTGTGACAATCGGTTCATTAAAAGCACCATTGCAATTGTGCCAGATAACATCCAGTTAATCGGATGGGGACTTTTTTTTTGACATACCGGTTATACGGAAGTTCCGGCTGATCTAGTCACAGATAAACAGGCTTTTACTGCATTACTTAATTAAACAAACACTTAAACTTTGTACACGAAAGAATTATCAAGTTATAGCCAGACTTGGTTTTAATAAAATCTTAAGGACATGACTTAAAATGAACCCATGTTTTTTAAAGAAATATATAAATCTGAAGGAACAGTTTACCAGTGTTTGGACAAACTTCCCAGATAGTCTGTGGACAACTTGTCAGCCAGCCAGAAGGCAGTCTACGAATCGAGTTCCTGGACAGCCTTTTCATTTTTGCAAAAAATTCCTGAACACTGTATAACCAACTGTAATATTCTGGTTTCTCTTAAAAAAAACTAATGAAGCATTCTGTAATTTTCAGGCTAACTTCTTGTGTGACCAAAACCAACTCAAGCGCTCAACCTGCTTCACTACTTTGACAACCTATTTCAGGAAACTTCAAGTTGTACAGGCAAAATTTCAACATCGCATTTTTATTAAAAAAATAATTTATTCACAACCATATTGCCCATCTTTAGTACAACTATCACAACAGTCCACATCTGTTACATTGTCAATCAACACTGAACAAGGTCGAACTCATCTTGCCAACCGATTCACCCCCACAGAAACAGACCAATTCTCCAACACTGAAACACGAAACAAGTGATTTGCCAAAGCAACGAAAAGATCACTCAACACGGTGGCTAAAGTTACTCTTCAAACTCCGATTATGGATTGAAGCTTGCTTTGCTATAGTTGCAGAGTGCCTAAATCTCTGTGGGAAAAAAAAGTACAGTAGATCAAATGCAGCGTAACTTTTAACGTGTAAAATGACATCCACACTACAATGGGAGTGTAAGTCATCCACCCCCACAAATCAGCCACGTCTCCACCTACCAAACAATGCTCTCCTTTCCAGCGACACCCTTTACAAACTCATTATCCAGAACTCTACACCTTTCCCGCATCGCCCGCCCTCAACACAGATTCCCTGTCTCCCAGCAGATTGATGCTCTATCTGATTTCCTCCATCTTTTTCCACAGTCGTACCCTCCAACTATTTGCTATTCACCCTTCGACTTCTCAATCCCCGTATTAGATGGCCAACCTTTCAGCCGACGACACCCGCTCTCCAAAACCCTCATCCCCGTGCCTTTTGCCAAGCGTCCAATAAACACTTCCTGATAACCTAGCCCCATTCCTTTGTCAGCATTCTCAAACCTTGTCCCAATATCATTTTATTTTACAATAATAATGACTGGTAACTGTTTTGTAAGTGATCGTGGCATCCATCTGTTTACACGTTACTGATTTAACGTCTACCTGATCGGGCTTCAATTTATTACCTCTCATAATACAGCAAACCCCCCTCACCCCTTCCCATTCTGTAGCATTGCTACGGAATTTCAATCAAGACCAGAGCTCAAAATCCTGACGTGAGATCCTGACTCAATCTTTTGACCCAGGCAAGAGGGCAACCAACTGAACCAGGCTGGACCCCCACGAAGCTGGGCAGACACGTCTTGTGGTGCCAATAGCAAATAATAATAATAATATAGTTATGAAACACTCAACGCCCCAACATGCAAGCTCGCCTCCATGACGCCCAAAGCACCTGCCCCACCCCACACGTCAAAGGGAAAAGAGAGCAAGAAGAGGCGAGTTAGGGACAAAAGAGGCTAGAGCGATCTAACTTCACCTCTCGGCTCTCCCCCTCCTCTCTCGCCATCTCTCCCCCTCTTCTCTCTATCTTTTTCCCATCCTTATCTCCCCCTCCCTCCTATCTCACTCCTCTCTCTATCTCACTCTCTCTCTATCTCTCCCCCTCTTCTCTCTATCTCTCCCCCTCCTCTCTCTATCTCTCCCCTCCTCTCTCTATCTCTCCCCCTCTCTCCATCTCCCCCTCCCTCCTCTCTCTCCCTCCTCTCTCTCCATCTCTTCCCCTCCTCTCTCTCCTTCCTCTCTATCTCACTCCTCCCTCTCCTCCCTCTCTCTCTCCCCCTCCTCTCTCTATCTCCACCCCCCCTCCTCCTCTCTATCTCCCTCCCCTCCTCTCTCTCCCCCCCCCCCCTCCCCTCTCCCCCCCTCCCCTCCTCTCTCTCCCTCTCTCTCCCCCCCCCCCCCCGCCTTCTCACTCTCCCTCCTCTCTCCCCCCCCTCCCCCTACTCTCCTCCCCAACCCCCCCTCTCCCCCCTCCCCTCCTCTCTCCCCCCCCTACCCCTCCTCTCTCCCCCCCTCTCCCTCTCCCCTCTCTCTCTCCCCCCCCCTCCCCCTCCTCTCTCACTCTCCCTCCTCTCTCCCCCCCCCCCCCCTCCCCCTCCTCTCTCTCTCCCTGTCTCTGTCCTGGCCTCTGAGGCTGAGCTGCAGTGTGCGCCTGTCTGAGGAGCCGGGGAAGCGGGAGGGAGGCGCTTTCCTCCCGGTGTGTGAGGGGGGGGGGGGTGAGGGGGGGCTGTGTGTGAGGGTGTGTGTGTGGGGCTGTGTGTGTGGGGGTGTGTGTGTGTGAGGGGCTGTGTGAGGGTGTGTGTGAGGGGCTGTGTGGGGGTGTGTGAGGGGTGTTGTGTGAGGGGCTGTGTGAGGGGCTGTGTGAGGGTGTATGTGAGGGGCTGTGTGAGGGGGTGTGTGGGGCTGTGTGAGGGGCTGTGTGTGAGGGTGTGTGAGGGTGTATGTGAGGGGCTGTGTGGGGGTGTGTGAGGGTGTGTGTGAGGGGCTGTGTGAGGGTGTATGTGAGGGGCTGTATGTGAGGGGCTGTGTGAGGGGCTGTGTGAGGGTGTATGTGAGGGCTGTGTGAGGGGCTGTGTGAGGGTGTATGTGAGGGGCTGTATGTGAGGGGCTGTGTGAGGGGCTGTGTGAGGGTGTATGTGAGGGCTGTGTGAGGGGGTGTGTGAGGGTGTATGTGAGGGGCTGTGTGAGGGGGTGTGTGAGGGTGTATGTGAGGGGCTGTGTGAGGGGCTGTGTGAGGGTGTGTGAGGGGCTGTGTGAGGGTGTGTGAGGGGCTGTGTGAGGGTGTGTGAGGGTGTATGTGAGGGGCTGTGTGAGGGTGTGAGGGGCTGTGTGAGGGGCTGTGTGAGGGTGTGAGGGGCTGTGTGAGGGGCTGTGGTGAGGGTGTGTGAGGGGCTGTGTGTGAGGGTGTGTGTGAGGGGCTGTGTGAGGGTGTGTGAGGGGCTGTGTGAGGGTGTGTGAGGGCTGTGTGAGGGTGTGTGAGGGGCTGTGTGAGGTGTGAGGGGCTGTGTGAGGGTGTGAGGGGCTGTGTGAGGGGCTGTGGTGAGGGTGTGTGAGGGGCTGTGTGTGAGGGTGTGTGTGAGGGGCTGTGTGAGGGTGTGAGGGGCTGTGTGAGGGGGGCTGTGTGAGGGGGGCTGTGTGAGGGTGTGTGTGGGGGTGTGTGAGGGCTGTGTGGGGGCGTGAGGGGCTGTGTGAGGGGGGCTGTGTGAGGGGGTGTGTGAGGGGGTGTGAGGGGCTGTGTGAGGGGGGCTGTGTGGGGGGGTGTGGGGGGGTGTGGGGGTGTGTGAGGGTGTGTGAGGGGCTGTGTGAGGGGCTGTGTGAGGGGCTGTGTGAGGGGGGCTGTGTGAGGGGCTGTGTGAGGGGGGCTGTGTGAGGGTGTGTGTGAGGGGCTGTGTGAGGGGCTGTGTGTGAGGGGGCTGTGTGTGAGGGGCTGTGTGGGAGGGGGTGTGTGTGGGGCTGTGTGTGAGGGGCTGTGTGTGAGGGGCTGTGTGAGGGGCTGTGTGTGAGGGGCTGTGTGTGAGGGGCTGTGTGTGAGGGGGGCTGTGTGAGGGTGTGTGAGGGGCTGTGTGAGGGGCTGTGTGAGGGGGGGCTGTATGGGTGTGTGTGAGGGGCTGTGTGAGGGGCTGTGTGAGGGGGGCTGTGTGGGTGTGTGTGAGGGGCTGTGTGTGAGGGGCTGTGTGTGAGGGGCTGTGAGGGTGTGTGTGAGGGGCTGTTTGAGGGGTGGCTGTGTGGGTGTGTGTGAGGGGCTGTGTGAGGGGCTGTGTGAGGGGGGCTGTGTGGGTGTGTGTGAGGGGCTGTGTGAGGGGCTGTGTGAGGGGGGCTGTGTGGGTGTGTGTGAGGGGCTGTGTGAGGGGTGGCTGTGTGGGTGTGTGTGAGGGGCTGTGTGAGGGGCTGTGTGAGGGGGGCTGTGTGAGGGGCTGTGTGAGGGGCTGTGTGAGGGGGGCTGTGTGGGTGTGTGTGAGGGGCTGTGTGGGTGTGTGTGAGGA
>CM068743.1:2558096-2600185 GCA_035084275.1 Hydrolagus colliei | reverse complement strand
TGGGGTGTGAGGGGGGCTGTGTGAGGGGCTGTGTGTGAGGGGGGGGGGTGTGAGGGGGGCTGTGTGAGGGGCTGTGTGTGAGGGGGGGGGGGGGTGTGAGGGGGCTGTGTGAGGGGCTGTGTGTGAGGGGGGGGGGTGTGAGGGGGGCTGTGTGTGTGAGGGGGGCTGTGTGTGTGAGGGGCTGTGTGGGGGGCTGTGTGAGGGGCTGTGTGTGAGGGGCTGTGTGGGGGCTGTGTGTGAGGGGGGGGTGTGAGGGGGGCTGTGTGTGTGAGGGGGGCTGTGTGTGTGAGGGCTGTGTGGGGGCTGTGTGAGGGGCTGTGTGTGAGGGGCTGTGTGGGGGCTGTGTGTGAGGGGGGCTGTGTGTGTGGGGGGCTGTGTGTGGGGGGCTGTGTGTGAGGGGCTGTGTGTGAGGGGCTGTGTGGGGGGCTGTGTGTGAGGGGGGCTGTGTGTGAGGGGGGCTGTGTGTGTGAGGGGGGCTGTGTGTGTGAGGGGCTGTGTGTGGGGGGGTGTGAGGGGCTGTGGTACCTGGGCTGGCCCGCGGGCCGGGCTCTGCTCCTCGGTGATTTTCTGTTTGAGTTTCTTGAACATGTCGCCGGCTCTGCACTCACTGCGCAGGCGCCGACCACGTGGAACCACCTGAACACAGAGACCCGGATGTGGACAGCAGGGTCACCAACAGCCACAGCGGGGGTCAGAGGTCACACACACACACACACACACACACACAGCGGGGGTCAGAGGTCACACACACACACACACACACAGCGGGGTTCAGAGGTCACACACACACACACACACACAGCGGGGGTCAGAGGTCACACACACACACACACACACACACACAGCGGGGGTCAGAGGTCACACACACACACACAGCGGGGGTCAGAGGTCACACACACACACACACAGCGGGGGTCAGAGGTCACATACACACACACACACACACACACACACACACAGCGGGGGTCAGAGGGTCACACACACACACACACACAGCGGGGATCAGAGGTCACACACACACACACACACACACAGCGGGGGTCAGAGGTCACACACACACACAGCGGGGATCAGAGGTCACACACACATACACACACACACACAAGCGGGGGTCAGAGGTCACACACACACACACAGTGGGGGGTCAGAGGTCACACACACACATACAGTGGGGTCAGAGGTCACATAACACACAGCGGGGGTCAGAGGTCACACACACACACACAGCGGGGGTCAGAGGTCACACACACAACAGGGGGTCAGAGGTCTCACACACACACACACACACACAGCGGGGGTCAGAGGTCACACACACAGCAGGGGGTCAGAGGTCTCACACACACACACACACACACACACAGCGGGGGGTCAGAGGTCACACACACACACACACACAGCGGGGGGTCAGAGGTCACACACACAGCAGAGGGTCAGAGGTCACACACTGCATCGGGTCAGAAGACACAGCGGCGGGTCAGAGGTCACACACAGCGGAGGGTCAGAGAGCAGGAGTCACACACAGCAGAGAGGCAGGGTCAGACTCAGTGGTGGGTCGAGGTCAGAAGGTCACATAGCGGTGAATCAAGGGGCAGAGGGTCACACACAGCAGAGGGTCAGGGGACAGATGGCAAAGGGTCACTCACAACAGGGTCGCGGACAGAGGGTCACACAGCAGAGGGCATGGGTCACACACAGCGGGAGTCACAGGCACAGTAGAAAGTCAGGGGGCAGTGGGTCAGACACGGCTGAGGGTGAGAGACCCAGCAGAGGGTCAGAGACACAGCTGAGGGTGAGATACACAATGTGTGAGAGTTTCAGAGAGACACTGGGTGTGAGAGGGTCAGAAAGACAACAACAAGATTACATTTGTAAAGCACCTTTCACGTCGGGAGGATGTCTCAAGACACTGGACAGTCAAGGTTTCGGACCTGAGCTAGGTTCGGGATTATGGAGGGGGTGGAAATGGGGGTGGTCAGTGGCACGATCGAAGAGGAGGGTCTTGAAGTGGGACTTGAAGGAGGCCAGAGAGGGGGCAAGGCGGGATTGAATTCCAAAAGTTGGGGCCTGAGTGGCTGAAGTCTCATAAAAACAGAGGACATGGAGCAGGCCAGAGCCCGCTGAGCGAGGGAAAGACAGTTTGGTAGGGGGTTAGAAGGTCACAGAGTATCATGCCATGAAGGGCTTTGAAGGCAAGGACCAGGATCTTGAATTGAATTCTCTGTGATCTTGAATGGAATGATCTGCAGCCTATGGAGGGAGGAATTGGGGAGGCTGACAAGCAGAGTGTTACATAGTTGAGCCTGTACATAACGAAGGCATGAATGAGTGTTTCAGTTGCCTTAGGGGTGAGGTAGTGGCGGAGTCGGGCAATGCTGCAAGGTGAGGGAAGGCTTAGATGTGGGGGAGGAAAGACAGTTGAGGATCGAACAAGACACCTAGATTCCTGACTAGCTTGGTGAGGTGGAGTGTGCATCCATGGAGGTTGATGCTGCCAGTGCCTGAGGTACAGAGGCACTGGTGTGAGCCAATCAGGAGGGCCTTGATCTTCTTGACATGCAACTGTAGAAATTTGTCTCTCATCCACAACTTGATGTGTGTCATTCCAACAATGGTCCTGGAATTGAGAGTGGAGGCAGAGAGATAGAGTTGGGTGCCATCCGCATACATATGGAAGTTGACCTCATGTCTACGGAAGATGTCACCAAGGGGGAGCTTGTCGATGTTGAAAAGGAGAGGGGCAAGGAAAGTGCCCTGGGGGATGCCACATGTGACAGTGCGATGGCTGGAAGAGAAGCTGTTAGTGGCGACAAGGTGGGAGAGATAAGAATCAAACAGACGAGGGCAGGTCCGCGAATATTGAGCTGAGAGGAGAGGCGGTGTAGGAGGATGGAGTGGTCGACAGTGTCAAAGAGGTCAAGGAGGCAGAGAGGTCAAGGAGGTTGAGAGAGCCCTGGCCACAAATGTTCAGAATGTCATCAAAGGCTTTGATCAGGGCTGTTTCCGTGCTGTAGGCAGCAAAACTGGATTGGAGGGGTTCAACTAAGAATGTAGGGAAAAGGAAAGAGCAAAGCTGTGATGAGAAGACTCGTTCCAGGGCCTTGGAGAGGATTGGGAGGTTGGAGATGGGGTGGTAGCTGGAGAGTAGGGATGAGTCCAGGGAAGGTTTTTTCAGGATGGGGGTGATGACAACTGTTTTTACGGGGGTGGGAAAAATACTGGTGGATAGGGAGAGGTTGATGAAATTGATCAGCGGGTGGAGCTAGGAGGTGAGGAGAGAGGTGGGGATGGGCGTCGATGGAGCAAGTGGTGGGTTTCATTTTAGGGATGATGTAGGTGAGGGAGGAGAGATAGGGTCAAGGTCCGATCAGAGTGGATGAGTGAGGGGTGAGTCATGAGAGGGAGGTGGTGAGGGGGTAGCGGTAGATGAACGGATCCCCTCGATTTTGAATTAGAGTAAATCCAGCATCTCGCATTTGGAATTGGAGAGGCATGGGAGGTGGATGGAGGAGACGGTTAGTGGTGGTGAAGAGGAGCCTGGGTTATGCTCGGCCTCCAAGAGGAGCCTTCTGCTCCTCTTGGAGCAGAAGGAAGATTTGGCAGAGACGAGGCGGTACTTCTTAGTATGGTCAAGCCAAATCTGCTGATGGTATTAATAATAACGCACAGATTAATAATAATCTGTGCGTTTGATATAGAGCTTTTCACATCTTCTAGATATCTCAAAGCACAGTAAAAGCCTGTGAATCCGTGACCCGATCAACCGGATTGCACGACCCCCCCTCCCGGGGCAATTCCCCATTCCAGCAATCGCGAGTATCCTCACTTTGCGCATGCGCATTTATTAAACTTGCGAACTCTGGGTTTTTACTGATTATTTTACCGAGTGTGCTGGATTGTGCTTTATTGGTAAGTATCCATACAATATTCTGTTACTTAGTATTTAGTATGTTATTAATATGGTATGTTTAAAATAAGTACATTTTTTGTGTTGGGTTTTTGGCAACTTGCCGCCCGATTATCCGTATTTACTGTATATTGTAAAATGAATTGAATGAAGTCGACTTTACAGGTAATTCACTTTGCAGTTTATTCTGTGAAGTTCTTTGAGACACCTCCAAGACGTGATACAGTGCTATATCAAGTGCGTGGATTATTCTGATTTATTATTATTATTTAATGTTTCAGAATTGTACTGAGAATGTCAGGGAATTCACAAAACCGCGGGTCACACAATCTTACTGTAATACTCTATATGCAAACATATATATTGTGAATGTGTGTGTTATTAGAGAGGCTATAGAGAGACTGGATACAGAGAGTGTACATAATGAGAGCATGTAGAGAGACAAGGTGAAGGTGTACACAAAGAAAAACACAACAAGGACAGAGAGACATAGTGAGGGTGTATGCAGACAGACCTTGAGCCTGGTGGAACCTTAATCCCCTCGCCCCATGCCTCTCCATTCTCAGCTTTAACAATTGACACGTGCCTCCCTCCAGATTTGTGTAGAAAAAAGGGAACAAAGCTTGGCACCTCTCAGCCAGTCACCCTCTCAACTACAACCAAGTACAGTACCTATTCTCTTACATTTGTGAATGTGTTTGTTCATAAATGTGTGTGTACAGTAGGGTCCGTCGATATGGAAATTTTCCGATTAAATATATCGATGGGCGCATATCGAGATACACCGAAATATCAATATTTTCGGGCTTTTAGTACTGCGCATGTGTGCGCGCATTCGGGGCCTATCTCCTCAGGAGGTAAATATCTTTCTCTGTGTCTCTCACTCTCTCCATCTCTGTGTTTTTCTGTCTGTGTCTCTGTGTCTCTCTCCTCTCTCTCTCTCACATCCCCCCCCATCTCTATATATCTGTATATTATCACATCCACCTCGTCTCTCCCCACCCCCCCACCCCCCCCCTCCCCCGCCGTCCCTCTCTCGCACCCCCCACCCCCGTCGTCTCTCTCCTCCCCCCCAGCCGCCTCTCTCCCCTCCCCAGCCGTCTCTCTCCCCCTCCCCTCAGCCTTCTCTCCCCGCCCCCTCCCCCCCACCCCTTGCATACCTGTATATTGTATTCGAGGACTATGAATACAATATGGCGGCTTTGCACCTCGGTCTGTGCATTGTGTATAGAGATGAGCATTCTGGGTCTTGTAGTTCAGTGTGCGGCATCACGATTTTTTACCTCGATATATCGATTTTTCAATATATCGATATTTTTGAAATGCCTATATCGGCATATCGATATGAAAATTATATCGGGTTTTAGCGATATATCGATATATTGCCGGACCGTAGTGTATAGTATATACACAGTATATATAGTATAGGTTTGTGTACAGTAAAACCTCGATAATTCGACATTCCGAAAGCCGGTAACTCCCTAAAACCGGCAAGATTACAAAATAAATACAGTATTAGATTTTATCCGATGTCGGCAAATCTCCCGAAGTTTGGAACAGCTGCTTGTAGTTCCCGGTGTGGCCGCTCTGTCACCCGGTGCTGTGGGTGGAGCTTGGGCATAGTTTGGCTTCAGTGCACTGAACTAAAAGACCTAGAAGGATTATCTCTACACACAATGCACAGACCGACGTGTCGCTGTCAAGCCGCCATATTGCGTAGTCCTCGAATACGATGTTGATCGATCAAGCGTTTGCTCTCCGTTGAATTTGTTGGAATTATTTAAAGCAAGATGCACTGCATTCTCAAAAACAAAGCTTCCTGCAGTTTGACTCATTGATGCTTGAACAACACTAACTTCATCAATCGCTTGCGAATAACTGGTCCACTCACTTTTTCAGTCATCTGTCTGGCAAGGTGATGCATTCAGATCTTAAGGTAGGAAGCAGCCACACTTTTGACGAGGAGAAAGATATGATCGCGATCTGCCGGGCAATCAACATGTGATCTGCGAGATTGCTGAATATGTCCATATCACCAACCTCCCCTAGTGCGGCATGGGTCACTCCAGACCATTGTGGAAGTTTGCCCTCCGTCGTTTTCAGAAGTCGCATTTTTCTGTCGTTTCGCGTATCTTCACGACGTCTGGCGCAGCTCTCACCAAACCACCTCTGTTCTTCTTCTCCAAGAAACTGCCCTCCATAGCTTCACCAGTAGTCAAAGCAGCAACGCACTCATCACAACATGGGCATTTTTTTGTCATCCTGACAGCATATCCTGCCACGTAGGAGATGACCGACTTTTGGTACGAAGATAGCTCACTGATGTTAGGGATGTCCACATAGTCGTGGTCTGACTTCTCGACATAAGACCCAGTCGACATAAGTCGATTTCTACTTGAAATGTCATACTTTCTAATCAGCAGTATGTCATTCTCATCATCATAGGAGTTGGCAGAAGTGCTTGACACATGGCAGTCTTGTGGGCACAATTTGCATCTACTCCTTCAATTTCATGCCCGATGAGCATCTTCTTGTATGAGGCTGTAATCTGCCGAGCAGTAGGGTTGTTGTTACATCCTAATGACGACCTGATGGCGCAGAAGAATAGTTCGAGGTGATCCTGGCTCATTTTGTACATCAGTATGTACTTCGGTTTCGGATGTTCTCCAGCTACCAGCTTGTCGTACACGTGTACAGTCATACAGTGCATCTGCACTCTGGATGCCTACCAGAAAGCCAAGGAAGGGTGTCTTGCGAGGAGTGGTAAACATTTTCTTTCCATGAGCATCTGTAATGGAGCCGAGGTAGTTGAAGGCATCAGCTAAGAATGGCCTCCACACATGCTCATTTTCTGGTCAAAGAAGCGCTGAATTGGAATCCATCCTTGCGTGGCAAAACTAAGATATCCTTAGCCCAACATAAATTAGTGATTATCAGCATCAGCATTATACAGATGGAGAGATATTCCTGTTTAACTTTCTAAAGGTAATCATGTTTCCATAATCGCAGGATGTAAAATTCATTGAAAATTCATCCTGGTTACGAACGCTAGCCAAGAATGAGAACGTGGTCGTACAAGGAGGTAAACAGTACCGAGTGACCTCATAGAGTATCTGATAAGAATGATATATATCAATTTTAAAACATCAGCAAAGGGCTGTCAGGTAAGCATACGGCAAGAAATATTTTACTTTTTTTTTAATGACGAAATAACAAAGCCTGCACCAATTTCAGTATGTGACACCAATATATAAGCATAACCCTTTAACGTAAAAAGCTCAATAAACCGATTCATATTACTCAGATTTGCTCATCATTTTATCAAATTACCTGTGAAACGTCTTTCCACAACCCTTCCGCGATCGATTAGAGCAGTTCACTGCCGTGCAAAACGGCATTTTGACGGTAGAATGTGACGCAAATGAGACTTAATTTGTGGACAACTTCGTGCCTGTAAAGAAACGATTGTAGCAGGAAAGATCATTCGGTGAAATTGCGTCGCGTCAAGGACCAACGAAAATGGCGGATATCGCGTGACCGCGGACAATCGGTGGCGATAGTCCTTCTAGGTCTTTTAGTTCAGTGCTTCGGTGCTGTGTTTATAGACCACATGGTGTATGTGGCGGGACTTTCCCAGCCATTTCTGGGTATGTTCTAAATACCGGCAAACTCCGAAATCCGGGAGGTGCGTGGGCCCGACCGTGCCGGGTTATCGAGGTTTTACTGTATTATCAGGCCGGTGGAGTAAGGAAAATTGCCATCAAAAAAACTGCCCTGCCTCGAATCAAACCCAGGTCTCTCACTTGCAAGGCTAGTGCTCTTAACCCACTGAGCTACACAATTCCACAAAACTACACAAAACATATTCCCCAAAGTGGTTTAAGTAAGCTTTATACAAGTTCTACATGTTCTGTTATATTCTATGCCTTTGGATATAAAATTAAAGTATCTGTCTCTTTTATGGCATGTGCCTGTGCTGTCATGGCCAGTATTTTCCAACCAAAGTCTGTTTTACTGTATTTTCATATAAGTGTAACTGCGAGTATGTACACGTGTATACCCAGCAGAGGGTGTCATTCCCTTAATCTAAGTAAGAGAGACCAGCAGAAAGTAGAGGATGTTTCTCACCCAGCTGCCAGTAATCCCGCCCAGATAAAAAACCTGGACATTCATTTTGTGGCTATTTGTAGGACATTGCTGTATTGTATTGATTGCCACAACAAATACATAGTCACTACATTTTCGTGGAAGAAACACAGAGAAATGTTTTGAGACACTTTGATGTGACAAGATGCTATTATCAAATAGAAGGTGTATTATTATATACCCAGTTGAGAGAAGTAAAATTGTGTCATGTTGTCATATTGGCTGTTTCAGCTGAAGAAAACCGTAGGATTTTCATTCTGTCAGATGGGTTCTGACATTAAAACCACATCTGAAAAATATGTTTTGCATTCCACCAACTCCTTAATGTGCCTGAAATCAAATAAGGGGTTCAGTAACTTCTTATCCATGCAAAACATTGCTGATTTCTGTTGGGGAATACAAATTAGTTTCACCTGTAAGAAGTTACTCTGGATACAATTCCCAAGACAGTTTTTCTAAATCATTCACAGGGGTGTGGAGATGCTTGAAGGAATGTATAAATGCCTACAACAAATGGGCCGTCATCAGCGAAGGTGGAAAGGAATTTGGGTGTGATTGTCCACAGGCCAAGGCCATGATTCACAACCACAGAAGTGCATTCACTCTGATCTGACATAAGCACTACAGCTGTGTAGTGAGTGACCAATTTAATTTGGGGGGATTTGTTGGCCAAGACACTGGGATAAACTCTCTTCTGTTTTCATATATGAAATAGGATGTTTAATGTCCAACTGAACAGGCAAATGGGACCTTGGTTTAACGTCTTATCCAAAGCATGCCCCCCCCACTCCACTGACGATGAGGTACATCCCCAGGACTGCATTGGAGTGTCAGCTTAGACTATGTGATCTCAAGTCCCAATATGAGACTTGACCCCATGATCTTTGGACTGAGGGATGCGCGTGCTACGAACTGAGCAAGTTGACACTGAAGCATCGGTGAACATATGGAAGCAAGTATTGGTTAATGGAACAGATGCAAGGATTGATTTTGAATGCCTCACTACACTGGGCTCTTGCAATTTTAATATTTTGTGGATTTTTGGAAGATCACAAACAACTGCTTGACTTCTATCTATTTATTTTTCATCCCAAGAGAAACTGCTGTGAGAATTTAATCCCTTGTGCACATTACAGATATCATGTCCAGTTATTAACAACCTACGAGAGTTCCAGAGAGGTATAGCCAGAGGGATGAAGGAAATGTAAAATAAGCAGTAGACCAGGATCTGAAGTGTGTAGGGCACAGGTGGAAAAATACCACTCGAGAAGATGGCATCAGTAGAAAGCAGGGAGACTGTGAAGTGATTTCATATAAATCTGGGGTACGAGTAATAGGTGTGTGACCCCCGTGTCCTCAAAAATATATACAGGATGTACTCGAATCTTAATTGACTCAAGATAACAGATCATCAAGATAACAGATAAGTTGGACTTGAGTCACTGCCGGCTTGTCTCTTCTTACAGTCTTACCCAATGCTGAGTTACGGCCCAGTGTCTGACTCTACTCACAGCCTGATTTAATTCAAAGAGATACTGCACACTGGTATTCATCGCTGTGGTTTACCCTGGGCCTGAGTCCCAAATAGTTGCTGCCCGCATTTAATTTTGAATCTCAGGATGTCTGTCATTCGCTGAAAGTATGCAGTGAATGTAAAGCTGTTATCGACACGGCAAAATTGAAGTCTGTAATGAAACTCGAGGGTATTTTACTGTCAGTGGAAACAGGTTTACCAGCGTCGATTAATGTTGGACTCCATTCCTGTCCGTTTACAGGGAGGTGAACGCACCTGTTCTGATTTTGTTACTTTTGCTTTCCTTGTGACTCTCATTAATAGGCTGTGAGTCATTGGGTATGGCACGCTTGCAATTATGTCAGATTGATTGGTGCAATCTCAGCAATACCAGGCAGGTCAGGGTGAAACCTTGGGTAAATTTCATTACTCCACAACGCCTGATCATAATGCCTTGAAAAAAACAATAATAAATTGGTCACTTCACTCCACGACTGTTTGTGGGACGCTGCTGTGTGCAATTGGCTGCCACGATTCGCCCACAAATATATACAGTCAATTCACTTTAGAGTATATTCAGTGAAGAGTATAATTCAAATGCAATGATTATTATTATTACCAAGTTGTCAGGCGTTCAGCCAGCTCAACAGCTCCTGCTAGGTATCCAAGTCCGCACCAAAGTAAATGGAACCATTCTGTGATTGTGCACTCCTGGTCCCAGTCGGGGATATTCAGTCACCAAGAAGTTGAACCTTGTCTTGGGGATGGAACGGGGTGAGGTTTTCTCACTGTAGGTATAATAAAATCAGAAGTGTTTTTTTTCTATACTGGGAGAGTATTTTGAGTCACTCTACTCCTTGGTTCACAAGGGCTACAGTCCCAACCAATGTCTCACTCGAGGATCGCTCTTTTGGCCCACTTGATCAAATTCTGGCAAAGTATCCGCTCAACTCCTGTCTCAACTAAACATCAAATTAGAAAACATCAATGACTGATTTGTAAGAAAATTTGATGCAGACATTCTACTATACATGGTATTATATATAGTATTATGTCTATATTCTACTTCCCCCTCACTGTATGGTAGTCCAACAGGGTGTAGAAAGGTTAATGACTTGGGTAAGCTGCCTGAATAATGAAACCTGATCCACGGAAATGCATTTTTTTTTAATAATCCTTGCAGTTGATACAGTGGCTTATCGCGTTTTTGAGACATCAAAGCGGTTCGCAGACTATACTCTAAACTGAATTGACTGTACATTGGTGTGGAGTAAAGAAACTTATACAACATTTCTCCCGGCCGGGAATTGAACACAGCTCTCTTGCTTGCGAGGCATTGTAGCCATTGAGCCATTAACGTGGTAGTTATAATAACAATGCTGGCATTCGATATAGCTTCATCACATCGTCGAGACGCATCAAAGGATATACTGTAAAGTGGACTGACGGTGCATTTTGAGGGTGAATTCAGCAGCCAGTTTGCGCACGGTGATGTCCTACAAATAGCCATGGAGTGAGTGACCAATTTTATTCGGAGTATTGTTGGCCGGGACGCAATATAATATTAATCCTTGTACTAGAAATCATGAAATATACGAAATGTAAAATATATACTGCACTGTGAGAAACTCCCTTCTCTTTTCGAATAGCGCCATGGGATCTTTAACATCCTATTGTATATTTCCACATGGAATCACGTCTCTGGTTACGCTTTTTCCTTACAAGATCCATATCGCACCTATACATCACATTTGCCCAAGACAACCGTTAACTTCCCTAAAATGTCTTCGTGCAGCCCTTGGCAATGACTTTACTTACCTCCCCCACCAGCCAAAGAAAAGTATATTTTAGATGTAGAATTCATTTTGTTGGGATTCTTTAAACAGTGATTAGAGCACTCAACCTCGCAAGCAAGCGAGAGACCTGGGTTCAATCCCTTACTCCGCACACCTGACATTAACACCCTCAAGAAATAAAATTGTTCATTTCAACCCACGACTGTTTGTGTGTGTGGGGGGGGGGGGACACGCCGCTGCGGCCAATCCACTTTACAGCGGATTTACTGCGAAGCGCTTTGGGACGTCCGGAGGACGTGATAAGCTCTATATATCAAGGGGGTGGAGACGGTTCCCTTCCCCTGTCCGGAACAGTAAACGTGGGGCACCTGCTCCACCAACATCCGGAAGCTTTCCAGTGACCTCAACAGGGAGAGGGAGGGAGGGAGGGAGGGAGAGAGGAGGCGACACCAACACAGAGAGACAGACAGACAGACAGAGAGAGAGAGAGAGAGAGAGACATGCGCACAGCGCGTGCGGAGGCTGTCAGTGGTGGGAACCCGGCGGGGAGCGGTTGATTGGCGGTGGAACGTGGCCCGGAGAGAGGAGAGGAGAGGAGTGGGGGGGTGGGGGGGGTAACGTGTGGAACGTTGCCCGGGAGCGGTTGATTGGCAGTGGAACGCGGTCCACCGACCGAAGCAGAGGTAGGGTCGGACCTGTGGAACGTTGCCCGGGAGGGAGGGAGAGTGATTGACAGGCGGCGGGACGTTGCCCGGGAGGCAGGGAGTGTATGGGATGGGGGGGGCTGCTCACGTTACCCGGGAGGGAGTGTGTGAGGGAGTGAGGGTGTGAGGGAGGGAGTGCGTGAGGGAGTGAGGGTGTGAGGGAGGGAGTGAGTGAGGGAGGGTGTGAGTGAGGGAGGGAGTGAGAGAGTGAATGAGGGAGTGAGAGAGTGAATGAGGGAGGGAGAGAGTGAATGAGGGAGGGAGAGAGTGAATGAGGGAGGGAGTGCGTGAGGGAGGGTGTGAGTGTGTGAGTGAGTGAGGGAGGGTGTGAGGGAGGGAGTGAGTGAGGGAGGGTGTGAGGGAGGGAGGGAGTGAGAGAGTGAATGAGGGAGTGAGAGAGTGAATGAGGGAGGGAGAGAGTGAATGAGGGAGGGAGAGAGTGAATGAGGGAGGGAGTGCGTGAGGGAGGGTGTGAGTGTGTGAGTGAGTGAGGGAGGGTGTGAGGGAGGGAGTGTGAGTGAGTGAGTGAGGGTGTGCGTGAGGGAGTGAGTGAGTGTGTGAGTGAGTGAGGGAGGGTGTGAGGGAGGGAGGGAGGCAGTGAATGAGGGAGGGAGTGAATGAGGGAGGGTGTGAGGGAGGGAGTGAATGAGGGAGGGTGTGAGGGAGGGAGTGAATGAGGGAGGGAGTGAATGAGGGAGGGAGGGAGGGTGTGAGGGAGGGAGGGTGTGAGGGAGGGAGTGATGAGGGAGGGTGTGAGGGAGGGAGGGTGTGAGGGAGGGAGGGTGTGAGGGAGGGAGTGAGTGAGTGAGGAGGGGAGTAAGGGAGGGAGGGATTGAGAGAGTGAATGAGGGAGTGAGGGAGTGAGTGAGCGAGGGGGGAGGGAGTGAGGGAGGGAGTGAGAGAGTGAATGCGGGAGGGAGTGTGTGAGGGAGTGAGGGGGGGAGTGAGTGAGTGAGGGAGGGGGGAGGGAGTGAGGGAGTGAGAGAGTGAGTGAGGGAGGGGGGAGGGAGTGAGGGAGTGAATGAGGGAGGGAGTGAGGGGGGGAGGGAGGGAGTGAGTGAGGGAGGGGGGAGGGAGTGAGGGAGTGAGAGAGTGAGTGAGGGAGGGGGGAGGGAGTGAGGGAGTGAATGAGGGAGGGAGTGAGGGGGGGAGGAGGGAGTGAGTGAGGGAGGGGGGGAGGGAGTGAGGGAGTGAGAGAGTGAGTGAGGGAGGGGGGAGGGAGTGAGGGAGTGAATGAGGGAGGGAGTGAGGGGGGGAGGGAGGGAGTGAGAGAGTGAATGAGGGAGTGGGTGAATGAGGGAGGGAGTGAGTGAGGGAGGGAGGGTGTGAGGGAGGGTGTGAGTGAGTGAGTGAGGAGGGGAGTAAGGGAGGGAGGGATTGAGGGAGGAGGGGGGGGGAGTGGAGGTGGGGGGGGGTGAGGAGGGAGAGGAGGGGGGGGGAGTGGGGGAGGGGAGGGGGAGGGGGGGGGGGGAGGGGAGAGGAGTGGGGGTGAGGAGGGAGAGGAGGGGGGGGGAGGTGGGGGGGGGGTGAGGAGGGAGAGGAAGGGGGGGGAGGTGGGGGGGGGGGTGAGGAGGGAGAGGAAGGGGGGGGAGGTGGGGGGGGGGGGTGAGGAGGGAGAGGAAGGGGAGTGGAGGAGGAGGGGAGGGGGTGGGAGGGGGTGAGGGGAGGAGGGGGAGGAGGGGGGGGTGGTGAGGAGGGTGAGGAGGTGGGGGAGGAGGGGGGGGGGGTGAGGAGGGTGAGGAGGTGGGAGGAGGGGAGGGGGAGGAGGGGGGGGGGGTGAGGAGGGGTGGGAGGAGGGGAGGGGGAGGAGGGGGGGGGGTGAGGAGGGTGAGGAGGTGGGAGGAGGGGAGGGGGAGGAGGGGGGGGGGGTGAGGAGGTGGGAGGAGGGGAGGGGGAGGAGGGGGGGGGGTGAGGAGGTGGGAGGAGGGGAGGGGGAGAGGGGGGGGGGGTGTGAGGAGGGTGAGGAGGTGGGAGGAGGGGAGGGGGAGGAGGGGGGGGGGGTGAGGAGGTGGGAGGAGGGGAGGGGAGGAGGGGGGGGGGGTGAGGAGGTGGGAGGAGGGGAGGGGGAGGAGGGGGGGGGGGGTGAGGAGGTGGGAGGGAGGGGGAGGGGGAGGAGGGGGGGGGGGGTGAGGAGGGTGAGGAGGTGGGAGGAGGGGAGGGGGAGGAGGGGGGGGGGGGTGAGGAGGGTGAGGAGGAGGGGAGAGGAGGAGGGGGGGGGGGGCAGGGCCGGGGAGATCCTGAGTCTTGCTCACGTTTCTCTCCATGAACACAGAGCGAGTCTCCTGAGCAGCAGTGAGTCCCTGGGTCACCCCTCCCTCCCTCCCATTGAGAAGCTCTGTGTGTGGGGGGGGGGGGGGGGCTGTGTGTGTGTGTGTGGGGGGGGGGGGGTGTGTGGGGGCTGTGTGTGTGTGGGGGGGGGGGGCTGTGTGTGTGTGTGGGGGGTGGGGGCTGTGTGTGTGTGGGGGGGGGGGCTGTGTGTGTGGGGGGGGGGGCTGTGTGTGGGGGGGGGGCTGTGTGTGTGGGGGGGGGGGCTGTGTGTGGGGGGGGGGGCTGTGTGTGTGTGGGGGGGGGGGCTGTGTGTGGGGGGGGGGGGGGAGCTGTGTGTGTGTGTGTGGGGGGGGGCTGTGTGTGTGGGGGGGGGGGGGGGGCTGTGTGTGTGTGTGGGGGGGGGGGGGGGTGTGTGGGGGCTGTGTGTGTGGGTGGGGGCTGTGTGTGTGTGTGGGGGGGGGGGGGGGTGTGTGGGGGCTGTGTGTGTGGGTGGGGGCTGTGTGTGTGTGTGGGGGGGGGGGGGCTGTGTGTGTGTGGGGGGGGGGGGGGCTGTGTGTGTGTGTGTGGGGGGGGGGGTGTGTGGGGGCTGTGTGTGTGGGTGGGGGCTGTGTGTGTGTGTGGGGGGGGGGGGCTGTGTGTGTGTGTGGGGGGGGCTGTGTGTGTGTGGGGGGGGGGCTGTGTGTGTGTGGGGGGGGGGCTGTGTGTGTGGGTGGGGGCTGTGTGTGTGTGTGGGGGCTGTGTGTGTGTGTGGGGGCTGTGTGTGTGTGTGGGGGGGGGGAGCTGTGTGTGTGTGTGTGTGTGTGGGGGCTGTGTGTGTGTGTGGGGGCTGTGTGTGTGGTGTGGGGGGGGAGCTGTGTGTGTGTGTGTGTGTGTGGGGGCTGTGTGTGTGGGGGGGGGCTGTGTGTGTGTGGGGGGCTGTGTGTGTGGGGGGGGGGGCTGTGTGTGTGTGGGGGGGGGGCTGTGTGTGTGTGTGTGTGGGGGCTGTGTGTGTGGGTGGGGGGGGCTGTGTGTGTGTGGGGGCTGTGTGTGTGGGGGGGGGGCTGTGTGTGTGTGTGGGGGGGGCTGTGTGTGTGTGTGTGTGGGGGCTGTGTGTGTGGGTGGGGGCTGTGTGTGTGTGTGTGTGTGTGGGGGGGGTGGGGGGGGGGGGGGGCTGTGTGTGGTGGGGGGGCTGTGTGTATGGGGGGGGGGGGGTAAGTCAGGGGGTGTTTACTGTGAGCTATTCACATGCAGTCATGTTACTGAAGCCTGGTCTGCAGAGACAGGGGCTTTGTGTGTAACCATTCTCTCTGCTTTGGGTGGATCCACTGCTGTGTGCCCTTTTCTATATACAGTACTGTCTGTCTATATATATATATATGTCTGTCTGTCTGCAGTATTTATATATATATATCTATGGGTATATATAAAGATATATCTCTCCCTCTTTCGTTACATCGCTTGGGAGGAGTGTAGATTAGCAAAGTTAAGGTGGGGGGGGGGGGGGGGGGGGCAGAGAGAGAAAGAGAGAAAGTGTAAAAGGTAGTGGGTGTGAAAGTGGACTCTGATCTGTTGTGATCTGACCTGTAGTGTATAATATTTGCCGAGGCAAAGTTATGGGTTTTTTTCACATGAAAAACCTTTCTGTATTTGTTTATTTAGTGACAGATTTCCTCTCTCTCTCTCTCTCTCCCCACCAAAGGGAAATGTGTTTGTTGGGGAGGTAGGGGATCAGAGTGAGGAGGAGAAGGAGGGGAGCAGAGATACTGACTGAACCTTTCCTGGGAATTGCAAGGAGTTAGTATAGTTCCTTTCAACATAACTACTCTGGGCTGAACTGCACTTTTCAATCTAAAGTCAAAAAAGTGGAGCAAAGACATTGTAGTTTTATAAGTTTCACTGTGTGTGAAAACCACATCTGACTCCAGGGTGACCAAAACATCACGATACCACTTATTGCAATAAGCATTACAGTATTTTATTTTCATCATTTCTGTAAGGAATGACTATTTCTGTAAGAAATGATGTTGCGACATTGTACTGGTTTCCAGACTTTTTTTGGTCACCCTGAATGAGTCGAGGTTTCCACGTAAGTAACTTGCCAAACTGCTCTGTTTTAAGTTGAAAGAAAACTTGCAGTTATTGGTGGCTGTGTTTTTATTTTATTATGTTCTCTTTGCAAAGGGGAAACGTGTGTGAAAATGTTTTTTTTTCCCTTCACAGTACACCAGTGGATTGACTTCACAGTACAGCCGTGGACACCAATATATATTTAAACAGGGTTCGATCCTGTTGTCGTGGACTTGCTTGAAGATTTTATTTAAGCAATTGGAAGAAATGGGGACTCCTGGAGCTGGAAGGAAACGAACACCGATTAAGGATAGATTCTCAGCTGAAGATGAAGCTCTGAGCCATATTGCCAGAGAGGTTGGTTGCAATTACAGTCAGCAAAATGTGTCTTACCATGTTATAGTAATCTTCTTATATTAGATGGTTAGAGTGGGTTAGAGTTTTGTTGAGTCGATACAATAGTTTGAAATTCTTTTTATCTGGAGGTACGATGCTCTTAACAATTAATATTCTGCCCAAACTGATGACAAGCAAATTCTCATATTTTAACATTCATTTGCAGCGTTGGACAGAAACATTATTGTAGGCATAATCTAATGATTTGTTAGAAGTTGAAACCACATTATTTCTATTTATTTCTCCCCCTAACCTTATGGTGTATTTCATTCATTCTAATCATAACACTTGTTTCTAGATTTCCCAACAATGTGAAATGAGATGATCTAAACGTATTTTTCTACTTACTAAGCAAACAAATAGGATTGTTAATATTATGTGGTAAATCTATTGCATAGATTTGTTATACTTTCAATATTAATTTATCTAGTTTTCTTATTATCCTTTGCAGCACATGTATCCTATCAAAAATACAAATACACCATGAGATATCATAAATGAATAGAAATCTTAATCTATGAATTATACCAATAATGTGAGTGACTATTATAAGTCAAGATCACTTCAGTAAAGTACTATCTTTGTAGCACATTTAAAGCACAAGTGTGCTACAACACACAAAATTGAAGATAGGTTGAATGATAGGTTGAAAAAGCTACAAATAGTAAAACGATTCACCATTTTGAAATTCAAAAATGGAGCAGTTAAACAGATACACGTTGAGCATCACGTTTTGGCCTCTTATTATCGTAGTAGCATTTCGAGCTCTTCGTTGAGTCTCGTGAGAGCTTCACTGGAAGCTATTCGCAGAAATCCTGCATTCCATTTCCAACACGAGGTGTAAAATTGTGGTGACTGAACCTTTTTACTGGATTCAGGATTGGAAGGTGTAGAGTAAAGTTTTTAGGAGTTGAGACATTCTGTTATCTATATTGTTTGTGCATAATAGCGATACATCACTGTCTGATGTGACATCCTTTCTCATTTCAAACAAAATTTCACCTATAGATGGTCAAAACTATAAACTGAACATACAAATTTCCTACACTTAAAGTGTGTTGTAAAATAAAGCATTTCTAAGCCAATGAATAGGCTGAGATGCCTAAGCTAATGCTTTTGTTGCTTCCTTTTGCAGTGCAAACAATAATTATCTTTTGACTAATTAGTAATAATAATAATCCTTGCATTTGCTATAGTGTCGTATTGTGTCATCGAGATTTCTCAAAGCACTTCACAGAATATACTGTAAAGTATGCATTATTGTGTATGTGTGTATATATAGTAGAATGTTAGGAGGTGATTTTCTCATTAATTTTCCCTTTGCTACTGAAGGCTGGCAAGTGTTACAGTACAGTAGAATGTGGCATTCTAGAGGTACGTTTGCTCAAGTTGGCAGTCTGAGATATGAGCTGAGACAATGAGTGTCCGCAGGCTATTTCTCTAAACCCAATCCTGTCTCCACTTACTTTACACCAACACTGAAGACAGTTGTCACTGCACAGACCAGGGATCCAATTGGAACCTTTCTGGTTTGTTTCAGTACCACACCAAGGGAGGATCTACTGAGTTAGGAGAGAGAAAAAAAGCAATAGCTTTCACATACAGCCCCAAATTAGAGAAAGGGAACTGTAACTACAACAGTCTATTGAATGGTTATAGCAGGTATGTGTTTTTTTTTAAAAACACCTATTGTAAAGCTTGTATAGTTATAAAATGAGTATGGGTACTGACTTTTTCTACAATGTAAATTCAGGTGGAAGCCAAATGTATTAAAATAATCGTTATATCTGATTTTTTTTTTTCTCCTTGCATTATCAAGTGGTCTCCAACATGTTCAAAACTGCACGAATGTTTATGTGGGAGAAGGAGGAGTTTGTCCTGTGGGGGTTGGACCACTATCACATAGGCTAGCTGGTTAACCACAAGCGAATGTGTTGCAAGACAGCAGTTGGGCAGCACTTTCACAAGATCATTAGGCTACTTTTTAAAAAAAAATCTTCCATTGAACCGTATCCATTATGTTGACCATAATTTGTGCTTATCATTTCCTAATTTTAGTGGAGTCCTGTTGCTCAGTGGTTAGGGACGGGGTTAGGGAGTACCTTGGGATGTCCTCCCGACGTGAAAGGCGCTCTATAAATGTACAGTAAAAGCTCGTTAATCTGGCACCGGTTAAATGGCATGCCGGATATTCGGGCGGCAAGTTGCCAAAAACCCAACACACAAAAAAATTACTTTTTTAAAACATACCATATTAATAATAGACTAAATAATAACAGAATATTGTATAGATAATTACCATTAAAGCAATAAATATTGATTACAGTCTATAAACACAGCACACAATCACAAAGCAAACTTCTACAATGGCAGACGGAAGAGTTTTTTCCTCTTAAAGCAGTACTGTCGAATTTTCCTCTTCTTTCTCTCCCTCCTTCCCTCTCTCTTTCACACACACACTCAGTCTGGCATCTTAATGGCTCCAAACCCAAACCCCCTCCACTCCTCATTTTCCATCTAAATAAATCAACTCACCCCCACCTCTTTTTCTCCCCCACCTCTTTCTCCCCCACCTCTTTCACCCCCACCTCTTTCTCCCCCTCCCACTCCTCTCTTTCTCCCCACACTCTCTCTCCCTGCCTCTCTCTCCTTCCACCCCACCCCCCACAAAAACAGTGACCACGATACGGTCAGGCTACACAGGCAATATGCAGTATCTGCCAGAGAGAGAGAAGGAAAGGGGAAGAGATAGAGATAGAGAGGAAGGAAGGAGAGAGAGAGAGAGAAAGAAAAAGAGGGAGAAAGAGAAAAAGGAGAGAGGGAGAGGAAAAACTGACAGTATGGCTTTAAGAAGAAAAACTGGAAGTGCCACTACCGGCAGCATTCAGAACTAATCTTACTGTACTCTCGTGCGACAATCGACTTATTAAATGCGACACTGCGATTGCGCTGGATAAGAACCGGTTATTCGAATGTGGACCTTTTGTTTGAGGTGCCGGTTATATGGAAGTTATGGTTGATCTGGTCACGGATAAACAGGCTTTTACTGTAATTTTGTTATTGTCGAACCCAGAGACCTGGGTTCGATTTGAGGCAGGATGAAACCTTGGGCAAGTTTCCTTACTCCACACGCCTAATAATAAACACTCAAGAAAAAAAAGTTAAATCCACGACTGTTTGTGGGACACTGCTGTGTGCAATTGGCTGCTGTGTTTTGCCCACAAACATACAGCTAACTCACTTTACAGTATATTCTGTGAAGCGTTTTGAGAAGTCTAGAAGACATGAAAAGCACTATCGAATGCAAGGATTATTATTAATTCTGAAAGGTTTGAATTGTAATGTGTCAATATTATATCACTTAAAAAATTTACATGGTCTTGCTAATGTTTAACAAACAATACATACTAGTTACAAAAGAGTTCATTGTTCACACAGGTTTGTTTGTGCTACGATAATATAAATTCAAATAGACACCTTTTTTTTAAGCCACATATCCAAACGTACATCAGTCCCAGCAGCACTTTAGAGTGTCAGTTGGCACGTGATATCTAGGCAATCAGGTTGCTGCTGATACAATTTATTGAACGCCGCCAACAAGGAAGTGATAATGACAGTGACCTGATGTCCTGGAAGTCACCCAGTTATAACAGTGGTTGGGATGTTATTGACTTCAGCTATATAACTATAATAGGCCTTCTCTATAACTTGTCACTTGTGTGTGTGTGTGTGTGTTTGTATAAATTGGGTCAAACGCTGGCTAAGTTGTGTAATCAATAAAGTTGGAAACCGATCTAATAGAAATATTGAATGTAATAGCTACAAGATTTAGATAGGTTTAGATCGACTTCAAACAGATGAGGTTTTAGTCTGTCTGTGTTCGTGCCGTTTTAGCTGACTTATCAGACAATCTTCCTCCAGGAGATGAGTAGCAGAGCTTCGCAGTGTTGTGGTGCGTGCTGAGTCACTTGTTGTTTAGAAGTCTTCATGACTCATGTGGTTTTGCTACAAAAGAAATACTGGTACTGAAATGACTGATGGCACCAAGATGGGTCTGGAGTGAATGGAATCCAGTAGGTGGGTTATAGGATTGAGTGGAAAAAAACTGAAGGCCCAGCAATTCAAAGGTAACATTACAGGTAGCCCGCGATTTACAACGGTTGTGTTCCTGAAAAATGTCACGCAAATCGAAACGTCGTAAATCGAAACGAGGTTTCCCATGCGATCCCATTAAATAACATATAATATATAATAATAAGAATCCTTGCATTTCATATAGCGCTTTTCACATCTTATCGACGTCCCAAAGCGCTTCACAGAATATACTGTAAAGTGAATTGACTGTATACATTTGTGGGCGAATTGCAGCAGTCAATTGCGCACAGCAGTGTCCCACAACAATTTTATTATTGTGGTTGTTTTTGGAGGGATTATTATTAGGCGTGTGGAGTAAGAGAACTTGCCCAAGGTTTGGCCCTGACCTGCCTGGGATTTGAACACAGGTCTCCCCAGCTTGGTTTCCCCAGCTTGCAAGACAAGTGCTCTAACCACTGAACCACAGGAAGTCCATCACCCGAGATGCGTTCTTTTCACAAAATTTTCGGACCTTAAACGCTCAAAATAACGCTCAAAATAACGCACAAAATAACACTCAAAACGCACAAAATAACACTCAAAACGCACAAAATAACACTCAAAACGCACAAAATAACACTCAAAACGCACAAAATAACACACAAAACGCACAAAATAACACACACAGGCAAGATTTAGTATCTAAAATAATGACTTTGCATTTTTTTTTAATAGTGCTATTAGTGGTAATACTGCTGCTCATTTCACTTACTGTCTCTTTGCTGACATTGTAGAAAAGCAGTAGAGGCTGTAAATCGCTCGATTTGGGAGACTGGTTGGCGCACTTCCTGTGAGCCTGTTGGGTTTGAGTGTGTGCAGTTGAAGGGCTGTTGTGGCTTGTTATAGTGCAGGTTGTAATTTTATGGATCCCAAACAGCAGTGTATATACATACATGAGTTTGTGCTATGATCTACACTGGTTGATAGCATTTCTTTTTTTTATCAGACCAAAGCCATTCAACTACATATACCCGTACTGTACCATCAGCATATTAAAATTACAGATCAGATCACGCTCTGATATTTAGCTTTCTCAACAAACATTATTTTAATGGGTCCAATGTCACATGCTTTTGACAGCTGGATTGTAAATATTGTAAAAAGGGATCTTTTTAAAAACAAGTGCAAGTATTTCTTCACAAATGTACAAAATGTGTGTTTGTGTACTCAATAATATAAATAGCAGATGATTTGCTCCCTTTAAGTGCTATTTAAATATGCCCTCTCATTTAAAACACCAACATATCTTTAAAATGCAAACATGGAGTAATTTGGTGTAAAGACCAAGTTATTGTTGCTGTAGTAATCCACAGAGTGCACTCCGTTTTGAGGAAACCGGTCTGTCTTTCAGCAATGGAGTAGATAGCTTAATTATGTGGTGTGCTATCTGGGGAGCTGCTGGGTTGCCAATCTATACTTAGAAGGGAAAACTAAGTGATCAGCTATTTGGGTTCAGTGCAGGGTCCCCAATGGGATGCCCATCTTTTGGACAGGTGCAGACTGCAAGCAATGACTGGTTCACGAACGAAAATCAGCCTGGGATGAACTCCAGTGCATCGTGACTTGATGTGTGAGAGAAATCTGATGCTGGAAATGTGTCTGTGTATTACAATATTATTAAAGATCTTTGCAGATCGAGGCCAGCTGTAAGCTTGGGGTGAATCACTTGTTTGATGTGGTCGAAGATTAACAAAATATTACTCTCTGAAGATTCAGTGATGGACATCGCAGCTGTATGACTCTAGACCTTTAATTACAGTGCAATACTTTCACGTCTGTTTGTGTCTCTTTGCAACGCAGCTTGATTTAATTGACACATTTTTGCAGGCATGAATAGAATGGACTCTTATGGTATGGTGTTGAAAAGGTGAACAATTGAGAAGTTGTTGAAACTGCTTTATCTCTGGGATTGCTGCGGACACCAGAATCGGTGGGGAACCCCACCCTGATATATTTGCTTTAGATACAATTGTAGGAATAGAAAGGAGTGAGAGAGACCACTGCAGTTCGGCTGATCCCCAAGTTTGAAAAATCTTATGCAATTCTCCATCTTATCACCTTCAATCACCTGGTAAAGGTAACAATATTGTGTTCTAATCTCAGCTATATGTGGAAATAGCAAAAACATGCAGAAGGTAGTATCTGAAATGCAGTAAATTCAGCTATTTCAGTAAGAAATTTGTATTTATGGGTTTGGTTTTTAAATAAAAAACAAATAATTCTGTTAACATCAGTTCTGATGAAGGGTCGTGGACCTGAAAACGTTGACTCACTTTTCCTCTACATAGATGCTGCCTGACCTCTGAGTGTTCCCAGCGATTTCTGTTTTTATTTCAGTCTTTTAGCATCTACAGTATTTTGTGTTTTGATTCTGTTAACATATTAGGTTTGAGTTGTAGCTTTAAGCAATTACAGGTAACCCCAGATTTACGACAGAGTTGTGTTCCTGAAAAATGTCACGCAAATTGAAACAAGATTTCCCGTGCAGTCCCATTATATAACCCGAGATGCGTTCTTTTCACAAAATTTTCGGACCTTAAACCCACTAAGTAACAAAACATACAAAATAATACACAAAATAACACAGGCAAGATTTAGTATCTAAAGTAATGACTTTTCTGGATTTTTTTTACTGCTAGGGATATCACTGCTGCTCATTTCATCAGCAGAGGCTGTAAATCGCTTGAAATTGCGTGGTGTCGCTTCAAAAGAAGCTGGCTTTTAAAACGATGGAAAAAAGCTTTTACCGCTTAAAAAAAAGCTGTTACTTTTTTTAAAAAAAAGCTTTTACTGCTTTAAAAAAAAGCTTTTACCACAAATGCTTGGATACAGCATACGACTGTGGTTTTACTGTGAAATACACTATGTACTGCGCATGCGCCAAAAACACTTGCCAAATACAACTGCGATTTTACCACGAAATACACTATGTACTGCGCTTGGCAAATTTTGGATTGCTAAAATGAAACCAAATGTTGTCTCCCAACAAAAACATGTTAAAAAATTATGTTTGTTAAATTGAAACAATGTAAATAGAAGCGTCGTAAATTGGGGGATACCTGTATATGAAAAGCATCAATTTTATTCTGATTAACCAGTTTCAAGAATCCCATTTCGTGTCCGCTGTTATGCTGACCAAAAATCATTATTACACCACTGCACAACTTAATTTCAGGGTGCAGTTGAACGGTTGGATTAAATATGTGACAGCTGATTAACAGAAATTATAATAATATTAATAATCCTTGCATTTGATATAGCACTTTTCACATCTTCTAGATGTCTCAAAGTGCTTCACTGAATAAATTATACGTAAGGGCCTGCTACAGTAGAAGCCTGTTTATCCGGCACGTTCGAGGGGGCGGCTGATTGATTGTGCCGGATAATCGGGCAGCAAGCTGCCGAAAAATCCAACACAAAAAAATTATTTATTTTAAAACATACCATATTAATAATATACTGAATAGTAACAGAATAGTGTATGGCTACTTACCAATAAAGATTTCAGCACACTCGGTAAAAAATCAGTAAAAAAGCATATTTTACTGAACGGTAAAAACCTCCAAGTTCGTAAGTTTAATAAGTGCATATGCATTCGACACATGCGCAAATTAAACATACTCGCGATTGCTGGAATGGGGAATTGCCCCGGGAGGGGGTTGAGCAATCCGGTTAATCAAGTCACGGATAAACGGGCTTCCACTGTATTTAGAGTCGGCCATTGCCTGCCTCAAATTGATCTTTGCCCCGGCACCTATTTGTACATGCGTGGAGAGGATAGCGTAATGCAATAAAGAGTTCATTGTTGGTACAAGATTAGAGTGATCATTTAGAGAATATTTATGTAGTGGGCACAGTAGTAGAATGCAGACAGAAAAGGCTGAACATCTGTGATTGTTAGTTTATGAAGATAAGAATGACTTTACAGATATCCAACTCCAGAACAATAAATATTAGACATCGTGGAGACCTAGACAAGTGTAGGGAAGAGCCGAGACAAAATTGGAGGAGTGATTTGAAAGATTGGGCGAAAGAATACATGCTTTTCCACCCAAACTGTACAATCAATTCACTTTACAATACACCTTACTTTAACACGCTCAACAATGTGGTAAGGCAATGTATCAAATGCAAGGATTATTATTATTCTACCAGTATATGTTAAATCACTGCTTTCCTCTAGACCAGTGGTTCCCAATCTCGGGTCCCGACCCAAATTGGTCGCGGTGGTCCTCAGTTGGGTCATGAAAGGTCATCAGAATTTGTTTTTGTTGCATTTTTTAATGTTGAAAAGTGACTGAGGCGAGACCGCCGACCAATTTGTATGAAACAGTGTACTTGCAAGTTGCGCTGAGTCAACAAGAAACGGAAGATATTGTCTTGGCTGAGCTTCGCTTCGGTCGCGATGTCGCCCCCTAAGGGTTGGAAAGACCTGTTGGTGGCTAATTTAGGTCTCAGCAAATAAAGGTTGGGAACCACTGCTCTAGACCATTCATTGTCAGGTCGAGTGACGTTGATTTATGCCAGGCATAGTGACGTGGATTTATCCTGGCTTGTTTTGTATATTACTGCTCTGACTGTCTTGTGTCTTGAGACATCCTCCAGATATTAAAAGCACTTTCCAAATGTAATTTTGTTATTCTTGTACCGCATTGATGACCACATTTATAGGCTATACACTGCTTCTGTATCTGCTAAAATGTTTCCAAGAAATTGGATTTTTAAATTTGTGTGTGCATGTGGAGAGGCTATATTGTATACCATTAATGAATTTTAGTCTGAGGAAATATATTGTATCATACAGTACTTGTAATTCAGAATATTCATTGTCTGTAATGACTGTTGCTGACTGGTATTAAATTGTTCACATGCTGAAGCTGGATTTCCAGTTGTTCAGTTATTGACAGTTTGGGGCTTCCTGTTGATCTATGCAGAAATGTACTCTGTTGTTGGACGCATATTTATCTCATTTTCATCAAATATCTGGGCAGTAACATCTGGATTAGCTTGGTCCTTCCTAATAAATCCCTTATTCACCTCGTTGGAGCTATTCCCGAGTACTATACAGCCCTTCTATTGGATGACTCACTTCTGTTTAGCAAGGTAGCAAATGGGCTTCTTGTAAATCCACACTCTACATTAGGTTTAGTCATTTCTTATTTAGCCTGTAGAGAATGTGCATTTCCTCTATTAACTCGTGGCTTCCTTAGCATGTGGAAGTCTGTGTGTGTGAGGCTTTCAGACGCCTTGGGACGTCCTCTCGACGTGAAAGGCGCTATATAAATGTACGTTTTGGTTGATTTCACATGGTATGCATGTCTGAATTGACAAGCGCAATATGATAGAATTTGCAGATTTCATGTCCTTTGCTTCTAATTTGCCGAGACAATAGTTGCAGGTATACTAGTCAGGAAAAACCTTAAGGTGTTCTTGATTGTGGTCATTCTTGTATTTGGAAATGCGCAAACTGTTATGGAACTGTGATGAATAATTACGCCAGAGAGTATACCGTTTTTGTGTGTTAATTTGTGTCAGTTTGAAGAATGCTATAAGCGCCATTCACCTGGATCAGCTTGAGAATTGAAATGCAATTTTAAATCAGTTTAAAAGCTGATTGATTTGAATGTCATCTATCAATGAATTACAGTACTGCACAATGCTATGATATGTTTTCTGAATGTTATATTCCAAGTAATCAGTGTTGCTGCTGCAGTCCCATGCCACCTAATGATGTACAATTTCAGGCCTTTCTCTATATGTTTAGCTTCTGGAATCAATAACATTATTCCTGGGAGCCGTTTGACCCACATGTGAGTTATTGGCTGCACTTATTTATTGTTAAGTGGACACTGGGGACCTACACTCTATTCCAGCAATCCAGACAAAATGAAGCCAGTCTACTCAGAATATCACATCAGCTGCTTCCTAGGGGGTAGCAGTTGACCTTTTGGCACAGTCACAAAGCAGCGAATGCATGTAAACTTTTTGTACATCTAATTCGTTGTTCCTAAACCTTTGTCCACTGACGCTTGTCCCCCTCTCAAACCCTTGTCTGTGCACGAGCATCAAATCGGGTGGAAAATGACCACAATAGCACAAATCTATTTAATTCCAACTACCCCTCCCCCACCCAATTGTTATACCATTTAACATCCAGGCAGGTCAGGGCGAAACCTTGGGCAAGTTTCCCTACTCCTAATAATAATCCGTCCAAAAACACACACAATAATAAAATTGGTCATTTCAGTCCACGACTGTTTGTGGGACACAGCTATGCGCAATTGGCTGCAGCATTTTGTCCACAAATATGCAGTCAATTCACTTTACGGTATATTCTGTGAAGTGCTTTGAGATGTCGATAAAATGTGAAAAGAGCTATATGAAATGCAAGGATTATTATTATGACATTGTTCGATCTGCTGTGCTGTGACTGGATTGTCAACAGGGGAAATAGCGTGTCGAAATATTGCAGAGATCTTGTGATGCAGGTTTTTTTAAAACAAAACTGGTTTAATTGAGCAATGAAAGTTTCCGTTTATGTATCATTTTGCAGTGAGGCAATTAAAAGAGAGGAGAAAAATACAATGACATACAACAACTGGAAATTCCAGACTTAAACTTGGACTCTCATATATTTCTATAATTCTTTTGCATTTAGTTGGACAGCTTAAATGATGGTAAATATGAATTGGCTGTGTTAAGGTCAAATGTGTTTTTCTTCAAGGGAGGCAGGTGGGTGGGGATGCCAAGATTATTGAAATTTGGAATAAAATACTCTTGTTTGACCTAGTATTCATTTTTTTTTGGTTCTTTTCATTTGATTGGCCTTGTGGTGGCCATTAGTGCAAATGGAAAAACACTTTGACTTGAACTGGCAGGGTTTTATGGGAATGACTTCATACTGTGAAACATGTGCATGAGCAGGATTGATTCTTCATGCATCAGGCACTGGCAACATCAACCTCCATGGTTGCACACTCCACCAAGCCAGTCAGGAACCTAGGTTCCTTGTTCGATCCTTGACTGTCTTTCCTCCTTCACATTCAAGCCATGACCTGCTCTGCCTTCCCTTACCTCTGCAACATTGCCCAACTCCACCACTATTTCATCCCTCAGGCCATTGAAACACTCGTTCATGCCTTCCATCACATCCAGAACTCTGCGGCACATGTCCTCTACCACTCCAAGCTCTGTGGCCTCCATCTCGTCCGACTCCATTGGCTCTCCATCACCCAGAGGATTCAATTTAAGATCCTGGTCCTCACCGTCAAAGCCCTCTGTGGCCTCACTCCACCCTACCTCTGCGACCCCCTAACACCCTACCAACCTGCCAGCTCCCTCTGCTCAGTGGGCTCTGACCTGCTCCATGTCCCCCAGCCCACCCACCCCACCATCAGTGGGTGAGCCTTCAGCCCGGCTGCCCCTAACCTCTGGAATTCCATCCCGCAGTGTCCCTAGCTTCCCTCAAGTCCTGCCTCAAGACCCTTCTCTTCCACGCTATACAAATGTAATTTTGTTGTTGATTAGTGTGGCTGAAGGCACGGTCACCGATGGTGGAGCGGAGGGTACGAGGGACAAACAGGAGGCCGGAGCAGGCAAGTGGGGGCACCGAGTGGTCGATGGGTGGGGAGGGTAAGCAGGTCGGATAGTTAGGAAGGTCCGAGGGCATGAGGAGATTTGAAAATGAATGAGACGATCTTGAAATCAATCTGTTCAGTGACTGGTGTGCTGGGCTCCGGAGTTTTGTGCAGATGAGTATCCGCGTGGTGGACTTTTGAATTAATTGGATTTTTGTGTGTGATGGAGCTAGACAGACCAGCGAGGAGGGTATTGGAATAGTTCAGCCCCTCGGGGAGTGACAAAGGAGTGGACACGGTTTGAACTCCGTTGGTTGTTAGGTACAGACGGGGGCGGGCAATGTGGTGGATGAGGAAATCAGCGGTCTTGGTCAGGGAACCTTTTGATCTTTCACCCTCACGCCTTTCCAATCAGGTGGGTGTCCCAAAGCGCTTAACAGGATATACTTTAAAGTGATTGTGTTTTGTGGGTGATAGCTGTGTCCAAGATGTAAAAGCAAGGGTCCTGCTGCCTATTCAGTTAGACTTTAAAGATCAGGTAAGGTTCAGGTTAATGTATATTGGTTTTTTTCTTTGTAGTGTTGCAGTAATTCAGATAAACTTTTAAGGCTGAGCTAGAAATGTGTCTGGGTGGTTTGAAGGATGCAGGATTTTAAAGTAGGACTTTTTATCAGTGCTGCATGGAACCTGTGACTAGGCTGTGGTTCACTTAGTTGAATAATTATCTGTAATAAATGAATTAAATACTCGGGATGGTATTAAATGATTTATGTGAGGCGAAAGGCATCCATTCCAGGCAATGAAATGTTTAGTGCTCACTTTGGTCACTCAGTGAGCTTGGTGCGGACTGCCGGATATAGATCAAAGCTTCCTTTACTCAGTTTGAATATTGTGTCTTAACTCTATGCCCAGAAATGGCACCCGTCCTTTTATGGTGTGATCCTTCCATTTCCCACAGCGTACAGTTGTCCTTTTGACTTTTAGGGGTGAAGTTTGATGATTTTGCCAAGTTCTGAGTCTGCACACTGGAGATTGTCCAAACTCAATTTACATTGAATCCTTACAGCAAGGAGAAAGGGGGCTATAAGTCAACCAAGACTGCATTCTACAGTTTTTTTTAAGTCTTATAAAAGGATGTTTTTTCTTGTTGTCTTTTTTCTGCCCTTTTAATTCCTTAAAATTGCAGGCCCAAACTCCAGCAATAGCAACTAAAATGACTTGACGATTCTTCCTCACCATTCAAGTCAAAAATAGGCATTCTATTTTACGTTGGTATCCAAGCTATCCAAACCTGACAAGACTTTACAAATGAATAAGGATAAAACTACTACTTGCATTCATATAGCACCCTTCAATTAGAAGAGGGTCTTGGAATACTTAGATATTAATAGACTATTTAAATATTTTCTTGATTACAAAAACTAAACCTTTTGGTGGAGTGGGTGGTCTTTCATGAAAAATGTATCACCTCCCTCTGCTCCTAGGTAAGTTTGTGAAAATCAGAAATGATTTGGGAACGTCCACTAAACAATGGTTTACAGTCAAACCTGGTCAAGCAACCAGCTCCTTTCAGCACCCACCTTGTGCTAGTGACCAGCCTAGAACAGCCCAGTCTGTTCCCTATACACACACACCAACAAACCCTTACTCAGAGGTCACCCTTATTATATAAAGGCAACTTCAGCTCAGTCCCCTGAAAGCAGGTTGAAGACAGATTTCACTGCTTGTTTTTCGAGAGGGGTGGGGGTGAATGAATTGTTAATTTACTCAGTTACCCCGTTTCACCCACAATATATAGTCAATTCACTAAGTATATCTAGTGAAATGCTTTGAAACGTCTCAAAGACATGATAAGGCACTATTATCACATTCAAGGATTATTATATTGTTATTAAAATCAAAGCATTTAATGCAGCTTCTTCATAGCTGCTCTAAAGTGGAAATCTACTCTTCTGGTGAGCTCCAAGGTGGAACCTGAACCAGCTACTGAAGCTTTGAATGTAGGTAATCTATTGCTGACATTTAGCAGCAACCAGCCTGGATTTAGTGCAACTCCTAAGGGGAAAAGGTGAGGGTAGGGAGAATTGCAGTGTCTGTTTTTAATTACCTATGTTTTGGGAAGCAATTAGCTTTCCCATGTAATTGTAGGCATTAGTGTATGTGTAATGGGTGGCAACTATTTCTGTCAAGTGGGAGTCGCACAGCAGTTGCACTGCTGTATGCACGTTTGCAGCTCACAGTGAAAGACGTTTAAGAAAATGATCAGAAGCGGGGCTGTGCGTAAGTAAGTTAGCAAGCTTGTCAATCTTTTGTGCAACAACATTTCTGGGACAAATAACTTAATGGCTGTTGTTCTGACGATGCACATGGAGTTACTAATGGCCCGTGTTGTCCACTTGATTGCAGAGGATAACATTTGATCTTTAATTTAACTAAATATGAGGACTAGGTATGGGTCTACAGGTTTAATTAAATTGGTTAAATTTCACTGTTGTGCAGGCATTTGATTTAATGGCAGATTGTTTCATCAATCTAGCTTCAAAAAAGATCTACTTATCTAAATGTCTAAGACTGGAGAAATATTCTCACAAAATATTTTTGCAGGTTCTCATTGTGCTTTGTGTAAATTAATTAACGTTTGACATGGTTCTGAGTGGACTTTAATACTGAAAGTATTGTCTGAACGCAGGAACTTTCAAACACAATTTTCACACAGCAGTGAGTTAATTGAGTTGGCAATTTGTTTAATTGTCTGATTGCTGTTTATAGGTTGCCCTCTGTAGCCTTCTTTGCTTTCAAAGGTGGCTACCTTCAGTTACACCCAAGGTTGCTTCAGTAGAGTCTGATCACTCTGTGAATACTTCCAACAGATATAAATCACAAGCTCAGTCTACCTGGAAGCTCAGTCACAAGTTCAGTCTATCCCAACCAGTTTCCTAACTGGTTCCTTTCTGATCCGAAGAGGCAAACATATCAAAGGTCTCCCAACAAATTGAACATTTTCCAATTCTAATGGTTTGATTTTTAAGATTCCCGAAGATTAACATATTATAATAATCCTTGCATTCGATGTAGCGCTTTTCACGTCTTCTAGACGTCTCAAAGCGCTTCACAGAATATACTGTAAAGTGAATTGACTGTATGTTTGTGGGCAAAACGCTGCAGCCATTTGCGCACAGTCGTGTCCCACAAAGTCAAGGATTGAAATGATCAATTTTATTATAGTGCTTTTTATGGAGGGATTATTGTCTCTACACTGCATAGATGGTTAAAAGGCTAAAAGATATAAAAGGAGCTAAAATGCAAGTTTTATTAGACATTTCAAAAATGGTTTCAGCAACGTGTTTTCTTTAAAACTTTTTGTCGCAGGCTGCTTTGGTCACCCCACCCCCCCGCTGTTTCTTTATTTCTTCCGCTGCACGCTCTTTTTTCTTCCGTTGATTGCTCTTTCCAGCCAGGTTTTACAGTTCCCAATAATCGTTTGTGTTCTTTGAACCTTAGATGTATTTGGATTATGAAGAAGAATTTTGACCCTTGATAGATTGTTACAGTAACACAAAACACTGAGTTGTTCCTTCACACCTTTGGTCTGAACCAGACTTCAGCGAACGTCTGCAACAATGGTGGTTTTAAAGTTTTGCTAGCCTTTGTTTTGAAGGTTTTATAACCTTCCGTTTTTAAGAAAGTAACAGATAAGATGATTTTTAAAAATTATTACTGAAGGACTTAGTGTTGATACAGTAACTCGATTTGCCAGTTACTCGATTGATATATTCCTTTCAGTTTCATTGAGATAAAGCTAGTAGGAGAGATCTGAGTGCTGAATGGTTTAAGGATCAATTTAAGGGAGGTGATACATTTTTCATGAAAGACTACCCTCCCATTCCACCAGAAAGGTTTAGTTTTTGCAATCGAGAAAATATTCCAATAGTCCTTCATTCAATGCAGGAAGCATTACTCTATACAAACAAGATACTGTCTGAAATTTCTATCTCCATAAACAAATAGAACAATGTCAAGGGATACGTTCTACTTCCTTCATTGCAATTTGAGCAGAGTGTGCAAAATATTGACAGCTACGGAACTAAAATTAGTGGCCATTAACAAGCTGCTCCATTTCTAATTAAGATGTTAGGCATTTAGAGAATGCAACCAGGAGTCATTAGTGTGAAGAGAGGACGTGGTTGATTTGAATGTTGGAGAGATGTGAGAGCTTATTGATTTATCTACACAGTAAGTGCACAAAGAAATTGAGGACTGCTTGACACCAGATCTGTACCACTTTTTTCAATATTGATGGCGCTTCATAGTTTCTGCTGTTTACTGCAATTAATATCCAAACTCACCAAAATAGCCATTGTACTGACCATTTGTATTGAATTCTAATTTACAAATCTACTTCCCATTGTACATAAATACTGATTCTGGCGTAAAATATACCTAAATATTCTTTTTAATGTTTGGCGTGTAAAATGTAGTCAGCCAACTGTTAAATTTCAAAGGATGAAAACATGTCCCATTTTTATTACTGTGCAAAATATTTTTCTGTTGTACAGATGTGTTCAGATTGAATTATTGAATAACATTTTAAATTCCTTATTAACTTCAGGTTTTCATTTGAAAAATATATACTCAGTGTGTCTATGTGATCTGTTTTTGAATGATTTGTCACCTGAAAGTAATAGCTTTAATTTTTATTATAACACTTATTGACTTCCGTGGCTGGTGCTGGGGAGGGGATGAGGGAGTAAGTGTGTCGTGCTGGCAAGCCATGTACGTAATCTAATCAACATGTTATTTTTTGGCTTCCTCACCAACATATAATAATTATTCTTTTGTTATAACGCCTTTCATATCAGGCATACGTTTCATTATACAGTACTTCACAAGATTTTACATTTTTGTGCATAAGTGTAACGTCCAATGGCCCACAAATAGCCATGTGTATGACAGATTGTTTTGGTGGGGAATTATTGGCCAGGACACCGGAAGAAACTCTCATCTTTTCAAATAGTGCCATCGTGTCTTTAGTGCCCATCGGAACAGGCAGACAATTTAAAGTCTCGTTCCACGATGACTCTCTGGCGCTTGAGTACGGTGCTGGGAGAGCGCTGTGTATGTATTGTCAGCCAAGATACTGAGCTCAGCATTCCATCCGATGTGGGCCCTGAACCCACAACCTTTTAACTGTGAGGCAAGAAAGAGAGAGTACCACCAACCGAGCCAGGGTATGTATTATCCAGCAACGGTTAATTTTCAGGGAAGGCCTCACAGCCAACACTCCTAGAACACAAACTGGCTCATTTCTCCTCACGTCCAAATTAAAAATTGATCCAATTTCCTTCTGAATGTTTCAGTCATGATTGTGTTTACTCCAATCATTGACAATCAATTTAGTAAATCAGAAAAAAAGATGTTTGAGCTTATACTTTTATTTTATAGACAGAATAGCTTTCTGTACCTAATTTACAGACAGTTTATTTTAAAGACCAGTTATGCCATTGCTTAATATTTTTTCCTATTAGCGCACCCAAGTCTCTTCCTTAATCATCTTATTTAGTGAAATATGTTACTTGTTGTGACATTATCACATTTCACTTCTCAATATTTCACTTTTGAAGCATCTGTGCAGTAATGGCCTATTGATCTGTTTGAATTGATTGCTATTCCACAACACTTGGCCTCATCTCAAGGTGCCTGGCTTACTTGGCAGCCTCTTGCTTCTGAGCTGGAAGGTCATGAGCTCAAACCCCCGTATTGGGAGTTTGAGCTTGGAGTCAAGGCTGACACCGCAGTGCAATCCTGGGGGAATGGCTGCATTTTTGATTCTGCTGTTCTTTGTGCTGACACATTTAACCAAGGTCCTGTCTGGCTGTTGAGATGGATATTAAAGATACGATTACACTAGTACTGTATTACTACAAATAATAATAATACTTGCATTTGATATAAAGCTTTTCACGTCTTCTAGATGTCTCAAAGCGCTTCACTGTAAAGTATATGTGGGCGAAATGTGGCAGGCAATTGCATGCAGCAGTGTCCCACAAACAGTCGTGGATTGAAATAACTGATTTATTGTTTTTTTGGGGGGATTATTATCAGACGTGTGGAGTAAGCAAACTTGTCCAAGGTTTCACCCTGCCTGAAATTGAACCCAGGTCTCTTGCTTGCAAGGCAAGTGCTGTAACCCCTGAGCTACAGGACTCCACAAATAATCTTTGCACCATTCACATAGGGAAAATATCCTGAAGCACTTCACGGAATGTTTTACTTACGTGTGGTGAGTCTATATCTTGTGCACAAATTGGCTGCTGCATTCATCTACATCAGTTTCCACAAACCAGCCATGGAGTGAATGACCAATTTTACTTGGGGGATTGTTAGCAGGTACAATGCGAGAAACTCCCTGCTTTTCAAATAGTGGCATGGACGTCTATATCGTCCAATTGAACAGGCAGAGAGGGCTTCAGTTCAACATCTCTAGAACATCTAAAGAACAGCAACTCTGCCAATATTGCTATGCGAGAGCAAAGTCCTAACAAAGGAATTACTTGCAACCTTTTTTTTTAAGAAGTAGGAACAGGGTCTCGAGGGTCCTGGATAACAAAGGTTTTACTGTATAATCTTCAAACTTGGATTCTCTGCTTTAGTTTCTTAGGCAACACTTCCTCTATCCTTCTGCCATGCCCAACTTCAGATCATGTCTGAAGACCTTTCTCTTTGACTGCATCTGCGGTCGCTTTTACCCTCTCCCTGGCTGGGCGTTGTGCTCTTCCACCGTCTAGTGCTCTGGCACGCTAACCTGGGCGAGCTATATAGATGCAAGTTGTTGTTATCGCCTCAAGACTCTCCTCTTTGATGTACCCATCGGGAACTCCTAACCCCCCTCTTCACTCCCCCATCCCCCCCCCCCCCCAGCTTGGGTCTGAAGCAGCGACTGTCCAGCGCCTTGGGACGTCCTCCTGACGTGAAAGGTGCTATACAAGTGTAATTTTGTTGTTGTTGTTAACATTTCATACGTGTCTGGTGAAGAACAGACGTGGAGAACAGAGGATTTAATCAATCTGCTCAGCAGAACCATCTGATTCAAGTTACTGCCTTTCACTATTACTCTGGGTTTCTTTTCAGCTAGTTTATTATCCAATTAAGTACAACCTTTTAACCCAAGAGCTTTCACTTTCGTCACAAGTCTCTGACGCCGCTTCATCTTAAGCAAAAGTCATTTTTCAGTAATGTGCTCTCCGTAGGTTCATCGGTGTTTAGTGATTGTCGGTCATTTCAATTAGATAACTGGTGCCACAAATCACTACCCCTTACAAATAGGGGCTTTTCAGCTAATTATACAATAGCTAGTAATTTTCATAAATGGAAAATATCTTTATGCTTTTAATATTGAACTTTTTGGAAAATTAGTTGGATGGAGGATCAAATCTTGTGCTGAGATAAAAAGGTTAATGGAATTCAATAGATCTCCATGGAACAGCCACTGTGCAGGCATTTCATAATTTTTCCTTACATTGACCTGGTGATTTCTTGGTGTCTCAGACCTCACCATCACCAGCAAAGTCATCTGAGACCACTACTTCATCCCCCTTAACTGCTCAATCCCTCTCCCCACTGCCATCTAACCCACCTCCATCTCCTACTGCCACTGGAAAAAAAATGTCCCCACCCTCCCTCTCTGCTGCCCTGGAGATGCCGCCCGGCGTGGAGGGCGCTATATAAATCAAAGTTGTTGTTGTTGTTGCGTCATCTACTACTCCTTTGAACTTTCTCCCACACTCTTGGTCACTATCCTCCACAATTCACTCTCCAACATTCTCGATGTCCTAACCCCTCTCACCTCTCAAATTGGTTCCTACTCATGCAATTTACCCTACCTCACCCCTCAGGCCGCTGAAACTCATTCATGCCTTCATCACATCCAGGCTCGATTACACCAATGCCCTGCTTTGTCAGCCTTCCCAGCTCCTCCCTCCATAGGCCTTACCTCTGCGACTTATTAACTCCCTACCAACCTGCCCTCCACTCAGCGGGTTCCAGCCTGCTCTATGTCCCCCTGCCCATCTGCCCTACCATTGGTGGGTGAGCTTTCAGACACTCTGCCCCATACCTCTGAAATTCCATCCTGCAGTCCCTCCGCCTCGCCCCCTCCCTTGCCTCCTTCAAGTCCTGCCTGTAGACCCTCCTCTTCGATGGTCCCATCGGTCACCCCAAATCCACTCCTTTCCTTCCAGCCTCCCCGATTCCGACCCAGCTCGGGTCTGAAACATTAACTATCCAGTGCCTTGGGAGATCCTCCCAAGATGAAAGGCGCTATACAAATGTTGCTGTTGCCACTGAACGCACTGGCTCAAACCTAATGGTCCATCAGATCTGGCTGGTCCACATCAAAACCTACCACTTCACTCTCGTCGCTGCTAAATCGTACTTTTTGTTTTACAAACAGCCTTGAACTGAACAATTTTATCTGGCCTCTGGGCAAAACTCTTTTCAAGTAGAGTCATGGGATATTTAATGTCCACTTAAA
Source organism: Hydrolagus colliei (assembly GCA_035084275.1). Lineage (NCBI taxonomy): Eukaryota > Metazoa > Chordata > Chondrichthyes > Chimaeriformes > Chimaeridae > Hydrolagus > Hydrolagus colliei. The sequence goes on along the minus strand of CM068743.1, from coordinate 2,563,171 downwards.
CAAGTAGAGACAGAACTTGGTTCAATGTTTCATCCATGGACAATAAATATAGCATTGTAATATTGCTAGCACTGGAATTAGTGTCAGCCTAGACAGAGTCTATGAGCTCAGAGTTCCGACGAACTCACAACCTGACTTGGAGGTGAGAGTTGCTACCAACTGAGCCACACTTGGAGGAGCATTTGCACTCTGAACCATCGGCAAGTTTTGGAATTCCTTCTTTAAGTTGAGTTGAAACTTTATTGCTTTCTGTTTCACATTCTTGTTTGTTTTATCATCTGGTTTGTGCAAAATTGCTGACGGACTGCCATTGAGTCTATTTTATCTTGTTAATATTGATCAGCTTTAATTCCTCCCCTACCCATCCCTGTTTCTGAATTCATAGAATCATAGAATCATAGAATCATAGAATTTTACGGCACAAAAGGAGGCCATTCGGCCCATCTAGTCTGTGCCGGCTCTTTGAAAAGAGCGATTCAATCCCACTGCCCTGCCCGCTCCCCATAGCCTAATAGACCCGTTCTCCCTAAATAAAGATCTAATTCCCTTTTAAAAGTTGTTATCGAATCAGCCTCCACCACCCTTTCAGGCAATGCATTCCAGATTCGAACAACTCGCTGAGTGAAAAACTTTCTCCTCAGCTCCCCTCTACTTCGCCTTGAAACTATTTTAAATCTGTGACCACGAGTCACAGATTCACCCACGAGTGGAAATAGTTTTTCTCTATTTGCCCTGTCGAAACCCCTCATGATCTTATAAACCTCTATTAGGTCTCCCCTCAATCTTCTCTGCTCCAGAGAGAATAACCCTAGCCTATCTAGCCTCTCCTCATAGCTGAAGTCCCTCAATCCTGGCACCATCCTAGTAAATCTTCGTTGTACCCTTTCCAATGCCTTCACATCCTTTCTGTAGTGTGGTGACTAGAATTGAACACAGTATTCCAGCTGAGGCCTCACCAAAGTCCTATAGAGGTTGGTCAGCACTTCCTGACTTTTGTACTCTATACCCCTATTTATAAAGCCTAGTATCCCATATGCCTTCTTAACAGCCTTGTCTACCTGTCCTGCCACCTTCAACGAGTCACTAACACAAATCCCCAGGTCTCTCTGTTCCTTTACACCATTTAAAATTGTACTATCTAGCCTATATTGCCTCCCTTCATTTCTTCTCCCAAAATGCATCACCTCACACTTCTCTGCATTAAACTTCATCTGCCATGTGTCTGCCCACTTTACCAATTTGTCTATATCCTCTTGCAGATGGCCACTATCCTCCTCACTGTTTACTATTCTCCCTAACTTAGTGTCATCTGCAAACTTGGAAACTGTACTCCGTACACCCAAGTCCAGATCATTGATGTAGATTACAAACAGCAATGGTCCCAAAACTGATCCCTGTGGCACAGCACTGCTCACTTCCCTCCAATCTGAAAAACAGCCGCTCACTACAACTCTCTGCTTTCTGTCTCGCAGCCAGTTGTGGATCCACGCTGCCACTGTCCCTTTTACGCCATGGGCCTTTAATTTCATAATAAGTCTCTCACGTGGCACTTTGTCAAATGCCTTTTGTCCATGTAAACTACATCAACTGCGCTACCATGATCCACCCATTCCGTTACCTCATCAAAAAATTCTATCAGATTTGTAAGGCAAGATTTGCCTTTAACAAATCCATGTTGACTGTCCTTTATTAGCCTATATCTTTCTAAGTGAAGATCTACCTTGTCCCTGATTATGGACTCTAGAAGTTTGCCCACTACCGACGTTAGACTGACTGGTCTGTAGTTACCAGGCTTGTCCTTCTGCCCCTTTTTATACAAGGGAGTAACATTAGCTATCCTCCAGTCCTCTGGCACGACCCCTGTGTCCAAGGAAGATTGAAAGATCGTGGCCAGAGTCCCTGCTATTTGCTCCCGTGCCTCACTTAGTAACCTAGGGTGCATCCCATCCGGACCAGGTGACTTATCCACCTTGAGCGATGTCAACCTTTTTAGCACTTCCTCTCTGGTTATAATTATTCTATCCATTTCTCCTACCATCTCCTCTAATACCATGGCATTGGCTGTATCATTTTCTTTTGTGAAGACAGAGGCGAAGTACTCATTCAGTACATCAGCCATGCCCTCTGCCTCCACAATGAGATTTCCTCCTAGGTCCCTAATTGGCCCCACACTATCCTTGACCAACCTTTTACTCTTAATATGTTGGTAAAAAACCTTAGGGTTCCCCTTAATCTTACTCGCTAATTGTTTTTCATGCAGTCTCTTTGCCCCTCTAACATCCTTTTTTAGTTCTATCCTACACTTCCTATATTCTGCTTGGTTCCCTTCTGAATTTTGAGCCTGACACTTATCATAAGCCTCTTTTTTTTGTTTTATTTTGGCCCCGATTTCCTTAGTCATCCAGGGAGGTTTGGATGCCTTACATTTCACCTTTGTGGGGATGCTTTTGACCTGTGCCTGAACTATCTCCTCTTTGAACGCTGCCCACTGCTTGTTACCTGCCAATTTTTCTTTCCAATCCACCTTGGCTAGGTCCCACCTCAACTCATTGAAATTAGCCCTTTTCCAGTTGAGTGTCCTCACCTGTGATCGTTCCTTATCCCTTTCCATAATTATTCTGAATCTAACGATATTGTGGTCACTATTCCCTAGATGCTCACCTACAGAAACCTGTTGAACTTGCCCTACCTCATTTCCCAAAACTAGATCCAGCAATGCTTCTTTCCTCGTTGGACTGGACACATACTGATCAAGAAAGTTGTCCTGCACACACTTCAGGAATTCTTCTCCCTCCTTGCCCTTTACTCTACTATTCTGCCAGCCTATGTTGGGATAGTTGAAGTCACCCATTATCACTACTCTATTAGCTCTGCATTTCTCCGTGATACGCTTGCAGATCTGCTTGTCTATCTCCTCCCCACTATTTGGTGGTCTATAGTATACCCCTAACAGTGTAACTGCACCTTTTTTATTCCTCATTTCTAACCAGATAGATTCGGTTTTTAGTCCTTCTTCCACCAATTGTTCCTTTTTTTCTTCTTTAGTAAAGGCTCTCACTTCTAATTGCTTGTTCTGATTTGTATTATGCAACCTAATGGTACAAATGCAATCTGAAGGCACTATTACCATTGCCAAATCTTTCAAGGAGGGTGGATCGGGATAGGCTGTGAGACATGGGGATATTATAGTAGAGTTCCATTTAGTTTATACTCAACTCTATACATGCATAATTTCTACTACAAAATACTGGATGGTCATGGGAAGCCACTTCTTCCTAACCTCGGTGTACAAATCCAAGGGTTGAGATCTGTTAAGATAACTGGACTCAGATCATGGACTCAACCTGGATGTTTTTTGTAAGTGTAGTTTAGTACCATTTTTCCAACTAAGTTTCTATCAGGACTTTCAACTCAGTTAAAGTTGATACTCCAAAATAGTGCTGAGTGGCTGCAATATTGGAGCTGCCAAGCTTTGGATGAAATATTGAGCTGAAGTATTGAATGCCTGTTCATGTGTCGCTATTGGAAGAAGCCAACAACACCCAGATGAAAATTGGTCATTCGCCTCATTGCTGTTTGTGGGACATTGGTAAACAAAAAAATGGGTGCCATATTTACCTCAAATGCACAATCACTCCACTTTCTAGTAAATAAACCTGTTCTCATTGTGAAAGGTGCTACAACAAATGCAAGGATTATTATCCTTTCATTTCAACAAAACAAATAGTCAGAGGGTTGCAAGGTGTTAGATTATTTTTGATTCACCCACTGCTATATTGGGTACCAGGTCCCATTACACTCACTATGTTGTCTCATAAATGTTCTTCAGAGGAAAATTTGATCCTATCAGCTTGAGCTGGATTTGAACCAAATTCTTAGGGTGAAAGGGCAATGTGCTAACCCACTCCTGAACTCACATTCTTTGTTTTCTTTTAATATGTTGCCTGTCGGTACTTTGTGAATGAGAATGCTTCACATTGACCACGCGAGACCCTAGATACTGATGCTTGTCAATAATATTTTGGTGTAGTTGTGTAAAGATACCATGTCAATTATGTGAACTGCAGGTCAGTGATGGAGCAAACTTAAGTCAACAAATTGAAATTTGGTACTCAGCGAATGACTGACTACTGATATAGATTGAATAGAACAAATGGCTGAAACTCAATGTATGTATTTTGGTCCTGTGGTGGATTTGCTTTATGTGCTTAGTAGGGTTCGTTGATATATCGCTAAAACCAATATAATTTTCATATCGATATGCCGATATAGACATTTTAAAAATATCGATATATCGAAAAATCGATATATTGCGGTAAAAAATCGGGATGCGTGTACACTGAACTACAAGACCCAGAATGCTCATCTCTATACACAATGCACAGACCGAGGTGCAAAGCCGCCATATTGTATTCATAGTCCTCGAATACAATATACAGGTATGCAAGGGGTGGGGGGGGAGAGATGGCTGGGGGGGTGAGGGGGAGAGAGACGGCTGGGGGGGGGAGAGGGGGAGAGAGACGGCTGGGGGGGGAGAGGGGGAGAGAGACGGCTGGGGGTGGGGGGGGAGAGGGGGAGAGAGAGATGGCTGGGGGTGGGGGGGGGGGAGAGAGACGGCTGGGGGTGGGGGGGGGAGAGAGACGGCTGGGGGTGGGGGGGGGAGAGAGACGGCTGGGGGTGGGGGGGGGGAGAGAGACGGCTGGAGGTGGGGGGGGGAGAGAGACGGCTGGAGGTGGGGGGGGGAGAGAGACGGCTGGAGGTGGGGGGGGGGGGAGCGAGACGGCTGGGGGGAGGGGGAGCGAGACGGCTGGGGGGAGGGGGAGAGAGACGGCTGGGGGGAGGGGGAGCGAGACGGCTGGGGGGAGGGGGAGCGAGACGGCTGGGGGGGAGGGGGAGAGAGACGGCTGGGGGGAGGGGGAGAGAGACGGCTGGGGGGGGAGGGGGAGAGAGACGGCTGGGGGGGGAGGGGGAGCGAGACGGCGGGGGGGGGGGGGGAAGGAGACAGAAACGGCTGGGGGGGGTGGTGGGGAAGAGAGACGACGGGGGTGGGGGGTGCGAGAGAGGGACGGCGGGGA